>JAHDVF020000477.1:0-459046 GCA_022606425.2 Lepidostoma basale | reverse complement strand
TACCATTTACATCATTAACATATAATTCTTTTACCATTCTTTCTTCATTCATTCTTTCCATATGTCCAAACCATCTTAATGATCCTTTCATTATTTTGTTCATGACACCATCATTCGCACCGCATTCACTTCTTATATTTTCATTCGACACTCTATCATACACAGAATATCCACACATTCGTCTAAGAGATCTCATTTCTACTGCATTTATTCTACTTTCATCCTTCCTTTGCCAGTTCCATGCTTCGCTTCCATACATAAGGGTCGGTAGAAGAACACCATTGTGCACTGCCATTCTAGCTTTTTGGATAGGTTTTTGTTTGCGATGACAACTTTAAGTGCACCATTCACTTTGTTGCCTGCCCCAACCCTTCTTTCAATATCCCTCTCCACTCTCCCATCTCTTGTAAACATACTACCTAAATACACAAACTCAACTACTTGCTCCAAGTTTTCACCATTCACGCTAATGTTGCAGACTGTCGTGGTTTCTTCCTTTTCAAAAATCATTACCTTGGACTTATTAACATTCATCATCAGATCATTTCGCATGCATACCTCATACATACAATTCACCAGGACTTGTAGTTCATGCTCGTTGTCAGCAAGTAGGACAGCGTCATCCGCATACAAGAGACAGCTTACTGACACTCCGCTCATTTTGGCACCTACATCCAACCCTTTCAGCTCTCTCATACAATTGTCCATATACAGATTAAATAACCACGGGGACATTACGCAACCTTGTTTGACACCTTTATTGATATCAAACCAGGCTGTAAGATCTCCATTTACTCTGACACTAGCAGTGCTTTCCGTGTATAGTGACTTAATGGCCGTGATCAGTTTTGTACTTATTCCATATTCAGACAATATTTTCCACAACTTTTCTCTATTAACGTAATCATATGCTTTTTGTAAGTCGACAAATGCACAGAAAAGTTTGCGATTTTTGGCCAGAAACTTCTCTGTCAATGTACGAAGTCCAAAAATTTGATCCATACATCCTCTGCCATTCATAAAGGCACCTTGCACATCCCAAACTTTGTCACTCGTCAATTTTCTTACTCTTTCTATTAAAATTCTGCCATAGACTTTACCAACGACACTCAAAAGACTAATAGCTCTGTGGTTTCCACATTCCATACGCGATCCTTTTCCTTTGTACAGGGGCATAATTACTGCTCTCCTCCAGTCTAGCGGCGTATATCCCTCCTCCAAGCACTGGTTAAATAACTTACATAACCATGTAGAAACCACTTCGCCACCGCTTTTAATAAAGTCTATGGCAATACAATCAAACCCAACAGCTTTTCCACTTTTCATTGCACTCACGGATCTTTTCATCTCATTCATACTTATTTTTTCAATATTATCATTCATAGGTCCCGCACTCGCACTAGCTGTCATATTTTCGATCACGCTTGTATCACCACCATACATCTCCTTAAAATATTCCATCCATCTTTCTTGTATGATCTTACTCTCCGTTAACATATATATATATATATATATATATATATATATATATATATATATATATATATATATATATATATATATATATATATATATATATATATATATATATATATATATATATATATATATACACAATATATATACGAGGTCTGTCTATTAAATACGCGAACTGCGTTGCTCGGGTGGTCTTCAGTCGAAATTCGCGCAAGAGCACTGGCTACTTGCCGGGTGAGCCACTTAGTGAATCCGTTATCACCAAACCGTCGAGGTAAACGTACCTCTCGAACGGGGAATTTTTTTGTGGCGGAGAAATCGACGTGCCTACATGATACGATGTATGAATGTCGCGGAAGCAAGATAAGTGTGTCAGAAAATAACAGGGTGCCGATCCATTTTTTTGTTTACCTCTTCGGGGTTAGTTAGTTAATTTTATTAAAGTATGTTTCAGTGCTCTCAATATATCTCGAGGTATCGTTACTTGTGGAACTCGTGACTTCCGGCAATTTTCCTTTGGTGTGACTGTCCACTATTTCATCAATATCCGTTATATCCGATGATATTTCGATAGAGCCAACGTCCAAGTAAGTGAGCAATGGTTATTCGGAAACTGGTTTGCCACCATCAATGTTATCTTCTTTGCAGTTTTATTGGTCCTATCAGTTATCATATCACAAAATCGCAATGCGATTGGGCAAATAATATGGTTATATTCTTGATTTTGTTCCTAAAATTCACTTAAATTATTTTAACTTAATACGATTTTCATGAAAAACAACAATTTAAAATGTTATTTTCGTATTTTTTTCCTTCATTCGGTATTATATCAGGTCTACTTGACGTAGAAAATCACTCGAGCGTACAATATATTATAAAGAAAATGCGATTGCTTACAAATTTGTTTCGCCTTACGAGAACTTTCTCACATTAAACCTCATAGCCAAACAGTGTGTTCTTATAAATATGATTCCAAAAAACTTAGGGAGTGACCCTTTAATCTAAACTGTAAACCTTTTTACTGTCAACACCCTTAACTTGTAATAATATTATCGTGAATCAATAAATAGTTCCTTAAAATATTTTATTTACTAAATCTACAATAATTTTATTACGTTATGTTACTACGTACATACCTCAAACTTAATTACACATTGATATCACTACTGATTCACCAAATTCGGCGAAATATATTTATAATCTGAAATTCTATTTATTTTCGTTTATTTAGAGGGGTTCAACTATATGTCTTTCTTATTTGCAATAACGCCTATACTAGTTTGATGTTTCAAAATACACACATATTTTTTTGTGTTTTGAATTTAAAAAAAAATCGAATTAATATACGATTACATATCATAACTAACTTACTAATTAATAATTACACCGTCTCCCCGAAGACACAGGCTAAAATAATGGACCACCACACTGTTCGTTCCCGACTTAATTTTCCTGATCCCTCAACATTAATAATTCGTGTCAAGCATGCACGTCGATTACACCGAATCCTCACATGGCCCAAGTATAATATTTGATTGATTTGATCGTGCCCGTGCGTTTTCGTCGGTCTTTCAATTTTCCTTATGCATTATTTTGTTTTTTACACTTTTATTCGCCCAGCATTTACTTATCATATTTGTATTTGACACTATCATACAAAACATAGATTTATCGTACATTTGTCTGAGAGATCTCATTTCAACTGCATTTATTCTACTTTTATCCTTATTTTGCCACTTCCGTGCTTTGTATTCGCTAGTTTCAATCCAAGGAATTGGTTTGCAGCAAAGTGTATAATTTTAATGTGGTAGTTTCCTGATGCTTTCCATATTTGTATATAGCAGGTTGTTTGAACCCAATTGCTGTGCACAACATTTTAGCTAATGATTTTCATGGCATGTGAGAGGTAGCTAATCTATCGCCATTTTATTGTCACGTGAAGTTCTACACCAGACCAAAGACAACAAAGCTGCCAGTGTGACAATCACACTGGCATCGCCAGAAATCGAACTCGGGAGCTTCGGTGTGGCAGTCATAGCTCTTGCAGGATATCTCATATATATATTTAATACATATCGTCTCTTTCATCGACAAAGAAAAATTTCAAAACGAATTATTTTAATAGATATATGATTATATTTTATGGATATAGCAGACACGGTGAGTACTGAATAAATCTAATTTAATGGATTCTCATTATACAGTCTCTAACTGCAATACACTCCGGTGTAATTACCTCCCCTATTCGTGCCTAATGACGCCTGCTATCCGCTTGGTTTGCTAAAACAGAACTAATTTACGACTAATTACATATAAATTACGGAAAAATTGCGAAACAACTAGTATGCTCCCTCCAACAAAAGGAAACAATGAAATTTCAGTCATTCCGTTTCCGAAGCTATTGCTTCGTTCAAATCTCTATATATATGAATGGAGGGTTCTCTTCTTCTTCCGTTCTTTCTACTCAATGGACTCGGCAACCAATTGACAGATCTTGGTGATATTTTCAGTGTTCATTAATATTGCTTCGGTGAAGGCACAAAATAAGTTGTTTTGAAGGTCAGAATTTTAATTAATTTTATTTTTATTGAATAAAATTCATCCCTTGGCATAGAAGATTGCTTATTTTTTTCCAAGATATCAAAGTCTATGGTTCCACTCATCAGCGAACTGTCAAACGCTACGCATTATTTAAAAGTGATTAATAATACGATTATAAGTGAAATGAGATAAGGGGAACTATGATACACTGCGAATTTTTTCAAACATTTTCCTATGATAATTTGTTTTTACCGCGAAATGACATTTCTAAAAACTGAGAAAAATAACCAAATTTTTTTTTTACTTTCAAAAGTAAATATAATTTTTGGAGATCAATTCCTTCTTTTTCAGTGCATAATTATTTATTACATTATATTGATGATTCAAATTAATAGCAGTATCTCCGAAGCTATCATGTTTAGCAGTTTGATTGCTCTCCCCACCGGCATCACCAGAGGCAGGTTGGTTCTGCATGCTGGGAGATAAAAAAGTCTGTGCTGACGCTGTCGAAGATAACCACCCGAAACATAAAGATGAGCCTTCAAGATGACGGAATTCTCAAATAATCCCCTGTTAAGTTTGAAGAAATGGGTAAGTGTGGACCCATCCTTTCTTATCTGTAAACTATTGGTCCCCAGCATGCCCAAGAGGAATGCATTTTTACGACTTGATTGACAAGAAATTGACAGCCATTGGGTTTTTTCTTGTGATTCAACATATGTTTTTCCTGCCAAAGTAAAGAGAGCTTAACAGTGGTGAACAGTTCTCTATTTGCATTGACTCTACGTCATACATCAGTGTTTGTAATCATATCGGTCCAAGATATTCTTAGCATTCTACGGTGGATCCACATTTCAAGGCCGTTTATTTTATGAACGGGGTATTCTAGTCTGGACGCCCGAATTTTAGGTGTTTTTTTGGCGCCATAAAAAAGAGTAATTTTGGCGTAAATTTTTTCATAAATTATTTACTGATTTAAAAAAAAAAAGAAAAAAAAATCCAAAAAAAGTGTAGACCGGCCAAGTGGGGGTGGCAAAAGTTAGAGTGGCTCACAAAAATTGTTCGTACTGGTAGGCAGGATTCCAGTCCTTCCAGTAATCTGTGAAAAAAAAAACTTTAAAATTTTTGAAGAAGAAGGATGTAGTTATTGCATGACGTAGTGAAATAAATATAAAAAAATCGCAAAATGGCGTCGATTTGAAAACAATATTTCACTTTTGCCCTAATCTTTTAAACTTAAATTATTAAAAAAAAAAGTAAAAACAATTTTTTTCAAAAAAACCTACGTAATGCAATACTCAGACATATAAAAAACCCTGTGCAAAATTTCAATTAAATCGGTACATTAAAACTTGAGATATCGTGCGAAACCGAAAAAATCGATCGCGATAAAAAAAAATCAGTTTGGGAAAAATGCGCCAGTCGAGTTTCGAGCGATCTTAGTCGTTTAATGGTATTTTATACTTATATTTTATCAATCAGTGATCCCAGCCTCATACAATTTTCGACCTTCCATGGAGTCGATTGCTAATAATTTATTGATTACAAAAGAGTTTTCATAATGCGGGCTCTCCCGAGGTAATCAGAGTTTGCCTGAGATTCTATTGTAGGTACATTCATTCGGCCGGACCAATTTAGTCGGTGCGTCACAAAAATAGCTGTAACTTCAAAAATTTACAGAATTTCGGAAAATCCTCTTAGAGTCATATTCTTAAAGGTCTAATCTTTTAAAATATGCAAAAAAAGAAAAATAGATTATTTTTTTTTTACAGTAGGATATCCCCATAAGTCAACGCATCTGCACTGTTAAGTAAGACCGACCATACGTAACATTTGACCACTGTTAAGCTCCGTAAAATATCATATTTTGGCCATGTAATGAGTACTTCAGCTTGTCATGAAGGGGAAGATCGAGGGCCGCAGAGGGGTCGGCAGAAGATAGCTCTCATGGCTTCTAACACCCTAAAATAGACCAGCGTCAGAACTGTGGGGAGCTGTCTCGCGCCGCCCAGGACAGGGAAGCTTTCTCCCAAATGGTTGTTAACTTCGGGAACCCGGCAGGACACGTGAAGAAGAAGAAGTAAAGAGACTTTTTAATTTTGAGTAGAGAAAAAAAACACTTACCAATCCACGATGGTAAATATGAAAAAAAAATAAAAGAATATCCAAAATATTCTATTTACTATAAAAAGTTGAAATAATTTAGGGATGATATCATTTTCAAATGCCTCCCCTTACCCAGACTGACGTGAAGTAAAGTCAAGTGTTGCCATAATTTAACAGCTTTGAATCCTCTGAAACATGTACGAACAACATAAATTCAAACTTTCTGACACTACGTCATAAATTTGAGCGATCAAGAAATTTATCAAAGTAGGCGCAATTTAGGAACATTTCGCTACACGAAAACTTAACAAGAAGAATTATTCCTATACACTACGCTAGCGTATACCTGATCCGAGGGAATATGACTAATTAAAATGTATAACAAGCCCTGCCTAAGGTTTATTTTCGCCTACATCAAGGTTGTAATTTTAAATTGGTGCCCTCAAAGCAGTTGTATAAAAGTCGGTTGCCTTATTTAATTAATACAAGCTGCTCATTAAATCACAAACCTAAAACTCTTGAAATATAAAATTAAACCGAAATCATACAATTGTTCTAGTAAAAAAACGAGAAAAAATGGCAGAAAAAATTATTACAGGAGAAAATTAATATATTAAAAATTTGAAACAAATTTACAATTTTTTCTTCTTCTTCTTCTCAAAGTGCCATGTCAGGCTCATCTGACGTAGGTTATCACTTTGGAGTAGGCCTCTATGTCCTGTCCTAGCCGGAACAACTCCCACATCAGAATTCCGGTCCACTCTTTGATTTTTCCATCCAGGACATCTGGGGTCTTCCCACATCGCACCTACCCTCAATCTTCCCTTTTATGATGAGGTGCAGTATACCGTATTCTTGTTGTAGATAATGTGTACCAAATATGAAGCCTTTCTAGTTTTTATATTAAATTTAAATTTGAATAAAGAAAATAGAAAGAATTTGTTTAGGAATTAAAACACGAAAAATGGCAAGAAAAATAAACTCAAAATTAAAAAAAAGCCGATTCTTCATTACGGAATTCCAATTTTAACGCTTTCAGTTTATCGAAAACATAGAAATAAATTTAATTTTCAAATTAAAATCTGTTAGCCGAAGATCACAATTAGTTGATCACGAAACCCAGATTAAGATATCAAATCAAATCAGTTTATTTACTCACAAGAAATTACAAACATCATAAATGTTTAAGGCATATATTGAGTACAGATAAAATATTATACATATACAACATAATACCAGGAACGAATTAGAGATGGTTCGATAAGAAGACAAGATACTTTCTAAAGTCGAGAGTATTTGTCCCCTGAACGTATCTTCACTAATATGAAAAACTTCGATCTCCGAGGATATATACGAAATTCGAGTCAGAAAACAATATGTTAAATGACATTTGTTGGTTTTACACTGAGATGTAGTCAGCCCGCAGTATCCGGAGCGCACTGATCTGATCCCTTGTGGGTTCAAGACGTAGCTGTAGGGTTATCTATCGAAAAACCCTGTTAGGATATAAAGGTGGCGTTCTAGCTTGGAGTGATGTTAAGCATCCGGCGCTAATAGAGATCTATTTCGCAAGATCCTTAGACTTCTATTTCCTCATATGGCCTAGGATTTATTCAACTTACACGTATGACGATACACAAAGAAGTACATTTAATATTGATTGAAATAGGTCATAAAATTCCATGCGAACGTTTTATACCACTATGTCATTGTATTCTGTATATCTTAATTTTAATAAAAATCCAAAGAATTTTCCGGAAAACGCTTTTTCGATGTTCTTTTGTCGAAAGTCTGTGAAAAGTGTATAAGGCTTATATCTACTAAATCCAATATCAATTTATTTAAGGTATGCGAAGGTTCTATACTACGGCGGTAGTTCGTATAAATTTGAAGGCTGTCTAAAATCCTAAATGTTGAATTCATAATATTGTTATAATATTGATTGGCGATAAGGAAGGCTTTTATATTGTCTTTAGCGCACAAACTAAGTTTTACTTAAATATAAATGTTAACGCGATTGTTTTATCGGTTTTACAGATAATTTTATTTGTATATAAAAATATAAGTACTTGTACAAATTTGTGAGTAGCACTCCAAAATTGAGTTATATGTATTCTATCACCCCTAAAATTAAAAAAACATCATTTTAAGGGCACACTTTTTGGCTATTAGAAGCCCTCGCAAGGCAGAACAAATTTGTCACAAGTATTTATTTATATTTTTATGTGTTATACAATTTTTCATTTTAAATTTTGATGGAGTGGAGAGATTTAAAAAAAACCCACAAGTTTTAGTTGTTTAAAATGTTTAAAGCGGTAGTTTAAAACATAACTATGAAGAAATGTGTATCAAAACCTATTCCATATATATATATATATATATATATATATATATATATATATATATATATATATATATATATGGTATATATATATATATATATATATATATATATATATATATATATATATATATATATATATATATATATATATATATATATATATATATATATATATATATATATATATATATATATATATATGCTATATATATATATATATGCATATTATATATATATATATATATATTAGGGTGTCCCTTATATGGGCAAAAAAACATTTTTTTGGATTATTGAAACGCATACCCCCTAATTGTGTTTAATAGTCTACTAGTTACCCAAATACAGAATTTCAACTTCCTACGTTAATTCTAACCCGTGCCGACTTGGCCTCAAAATTTTAGAAAATACCTGCTTTAGGTGTCTCTTAAATGTACTTAAAATGATCACTCAAAACCATTATGTTAGATAAATATTAATAAATACATATATTTATATAATGCTTTTCTTTTATTTATCAAAAAAGATCCAAATTTATATTTATATACTTGGATATTTCCTATTCAAAGTCTCTTTTTTTACAGTCTGGGTAAATTTTTCTATGTTCTTGCACACAACATAATATGAACTGCTTATGTTCTTCATCTGCGGTAGTCAAACCATAAAAGTCTGTCATTAGATGAACAGCTCTTTCAGCTGTGTAATTAACTGCTTTTAAGCTAGTAACCTTATTTTTAGCTTCCACAAACGCCGCGCTGTCGTTCTATGAAGATACAATTTCTTGAAGGAAACTATAATACTATTAAGTTTCAGTCGTGAAAATCACTCAAAGATTATTAAATTATTAAACAAGATAAAGAATACTTGTAGTACCTATATATAAAACAAATAAGTTCTAAATTAAATACCAGATTAAACACCACTTACGTACCATATACGAGGTCTGTTCAAAAAGTATCACGAATTTTATATTTTTTCAAAAAGTATTTATTTATTCATGAATATCTATTTTGTCCCCTTCAAAGTAATTCCCCTCGGATATAATACATTTATGCCAACGTTTTTTTCAATCCTCGAAGCACTTAAAAAAATCATTTTTTGTGATCTTGTTCAGCTCCTCCTTCGATGCCGTCTTTATCTCCTCAATCGTGGCGTAGCGTCGTCCTTTCATGGGCCTCTTCAGTTTTGGAAACAGGAAAAAGTCACAGGGGGCCAGGTGTGGGGAATACGGTGG
The DNA here is from genome assembly GCA_022606425.2 of Lepidostoma basale. NCBI lineage: Eukaryota > Metazoa > Arthropoda > Insecta > Trichoptera > Lepidostomatidae > Lepidostoma > Lepidostoma basale. The sequence continues at coordinate 449,348 of JAHDVF020000477.1, read as the reverse complement.
CTGCGGCACCATTACTGTGTTGTTTTTGGCCAAATATTCGCGCACAAGCAACGATGTGTGAGCAGGGGCGTTATCATGGTGCAAAAACCAGTTTTTGTTCTTCCACAAATCCGGGCGTTTCTGGCGGATTGCTTCGCGCAAATTGCGCATAACTTGCAGGTAATATTCCTTATTGACCGTACTACCCTGTGGCAAGAACTCATGATGCACCACGCCCCTGCAATCGAAGAAAACTGTGAGCAAAACCTTCACGTTCGACCGAACTTGGCGCGCTTTTTTTGGTCTTGGCTCATGCGGCAGCTTCCATTGGGATGATTGAGCTTTGGTTTCCACGTCATAACCATAAACCCATGATTCGTCACCAGTTATGACCCTCTGGAGCACATTTGGGTCGTCACGGACCGAGTCCAACATCTCCTGAGCAATGTTAACGCGATGCTGTTTTTGGTCGAAATTGAGCAATTTTGGCACGAATTTCGCGGCGACCCGACTCATGCCCAAATCATTGGTTAAAATCGAATGGCACGAGCCAATCGATATGTTTAGGTCCTCAGCAACTTCTCTAACGGTGATTCGACGATTGGCTAATACTATTTTCTTCACTTTATCAATGTTTTCGTCTGTTGTTGACGTGCTCGGGCGTCCGGCACGCTCTTCGTCGTTCATATCTTCTCGGCCCTCTGAGAACATTTTGTACCACCGATAAACGTTGCTTTGGTCCAAGGTAGCTTCACCATATGCCACAGTCAACATTCGAAATGCGTCCGCGCACTTTATTTTGTTTTTCACACAAAATTTGATACAGATTCTTTGATCCATTTTTTGGAATAGGCAAAAATCGAAGACGAGCCAAAACACATCCAAGCAAAACAGCTGTCAAAAATTAACTAAACATTCAAAATGGCCGACCTTGTCAGCATAAGTAAGGGACATGAGTACCAACATAACGCTACAAAAAAATCAAAAATCAAATATACGTAGCCAGCGGAAATTCAAAATTCGCGATACTTTTTGAACAGACCTCGTATATATAGGAAAGATGACAAAATCACCTAACTTTCGAAAGTCAATTAAGTTTCGTTTACCGTGAGGTTTATACGGTCGCCTCCTATTAATTGCTACGAAATGTGGAGCTTTGTCTCCGCTTGTGAGGGGGGAGATTGGCTGCGGATGAAAACCGGTAGACTATTAGAGTGCATTAATTCCCAATTAGCAGGCTCTATGCAAGTACTTCTAGAGCTTTGTACCGTAACTCAGATGAATTGCGGTGAGGTAGGCACGTTCATATCTTTAGAATATTGTTTATTTTCAAATGTAATACTTCGTTTATTGCTGTTTCGAAGAATTTGTAATAGTCAATTTTTTTTTAAAACGTCGTAAATGGTTTAATAACGTTTATTTATAGAGTGCGAAATAAGTCACTTCCACAAAATATGACGGATTATTTAGAAAACGCATATTTTTTTTAATGATATTAGGTATATAATATATTTACTTTAAAGTTTTACATACCTGTTCAAGACACTATAAATCTCATATAAAATACTTATTTTTTACTTAGAAAATAAAGAAGAATAAATGAAGTAGAAATGAGATCTCTTAAACGAATCTGTGAAAAAAGTGTATATTTGTTAGTTAGAATGAAACCAAAACGCTTTAATTCAACCCGTCACTGAATGAGTTGGTAAATATCTATTGAATAATTATATAATTATAAGCATCATCTATACAATTCGAAACTTATAATTTATAAATAATAATGAAATAAAACGATGTTTTTTTTAACTAAATACTTCCACTTTTGTCTTTATTTAGACAGCGACCGGTTTCGCCAGGCTCGCTGGCATCGACAGACTGGTGATGAAATGGTGATGCACCAGTCTGTCGATGCCAGCGAGCCTGGCAAAACCGGTCACTGTCTTAATAAAGACAAAAGTGGAAGTAGTTAAAAAACATCGTTTTATTTAATTATTATTTAAAATGAACTTCCATCAAGAGATTTCAGTAAAATTATTTCATTATCTTATAATTTATATTAAATTTTAATATAATTTTCATAGTATTACATATAAAATGCAACATAAAAAACATTAATCTATGCATTAAAACACTGGACATATTTGAATATGCTAGATCTTCATAGGTCTCCCTATATTTTTTGTTCCGTCCACATCATTAACGTATTCATTCATTAGCATTATTTCTTTATATTTGATTTGCGTGTCGCCAAACCATTTAATTATAATAATAGTTCATAACGCTTCAATTTGCACTACATTCACTACAATAAAGAACGTTTTTAGGGAAAACTATTGTAATCGATAACGATAAAATGATTAACTATCGTAATAAAACGTATGAAACGTATAAAACGATAAATTATTTATCCTTAGAGGTCTAAACATATATATATTTTTTTATCTAAATACGAAGTAGTTATTTTTAAATTTCAAAAACGCTTGTGCTATTTGAAATGAAATCTCTAGAGTTTGAAATAATGCTTGACGTAGCGTTCGTTCAAAACCAAGTGTAAGTAGCAAAAATACTCAAGCCACGTAGAAGAAAAGGTACGTGTATTATACATACGTGGAAGAAAAGATATTATGCGCGTGTGAGGTGGATAAACTGAGTGTACCAACCAGCACACGTATGTTGAACTGTTTGTTCCACACATTCGAGTAGGCGTTTACAGAGCTTGGGGAAATTTATGTTAAACTATTCAAGCATCAACCAAATCCCATGAATTAAAAGCGTAAATCCTTGTAGCCGAGATACTCCCGGTGTTTGCGTACCTTTGACGATATTGACATCGACAGGGCGCTTTGGTCCTCGCGACTTGTCCAACTACGGGACACAGGCACAGACGCCTGAATTATTTGTTCAGTATTTAAATCACAGATCGCCTTGTATAATCTCCCATTATATTATTCACGGTCCCAACAGGGACCTGATTGATATTTCAACATTAATCGTAGAATGCAAAACACGCGTGTAACACGGTCGCTGACACAAGTGCTGGTTAATACCTATGGTGACTAACGAAGGTGGAATGGTTGGTAAATAAAGTCAAATGAAAACGTCTATTATTATATAATCGTATTATATCACGCATATTATATTACACTTACCCATTTATTCAGACATATTAGATAAATTTTTGAGAACTTCGTCATCTTGGTGATTATAAATATAAGAAAAATAAACAACATTTCTTTATTATTATATATTTTGTGGGCTTCCACTTATGTTTAACGCCGACCGGTTTCGGCAGCTTGCTGCTATCTTCTGGTCCAGCAGCAAGCTGCTGAAACCAGTCGCCGTTGAACACAAGTGGAAGCCAAATAAACATATAATTATAAATAAATTTTGTATATATTTTTAAACTTATTTTCGTTAATTAAAATAAACTTCTACATAGAAATTTAAATTAAAAAATAATATTTTTATGAATTTTAAGTGATCTTGTGGGTGCATTAAACTGGTAACACATTTGTAATGTCTTTCTGAGAATTTATTTGATTTGATTTCATATAAATAGGAGAAAAATAAAAGAGGTTCGCAACCCATCACACCGCGTCTCTCGCGATGGCGAAAAGAGAAGGATGGAGTGCCGCATCGATTAAAGTGTGGCAGTCCATTCTTTCTGCCTACCCTATCGGGGAGACGGCGTGATGGTTAGTTAGTTAGTAGTTTAATATTTTGTAAATTCGAGGGCAGTACCAGTCTTGCTTGTCTGCTTATTTTTTACCGCTGATTAGGTTAACTTTTAGAAATCGTGCGGAGTTTACGTCACGTGAGAAAAGAAGGTGGCGTGGATGTGTTAACAAGGGCTTCAGCGTTTATGCTATTAAAATATTCACAAAGCAGCAAGTTTGAAGGAAACGATACGATATAATCTAACGCCCAAGTCCGTAACTGCGTACTCGTATGACCGATTATATCGCGCAACGGCCCCACAGTCAACAAATGCCGTTAATTGAGCCTAAGGATTTTGACAAGTTTTACAAGCACGCATATTGTTCAAGGGTAGGCAATCAAATTGAAAGTGTACTCAATACTGCAGAATGAAGGTTTCTAATGCTTCAGGTTTAGTGAGCATTTTTATGTTATGCCAATTATATTGTATTAAAGCTTACTTTAATTGAACATTTATATTCTAAACGAAAACTTTTCGTCTAGACTACTTAAACAAATAAAAGTAATAAATAGTTTACGTATTCCGAGAATACGCAAAATGAAAAAAATAAGATAAATTCAATAATCAGAGCATTGAAATGAACTTGATATTTCTTGGTAGAAGTTCATTGTGAGTAATAAAAATGCAAATAAATTAAACTATTTATTTATCTTAATTCCACTTGGTGTCCCACCTACATAATCATTTCTAAGCCTTATATATCAAATGATGATGATGAGAGTTCAATAACTATATAGAATCTTATATAAAAAATTATAGAATCATCACACCACAAATTAAGTGTTTCATACGAAAATAAATCTAAAACCCTCGCCATTATTATTTTAAATCATTGCCTCACAAACATTGATACGTGTACCAGAAATTGGCAGGAAGCTGCCGAAACCGGTCGTAGCCATAAAACCAAGTGGAACTAAACTGAGTGTATAAATATCAAAAATGAATTTCTAGTTAATATATAATTTTTCGATTATTTTACATGTGCATAAAAATATTTAAAACACGCAGTAGCCCTTATACTAAATAGGTTTATTTTTAACTTGCTCGTAACGTGGACCCCATTCTAAAGCACCCATGAATTGATTCATTCATAAAAATGACGCTAAAAATTGTTATTATATTTTATTGAATTAGCAATTTTTAAATGCAAATATTTGTTATTCGTATCAACATAATTATATGGAAATTGAGTATTATTACAGAGATTTGAAATTTATATTAAAAATATCATAAAACAAACAAGGAAATAACTTAAAATTATTATAAATAAAATTAAATAGATTTAATGTATTCTGAAAGCCAGAGGATGGCAGTGAGCTGCTGAAACTGGTCGAAGACACAAACATCAGTCTATTTGAACTAAATGTGCATTTATAAAGATTTTTTTACAAAAAGGTTTTATTTTCTTCATTTACAATGAACATTGAATTCATGAAATAAAAAAAAAACAACATACTTTTTTAAAGGTATTTGAATATGTAGATTTGAAATAAAACGACATAAATCCTCATATTACTTATATGTTATTATGAAAGTTATCTCTTGAAAATACAAAACATTCTAATTATTAAGTTTGAAAGAGAATATTATAATACGCTTTACTTATCTTTATAAAATAAAAACATTATCTACAACATGTTTTGGAGGTGACCTCCTCCATCCTCCTTAAATGCGTGTTTCCATGTAATTTGTACTTTTAAGGATTTGTCATAATATGTTTATTTCAAAAGTCTTTCTTTGATTTTGATTTAGTTATATTTACACAAGAGGATGAAGGAGGTCACCTCTGAAACATGTTGTGGATAATATTTTTATTTTGTAAAAACAATTGATCATCATAATCATCATCATCATTATCATCATCATCACCATCATCATCATCATCATCATCAACATCATCATTATCATCATCATCATCATCATCAGCCCATATCCGTCCACTCCTAGACGTAGGCTTCCATGTCTGTCGATCCTGGGCAACTCGCATCTACGTCGTAATTGATAAATAATGTGAATTAATCAGGGTTTAACATTCTGCTTCCAAACTAACAATGGAATTCTAAAGTGTTAACGTCTTAACCTTCAATAAAGTGATTCAAATTATTTACTGTAGCAATTTAAAAATGCAATAATTTGAAAATATTTTAATAAAAGTGAGATTAAAAAATAAATAATCAACTATTTGACTAACACTGTTCAATGTGGTCATTATGGTAAAAATAAATAAATAGGTTTTGTGAACTTACTGGGAACACAATACTATACTGGGCAGCTCATAAATTACGTTTGTTTTAAAACTAGATTTACGGTATTCTTCGTGCTGAAATTCATGTTAAGAAAAGGCACGCTGAAGATAGTTTTAATATTGACCACATGAAAAATAAAAAAAATACATACATACGTGTTACTTGTAGGATGAGAGCTAAGAAATAAAAATAAATATATCGCTATTTTTTATTTACTTTTAATAATAAAAGTTATTCAAAACGAATCCGTATCACCAAATGATGATGTATGTAGAAAAGACACTAAAATAAGGAATATGAAAAAATATGAACTAACGTTTCTTGTCTGGTGTCATCATCGGCTGTCCCTCGTGTCCGAGGAAGACTGTCCTTTACGGTTGTGGGTCCGCATGTGACTGAAGAGCCCGATCCTGGACCCACATGTTTTGGGGCATCTGGAGCAGGGGAAGACGCCTGTAGTTGACCCCTCACCGTCTCCCAGTGGTCTCTCCTTTCTCCTCCTCCTCCTCTCAGCGGCGTCGTCTCTGCGCTGTGCTTCAGAGTATTGTATGCCTTTATGTACCACTGTTTTCCACCTAGGTTTTTCTTCTGCAGTATTTTCCCAGCAATCACAGTCGATGCCAGTCTTTTGTAGGTTTCCTTTAAGGGAGTCCCTTAAGCGCTTTCTCTGGCCACCGTGTGAGCGGGAGTCTTGCCTCAGGCCTTCTAACGACGTTTCCAGCCCAGCGCAGTTGTTTTTGGATAATGGCAGCCTCAATACTTGTCATATTGACCCCAGCAAGTATGCTGTCATTTGTCCGTTTGTCCTGCCATTTCACTTTTAGGATCCTACGTAGGCAGCGTTGGTGATATCGATCCAGGGTCTTTATGTGTCTTCTGTATGGGATCATGTTTTCGAGGCATACGGGAGTGTTGGCAGGACAACGGACTTGTAAACAAGCACTTTGGTGTCCTTTCTAAGGTCATGGTTGTCAAATATTCTCCTTCTCATCCGCCCGAAGGCTGCGCTGGCCGACTTTATGCGGTGGTGGACCTCTTCGTCAATGTGTACTTTTTGGGATATGTGGCTACCCAGGTATTGGTAGTGTGAGACAGCCTCGAGTGGGGTGTCTTTTACATATATTTGTGGTGGGGCAATACTTGACGATTTATGTACTTTTTGATACAGGACTTTGGTTTTTCCAATATTTCGTCTCTCGTCTGGTGTAGCTGTAGCCGGAATCACGAGTTCATGCAGAGCTCGGGATATAGGGTGGCACCACAGTGTCGGTGGAATTAGGAGACCCAGTTGGCCATGTTAGAAGTCGGAAGAATCGACGTGTGTGCATGACTAGCTGTTTAAATGTGGAGGAATCTAGAGACGTTTGTTAGGATCGAGTAGTGTGGCGGTCCAATCTCTCTGCCTACCCCTTCGGAGAAACGGCGTGATGGTTTGTTTTGTTTGGAAAATTTTCTCAATAAACTGTTCATATTTTATTTATAACGTTTGGCCTTTCCCGCGGTAAATTTATATGCGAGAAGGCGATTCAATTCACTTCCTTAACAATGTTGAACATGCATGAGAAGGGGTTGAGATGGAGGGAAGAGGGTGACGGGGTTGGTATTTTTATACCCCCTAAATATGTAGTAGCAGCCCCATTCTTTACATTGTGCCTACTTGCACACTCTTGGCTCCTGCGGAAAGATTTGGGTTCACATTTTAAATGAGCGAAAATATTTTAATATGCTAATAATGCTTGTCAGGTAAAACGTGATTTTTGAAGATAAAATATTTTTGACACACAAGTAATATGGTTCCAAAAAGTAGTAAAGGTGATACTTAACACATATTTTTCTCTGCGTTCTTTGCTTGTTCTTATAAAATAATCAAATTTCAATCGATTTTCGCTAAAATCAATTGGTAATCAATTGGTTTTTACTACAAGGATCTTCCATTCGTATATAACCAATAAATTGAGTTAAGCTTTACCACTCTTCTTTCATCAACTTTTTTGTCTCTTCCATATGCGATGAGATTTTTTTAAACATAGTTGACAGATGTTTGCATCATAAGTAAAAATAAAAAAAGGATCCCTGAGTTGGTTTAGACATATGAAACGAATGGACAATGGAATTAAATACCAAAAAGCGGTCACATTCGATGTCGGAAATGTCCGCGAGCGTTCACGATAGGATGTATGAATATAGAGGAAGCTTGATAGGTATGCTCACTGGCGTAACCAGCGTTAGTTAGTAAATGAAAAACTTTTCTGTCAACAATCAACAATCGTCCTGGTGAATTCGGTAATTTTCGCATGTCAGTTACCCATATATGGTAGTCGTATTTGATCAAAATACACAGATCAAAAATAATGTTAAAGTTTACATGTCAAAATGCTATTTCGTCAATTAATACCCATCGTCCTTGTAGACATTCAAATAAGGAAAGGAATAAATAAATATTTACAACGCTTAAGTTTGATCATTAACATTTTATTTACACATCTGTACATTTAAATCAATCGTTACAAGTAATGTGATAATCAAATGGAATATTATAATTTCATATATTAAAGTTTCCCCTATATTTCGTTTTCTACTCACATATAATAAAGTTTAGATTTTTTATTTACACGTTAATATGACATCTAACTAATTCTACGGTAATCAGCTTATTTTGCTCTGCAAATAATATTTGCTTTAACCGAAATAAAATGTTTTAAACATTTTCTTTAAATGAGAAGGGAAATTAAGACAATTTTTTCCAATTTTCATTTATTGTTTTAGCAATATTAATTTATTATTTATACATATTTTCTACTGACCCTTTTTAAGGAAAAAAATGAACGAAATTATAAAAACTCTATAAAATTTAGTTAACTCTAAGTCGGTGCTATATTACTAAATAAGTAAATTAGTCACACAACTATATTAATAATGAATCAATACAATTTGCTTATCAACTATAATGAGACATTATAAATTTATCCATTTACAAATTTTATTTCATGGAATGCATTGTAATATCCTGGGGAATATTTGTGCAGTTTTTTTCTGCCGTATGGTCGATAGTAGAATAGAGCATTTTAATTTTTCAAGCATATTTTTGTTAGTTATTATTATATATTTTATGAAGACATACAATATTTTCCAATTTAAGGATATCAACAGGAATATACTTTAATTAAATATTAAGTACTTATACATTAAATTGCAAAGTACATATTAAGTCAAACATCCATATTAACATCAAATAAATGAATGGCAAATTAATTTACCTCACATTTTTTAAAATACCTTATTTGAAAATTTGCCTTCATAAAATATTACTGATTAATCTTTAATTACCATATATAATAAAATACTTATTTAACTATTTTCTTTACAATTTTTCTAGTATAAATGCACTTAAACTGATAATTGAATGAGAACATGCACGAATCGGCTATATTATAGGACAACATTTTCTGTGTTGGTGAAAATTTTATTGTTATTCGAAATTTTATAATATTATTAAAAAATAGATAATTAAAGAATATTTTTTATTCCAAAAATTTAGTTTCGGCTTTTAAAATATAAATCAATTTTAACAAAATCTAAAAATCTTTTTAATTAAGTAATTATAATATACATTGACCGTAAAAGTGGACATTATTTACATCTTGTAGAGATATTTACTTTCCATCATCGCTTTCGTGGCAAGCAATTCTGGAATAAAAAGAAAATAATCAAATTAGTTATTACACTAAAAAACCTTTTTTTACCCTAATCATCGAGTAAAGCTCGATACTGGTAAAAGTTGGATGAAAATAGGATAAATTGGCAGATATATGATCAGTATGAGGAATGTATCTGATGCTGATTTGTATAATAACGAATGAAGAATTGCGAAAGGATTGTATTTAATATTTTAAGTTTATAAAAGTAAATAAAAATAAACGTATTAACGCCTGTTAAAGTTTTTAAAAATATATTTTTTTGAGAGGATCATAAGTATTTATGGATATAGAAAATTAATAAATTATATTACAGAAAAGTGGTTAAAAATGTTTAAATATAAATAAATAATGTGAATGTTAAAACGAATGAAGGTATGTATGTCTAGGAAAATATAGTTTGACCAAATTTGTCAAATATCATATATGTAATATTATCAAATACTTATAGGCGCCCATGCTCAATTTGTGATAAATTAATGATCATATGTGTTACGATACGACGATGTTTTACGATAACAAGAAAACTAAAAATATATGATAGGATACAATAGAGAGTGATGGTTAATTAGTTAAAGTAGTAAGTTAGTTTAAGTTATATCAATAAAAAAAATATGAGTTTGAATAAATATAATTGCACTCTAAATTTTCACAACCTTTTATTTTTCTATAATATTTATAGTCATGTTTCGGTTGTGACCGAAACTTTTTCGATAGAATTTTTTTATAATTTGTAAATCGTAAATCACTTAATTGGCTTGGAATGGAGTAACGAAATATCTTTAAAGCCAAGTTGATGTAGCATTATAAAGAGGCACTCTTGCATTTTATTAATACGAATGAAAACACCGGTTTTTCTTTTTTCATACGAATAAGAATGAAAAAGTAAGAGTAAGAATGAAATGTATAAATTAACATATGTATATCTATTAAGTAATGAATCTTACATGAGGATCACAGCGATCAGAAGAAGGAAAAGTTGAGGGCGCCTTGCGCACACGACTGCCAGGGGCGCTGCGACCCAACTCCATTCGGAGGGGTCTGCGCGCGCACCACTATTTCCGTGCTGCATTGCTGCCGGCTGTTCACCTGGGGAGAAGTAACATTTTATAATGAAGGTAGCTTAAATATTAAATTAATGTTATTGATCTGATTTAAATGATAATGTTATCTGATTTTAAGAATATATTCAACTTATTCACGGTAAACTGAAGCCGTTAAAACTGTTAAGTTCAATAATGACGAAATTTTTATGAATTGTAACATAGATATTTGCACTTTTTAGTTTATTTTTTATTTCTGTTTATGTTTCGAAGGGTTTGACAACTTAATCACTGGAAGAACGATATAAACTACATATAAACAGCTTAACATAAAACATTAAACCTTAAAATCAATGACAAATTGAGTCATAAAGGCACTACCCTAGTATTTCTAGAATTAATGTTTATGTGTACAAAGTACATGGGTACAAAAATAGTTTAACACATAACATTTCTGTTGTAGATTTATTTATTTCTGGTAGCCTTTTTTGTGTTCCTTTTAAAATCATTTCTTTTATATATTCCACTAACAATATTTTTTTTCGTAAATCAATTAATTTAAAAAAATGTTATATTTCGTTAAATCATTTATAAATATCTTATGCTTTTTTTCTGCAAGTAAAAAATATATACAATGATGACTTTTGTTGTGTTGACTGGAAAAGTGTTATCCTGGTTCCGATTCTATTTAGAAAAATGAAACCATTATGTAAAAATGAAGGGTGAAATTGCGCAGAAAACTACATCTGAATTTGGAATCCCACAAGGAACTGTAATTGGTCCAGTTTTGTTCATATTAGGTCCTTACATATGAAATTGGCGTTTTGTATGGGAGGAACATAAAGTTGATTTTTTTAAAATATAATATATTTATTTAATCAAAGTATGTACCATTGCTATCTATGCACTTTTGCCATCTCATAGGTAGTTCATCGATCCCTTTACTAAAAAAACCATTCGGACGGGAATCAATAAAATCTTTGAAGTCGGTTTGGACTGCCCCATCGGAGTTGAATTTTTTCCCTTGCAAGAAGTTATCCAAATTTCGAAAAAAATAGTAATCTGTTGGGGCGAGGTCCGGAGAGTACGGTGGATGTCTTAGACATTCCAATTGAAGCTCTTCTAATTTGGTAGCCGTCTGTTGTGCAGTGTGTGGTCTAGCGTTATCATGAAGCAGCAGTGGCCTAGAGCGATTTACCAGCCTCGGTTGTTTAGCAGCTAGCTTTTCCATCATGGTTTGCAGTTGCTGACAATAGACATCTGCCGTAATCGTCTGGCCAGATTTAAGAAAACTGTAGTGAACGACACCAGCACTAGTCCACCAAACGCTCACAAGTAACTTTTTTGGAGTCAATTTTCGCTTGGGGCATGGTTTGGCTGGTTCGGCAGGGTTCAGCCATTGCGATGAGCACTTCCGATTATCATACAGGATCCACTTTTCATCACAGGTAATGATTCGATTCAAAATCCTTTCATTATTGTGCCGGTTGAGTAATGCAACGCAGCAGTCAACGCGCGTTTGTTGATTTGCTTCACTCAATTCGTGAGGTACCCATCTTTCAAGCTTTTTCACCTTCTCAATTTGCTTCAAGTGGATTAAAACAGTTTTATCACTAACACCGCAGCCTGCAGCTAACTCGGACGTGGTTTGCGATGGATCCGCTTCCACAATAGCCTTCAATTCTTCATTATCAACTTTGGTCTCCGGCCGTCCACGGGGCTTGTTCTGCAGGTCGAAATTTCCAGAACGAAAACGTTGGAACCAAAAACGCACTGTGTTTTCTTTTGCGGCACCGTCGCCATACACATCATTAATCCTTCGAGCCGTTTCTGCAGCACTGGTGCCACGGTGGAACTCGTACTCGTAAATAACGCGATATTTCAAGTTTTCCATTTTGTAAACTGAGTGACGCAAAGAAAAAAAACAATTGAGGAAAAAACAAATGAATTATAATTTTTGAAACACAAATACTTGAGTAAATAGCTGTATAAATTTGAATTTGGAATTCCTAACCAAAGAGAAGATATTTGAGATCAAAGTTGCCAGTACGGCAAAACGCCAATTTCATATGTAAGGACCTAATATTATGCGTTAACGTGACCATACAGTGCTTATATTAAAAAGGAAGCGACTGGGGAAATGTTGCGTCTATTGCTAACTCTGATCTAAATATATAAAAAAAAAGATTTGATAAAAATTACTTAACAATGAATGCAGGAAAACATTTATGAAGACATATGTAATAAACGAAACAAAAATTCCAAGAAACCTCCCTATCAAAATCCATAAACACCAATGCAGCAACGGACTATTCTGTAAAGATTACTGCCACATTTTGACCTCGAAAACTCGATAAAAATTTTGGGGATCAAGTTATTGGAAATCAAGAAATGAAATGTGAGGAGCATTTTGAGAGTAAGAGAAACTGTCCAAAATAAACATGTTTACATATAATATATGTATATAAACATATTTATTTTTAAATGTAACTTGATATCAATTCATTTTGTACCATTTGTATACCATAGCCTATTTTTTTCAGAAAATGAATATAGCCGCACAGGTGGAGTTAAAATGGAGTTAAAAGTTATATTTATTAGTTTCCCTGTTTAAAAATTATAATAGAAATTGTGTGAAAATATTCAAGTACTTCAACAACTTTAAAAAATATATATTATATCTTCTGTTTCGGGAAATTATACTTGGATGGCAGAATATAATATTTTAAGATAAACAAATTTATCTAGAAAATTATAAGTTTTGAATAAGACTCATTAGATTACACGATTAACCTTATAGGACCGGGAACTAACCTATTATTTACCAGTATCACTTTAAAATTTATTAATATTTTTTTGTTTTGCTTAAGTTACAAAATATAAATGCCATCATTATAAATAACCTCTTCCCATCTATTTTGTAACTATTAAATACCCCTTAATCGTTTTATCATTAAGATGGTTTGGACATATGGAAAGAATGAATGAAGAAAGAATGGTAAAAAAATTATATGTAGAAAAATTATCGTAGAAGAAGACCGAGGAAAACGTGGCACGATCAAATAAATCAAATATTGAATGTCGGCCATGTGAGGAGTCCGAGAAATCGACGCGCGTGCATGACACGATGTATGAATGTTGAGGAAGCGAGAGAAATATGTCAGGAAAGAAAGGTGTGGCAGTCCATTATTTCTGCCTACCCCTTCGGGGAGACGGCGTGATGGTTAGTTAGTTAAATACCTCTTTTACTAAAGTTTACGGATTATGAATTAAAATATCGGATTATGTCATTTTCAACATCGTTCACATTTTGGATTTTTTTTTATCTTTCAAGAAGTGCTCGATAAACTGAAATAGATTATAGTCAGACAGAACAAGGTCTGATGAATATGGAGGGTGAGGTATTACCTCCCACTTCAAGGTCTTAGATTTTTTCACGGGTAATTTTTGCTGAGTGAGGGCGTGTATTGTCTCAATGCAGTATTACTCCACTTCGGTTGACTAAATTTAGGCATTTTTCCTTTGAGCTTCAGATCGAGTCTCTCCAATTGTCGATAGTAAACTTCTGACGTTATTGTTTCACCCGGTTTTAATAACTCGAAGTGAATGATGCCTCGAGTATCCCACCATACGCACAAAACATTTTTTTGTGTGTTTATTTTGTCTTTGCTGTCGAAATGGGTGTTTGATTTTGCGAAAGTCATCGTTTTTTTCACCTAACTCATTAGTTATCCATTTTTCGTCCCCTGTTATAAGTTATGCCAAAAATGGTGGTTTCTTTGTCACGATAATAAACAACTGCATATGTTCAAGCGCGCTTTTTGTAAGCGATGGATAACTCGCGCGGCATCCAAATATTCATCGCATGCACTTTTCCAATCCGGTTTAAATAAAACTGCAATTATTCAATAATTTTTCTATAAGTTAACATTCTTGATCTTCTTCTTCTTCTTCGTCTTCTTCAGCATATTCCTGTCCACTCCTGGACAAAGGCCTCCTTCATTCGCTTCCATGTCACTCTGTCTTGTGTAGACTGCATCCAGGTTATTCCAACATGTCTGTTCAAATTATCCTTTGCCGTAGTTGCGGTCCCCCCTCTTTGCCGTCCACGGTCTCCAAGTTATCAGTCTTCTTGTCCATTTTTCGTCTGAGCTTCTGGCCACGTGACTTGTCCATTGCCATTTTAGAGTCGCTACCCGTTGGATAATGTCAGTGACCTTTATTTTTTTTCTCACCGTATCGTTTCTGACTCTGCCTCTTAAGCATATTCCTAACATGGCTTTTTTCATGGCTCTTTGGATCACTCGTAGTTTCTCGGCACTTTGTTTGGACAGTGTTATAGATTCAAGATTATAAGTACAAACTGGCAGAACACAGGCTTCATAAACTTTTCGTTTTAGGTTGATCGGTTTGATCTGTGTTTCGGTACTTTCTTGATCACTAATTGAAACATTATGAAAAATATTTTAAGTTCCATTTTCATTGTTAACATATTACCAAATATTAAATGTCATCTACGTGAGAAGTCGGAAAAATCTACTTATGCGATTGGCACGATGTATGTATGTTGAGGAAACTAGATTATGTCTAGAAAAAACAGTGTGGCCGTTCATTATTTCCGCCTACCTCTTCGCGGAGACGACATAATGGTTAGTTGGTTATGTTTCCCTTTTTACTTAAAAACACAAAAATCAAAAGATTTAAATTCAATTATCTGTTTCCTAGTTATCTACACTCGTATCTAGCAATGCATCATTTTATCGACTCCGTGGAGTCACCAGAGGTACTTTTCATTTTCGTTTCGGTAAATATTTGTCTTTAAGAACAGTGTAGTGGTTCATTTTTACTGCCTACCTCTTCGGAGAGGCGGCGTGATGGTTAGGTAACTTTAAAAGAAAATATAAAATTATTAAAACATCTTATATTCTAAACTGTTAAATGAAATAGCTTTGTTTTTTGTATCACAATTGTTAGATATTTTATAACTTCGTTTTTATGTATCTATTTATTTATTGTTATGAAAATCGATTTGAGCAAAATTTACTGTTATGCAAATTAAATATATAAAGTTCATAAATAAAAACGTAGGCAGTTGAACAATGATTGTCAAAACAGCAAATCCTGATTTCCTTTATCGAAATTTTATGTAGATTTTGAATTAATTGTCTTCGTATATTATTCCAAACAGAACCAAAGTGAAATTCGCTTCTATGGTGTGTAAATATTAAAATGTAAATGAAATCACTAATTGCTTACTCTGATTCAAATTCAAATTTCATTTTCGCCGTGGACATATTTCAGTCGATGAATACAGCGGCCACTTGCAAACTCTGCTTTACAAACAAAATAAAACGATGAATATTTTATATTTCGAATACAAAACCTATAAATAAACAAATTCGACGCATTTATCCTGCACTGGATATGGCAAAACCAAAATGGCCATAAATATTGCTTTATCGGTTTTTAATTTCGCGATACGTCGAACAAAGCCCTTGTTAGTGTGACAAGGGAGGCAAACTAATAATTGGCGAACACTCTGAACTGTAGTTTAACTTTGCTCGACAAACACGTTTGTACACAATTGTACACTTTCGAAATCAATATCTTCTTCTTCCCTTTTTGTAGACTCAGGAGTCTGTTATTTCAGGCGGGTCCTCTTGAGATGCTGAACTCCAGCTTTCTCTCCACCGTTTCGGGGGTCTTCCTGGTCGGCGTTGTCCGTTTGGCGTTCCATGGAGAGCTATGTGTGGTATTCTATTTGAGCTCATCCTTTCTACGTGTTCATGCCAGTATCGCCGTCTTTGACGTCCCCATCTGACCACATCTTCGACCTCGCAGATTTCTCGGATTGCTGTATTCCTAACTCGATCACGTAGGGTCTTGCCAGCTATAGCGCGGAGCGTTTTCATCTCGGTTGTCCTGAGCATGCTCTTTGTCTTGACAGTGTCAGCCCTCGATTCAATGCCATATGTGAGGATTGGTCGCACACAGGTCTTGTAGATGCGTACCTTGCTGTCAGTCCTCATGTCCCTGTTTCTCCATATGACATCTTTCAGGCAGCCTGCAACTGCTGCAGCCCTATCCACCTGTGACCTTACTTCTCTGGGGAGGTCATTAGAGCTGTTTACTTCGCTTCCGAGATATCTGAATAGGTCCACCTGTTCAATTTCCTTCTGGCGTACGGAGACTTCGCATCTCAGTTGATTTCTTGCGAATGTCATACACTTCGTTTTTGGGGTGGATATGATCATGTTATATTTTGAACAGGATTCATCAAACTTTGAGAGCATTGCTTGCAAGTCGCTTTCATTTTCGGCCACGATTGTGGCGTCGTCTGCATAGCAAAGCATTCCAATTACTTCTTTACCCAGAGTGTATCCTAAATTGAGAGATGCAACCTCTTCAATGATGTTGTCCATGATGCAGTTAAAGAGAAATGGGCTTAAGCTGTCGCCTTGTCTGATGCCAAGGGATGTTTTTATGGCTTTAGTGAATTTCCCATTTGTTCTGATCCTTGTGTTGCCGTCTAGGTTGATCTCTCTTACCACATTAACAAGTGATGGAGGCGCCAACCTCGTGGTTAAAGTATTCAGGAGGTCCTTCAGCTTGATTCTGTCAAACGCTTTTGTGAGGTCGATGTAACACAGGTATGCTGGTTTATTATATTCCAATGCTTTTTCCTTTATCTGTCTGAGAGTAAATATTGCATCAGTGGTGGAGCGGTTCCTTCTGAATCCTTGCTGCTCTTCTCTGTTGGTGATGTGGGTTTCAAGTTTTTCTTTAATTATCATTGTAAATAATTTAAAGGTAGAGCACAACAATGATATTCCTCGATAGTTCTCTGGGTTTGTCTTTTGTCCCTTTTTAAAGATGGGTACTGTAATGCTTGATCTCCAGTCTGCAGGTATAGTTGACGTGTCTAATATTTTGTTAAACAGTTTAGAGAGTTCAGTCACTAGTCGGTTATCGGCGTACTTGAGCATTTCGTTGTGTATTTCGTCTGGTCCTGTTGATTTTCGGTTTTTTAGCTTTGCTATGGCTGCTTTGACTTCAGCTTCGTCAACAGTTTCTGAGTCTGTGATATTTT
This sequence comes from Lepidostoma basale, assembly GCA_022606425.2. Classification (NCBI taxonomy): domain Eukaryota; kingdom Metazoa; phylum Arthropoda; class Insecta; order Trichoptera; family Lepidostomatidae; genus Lepidostoma; species Lepidostoma basale. The sequence goes on along the minus strand of JAHDVF020000477.1, from coordinate 431,577 downwards.
GAGGTGGTGGTGGTATTTCCTCCGGGTCATTGTATAGGTTCTGGAAGTAATTTTCCCATTCCTCCGTTGTGATTTTACTCGTTTGTACATATTCGTTTATCGGTTTTTTCCTTTCCCTTAACATTTTCCAGACCTTCTTTTGGGCTCCATACAGATCAAACTCCATGTCTTTGGTGAATTTAGTCCAATATTCCTTCTTTATGCGTTTTATATCCGAGTTGATTCTGTTTCTGGTTAACACGTACGCCTGTCTCTCTTCATCAGATGGTGAACTTCTGTATTTCAGATAGCTTTTTCGTTTTTCTGCTGCTAGCTCTTTGATTTCTTGTGTGAACCAGGGTTTAGTTTTATTATGGGCATTAGTATTGATCTTTCTTTTCCCCAGTGCTTCCGATGATGCATCATGTATATTTTGTTTTACCTTTCTCCAAGCTGTTTCCACGTCATCTTCTTCACTTACATGGTTATTGTTTATTTTTTCAGCAATTCTAGATTTAAATAATATTTTGGTGCTGTCATTTTCCAAGGACTCTATATTGTACTTCTCTACAAAGTTAGGTTTTCTTCTGTTTATTTTTGGTCTTTCCATTCTGATTTTCCCCAGTATGAGGTTATGATCCGTGCCAATATTAGCTGAGGTGAGTGCTCTTATGTCAATAATATCGACTGGCTGGATCTGTCTATTTGTAATTATGAAGTCAATCATTGATTTATCCCCTCTAACATTCTAAATGTATATTTGTGCTGATCTTTATGGTTGAAAAATGTGTTATTTATTCTGAGTTCGTTTCTGGCGCAGAACTCTACAAGCATTTCCCCATTTTCGTTGCTAATGTCTTCGTTGAATCTCTGCATAATTCCGTTCAATACTGTGTTACCTATTCTAGCATTTAAATCTCCGAATATCACAGTTTTGTCCTTTTGAGGGATAGCATCTACTGTTTCCTGTAGTTTGTCATAAAAAGCTTCTGATTCTTCTCAATATAATTCTAATAATAATTATGATTCTTTTCAATATAATATTATATAATATTTAATAGATATTTCGAAACAAACAATAAAGAAATGACAAAAAAAATGTTATTTTATAAATCACGTGTTTTTTTTAGCTACAGCCAGAGAGAAACTTATCTTTATACAACTTTTAGAGCTTGATGTTTTTTTTTGTTAAAAAAAATAACACCAAGGATTTAAATCAATGGTTTTAGATATGAATAAATAGAATAACACTAAGTATTTTCACAAAACTTTATATTTCGATTTGAAAACATGGTTCGGATGTAATTCAACCTTCTTTAATGCACACAATTTAACATATCTGCAAATAAAATAAAGAAATGTGTTGTGAAAATATTAAATAAAGCGTTATTCTATTATAATACATTTTATTTATTCAAATGTAATTCTACAATACAAAATGAAGGCGAAATCCGAAGATATAGCATTTAATTTTGCTATATTGTATAATTTTCCTCACGAACCTCATTATTATGAAGAAGTAATCTGGTCGTGATCAGGCTTAAACCCAAGTCCTCTAGATCAGGAGCCAAGCAATCTATCCTCTAGACCATCACCCGGTTGTTGTTCTTCATCTTGCTTTTACCATCTACGTCCGAGAGATCACTATCATCTAGCTTAGACAGTGTTTAGATTTTTAAGGTTTTTGGCAAACTTGTTTGGCATATGCATCCTAATAGTTGTTTCTACAGCGGTCGGTACTCGAAGTGTTACCAATTAAAAATTCTGTAATTTTGTCAATTTTGATTTTTTAAATTAAAAAACTTCAGTATATCGTTAAAACATTTCAATTAAAAAAAAAATTATTGTTCGATGTAGCCACCTTTAGAGTGGATAATAGCATCGAGTCTGTCCATAAAGGCTTCACACGCTTCACGAATGTGGGCTGATGGTAATTTGTCCCATTCTCGGCGAAGAGCAATCTTTAAGGCGTCGACCGACTTATATTTTTTAGCCGATATTTTGGCCTCTAGAATGGACTTTATGGAAAAGTCCATTGGATTAAAGTCCAGGGAATATAGAGGCCACTGTCATGATGAAATGAAGCTGGGAACTTTTTCTTGTAAAAAACGTTGGGTTTCACGGGCTTTATGGGATAGTGCCGAGTGTTGTTGAAACGTCCAATGGTTTCTACCGATTTTTTTACGTGCCCAAGGTAACAAAGTATCATTTTAAATCTTTTGACGGTAGATTTGTTGATTTGCCTTTACACCCTGTTCAATGAAAACGAGTGGTGAGCGTCCTGTGGCAGTTACTGCAACCCAAACCATCACTGATGCAGGCGCTTGTTTTTGCAGAGCAATTCGCTGGTCTGAATTGTCTCTTGATTTGTACTGTAACCATACACGATCGTTTTGTTTGTTTACATATTGCTGAACCGTAAAAACTTTTTCATCAGAAAATACAAAATTTTCTAGCTCGCCACCAACGTGCAACGTGCAAACACCTTTGCTCTTGCTAGGCGAACAGCCTTTTGTGCAGGCGTTAAATCTTAAACTTTTTTTATTTTGTAGGGCTACAATTGTAGCTAATTTTTTATTATGCGCCCTATGTTACGAGTAGACACATTGAGATTTGTCGCCAATTAAACTGCGCTTTGTCGTGGATTTCGTTGGATTCTGGCCTTCACCTTTTGAACCATTTCTGTCGATGTTGCTGTTTTTGGATGTCCACCTCCATGGTGTTTTTTTATGCTACCAGTATCGCTGTAACGTGAAATGGTCCGATACATAAACATTTTGTTCACATGTAAATGTCGTAGCTCATTAACAATGGCTGGTTGCGATTTTCCAGCCAAATACAGAGCAATAACACTGTTGAGTTTGAATTCCATTTCGATAACTTTTTTTAACTGTGACGTAAAACACAGGTTTTAGGTAGAATTATTAACAATATAATAGACCAACACGTGTCAAAACATGAGCGCACTGTCGTAAGCTGTTTGGTTGCTACAGCAGCGTGAAGTTGGTAACACTTCGAGCGCCTACCCCTGTACTCGTATATATTATAATTTTATCAATTATACACAAATTTAGTTGTTGTATTTCTTACCATTAAGGACATGCAGTATGACGCTGGCTGATTCAAGGTTAGAAGGGCTGCACGAGTAGTTACCAGAATCCTCTCGCCTGGTATTGTAAATGATGAGAGTTCCAACCTATTGAAAAATAAAACAAATATTACAGATACTATCTAATTATTTGCTTCTGGAGGAATAAACAGAGTTGATAAATCTTCACTAACTAACCTTCACGCCGTCTTCCCGAAGGGGTAGACAGAAAGAATGAACTGCCACACTTTTCTTTCCTACCATACTTCACTTGCTTCCTCAACATTCGTACTCATCCACTTGTTCCAGATTTTCACCAGTCACGCTAATGTTACAGACTGCCATGATTTCTACTTTTTCGAAATTCATATACCTTAAACTTATTCGAATTCATAATCAGATCATTTCGCATGCAAACCTCATACAAACTAGTCACCGGGACTTGTAGTTCATGATAGTTGTCTGCAAATAGGACAGCGTCATCAGCATACAATAGACGGTTTACTGACACTTCGCTCATTTTGGCACCTACATCCAATCCTTTCAGCTCTTTCATACAGTTGTCCATATACATATTAAATAACCATGGTGACATTACGCAACCCTGTTTGACACCTTTATTGATATCAAACCAGGCTGTTAAATCACTATTTACTGACACTAGCAGTGCTTTTCGTGACTTAATTGCTGTGATCAGTTTTGTACTTATTCCATAGTCAGACAATATTTTCCACTGTCACATTATTTTTCAATATTTTATCACATTCATTATTCTGTCTTTTTTTTTCATATGTATCACGCAGCATGCTGAGTTTATTTTGAATTGAAATGGGTTTTCCTGAATTTCAGATTATATATTTTAAGGGTAATCTAACTTTTCATTTGTCATAACCATCTAAGCGATCAATTGTATATTATTGTTTATGAGACTTAATCCATTCGCTATCAATTGTTTATACTATTAGAAAGTTCGCGCATCAACAAAATAGCATTTGTAAAAACTTGAGAATCAAAAGGCGGTTCAAATTATTTACAAGTATATGGGTTAATTTGTCAACATGTGTCTTAAATGACTTAATCGTTTAAAATACGATATAAATTTTCTTCTTAATATCAAGGAACCTATTTTAAACATAACAATACGTGAAGGAGGCAAACAGAGAATGAAAATGCCGCATTAGTCCGTGGAACATAAGGGGAGTTATAAAAATAGAGATGAATAAGATGTGTGTGGAAATAGTAAGGTTTAGATGTTTTATTCGATGTATGTAGGTAACACGATGCATGAATGTAGAAATCCAGAAAAATATGTCTAGAAGAAACAGTATGATGGTCTATTCATTAAGCACACACTTTTGGGAGACGGCGTAATGGTTAGTTAGTAAGTTAGTATTTTGTCATAAATGTGTTACTCATATGGGTAACACATTTATTATACTATTGTTTTATTTATATAAAGAAACAAATTTAATTTGTACAAAAATACATTATATAATTTGAAAAAAAATGTATATCTATAATTAATTGAGGGATAAACATAACAAAGGAACCAAGTACCAAAAACGAAACACATAAATGAGTATTTGATCAGAGTGATTGAATAATAGAGTGTAGTTCTTACATCAATCTAAAGGTGCCGCTAGTGATACATGACATATGAAACATTCAACAATAATGCTTTTAGACACAAGTTTTGTCACTGATACATTATTCACTATACCATGTGGGAAAAATGAATTAATTATTTATAACTGCTGGCTAACTTCAGCGCGTAACTTCAAAAACTGTGATCTGTATTACTCATATTATTTAAACAGTTATTGTGCAATTTTATATGGTACAAATATTTTCGTCCCATTAAAAAGTTTTTACAAATAGTATTGCGTAAAATTATCTAATTTCCTATTCATAAAAAAATTGTAAAGATAATTATTTTTTCTTCTATAGACGCCATACTTTGTGTTGTTATGATGGTTTATTTCTATTTTTCTTTTTTATACACTTTGTATATACAACACTGATATTAAAAAATAAAATTATATAGAAATGTTTCGGACAAACAGTCCTTCTTCAGTAAATATACATATTTATAAACATATTCTAAAATTGTTGTTGTTTACATAATCTGACAGATGTTAACAGAACATTTGTCAGATTATGTAAACAACAACAATTTTATAATATTTTTGTAAATATGTGTATTTACTGAACAAGGACTGTTTGTCTGAAATATGTATATATTATTTTAATTTTTAATATCAGTGTTGTATATACAAAGTGTATAAAAAAGAAAAATATAAATAAATATTTATTTTGTTTAAATTGTATAAAATTTTACTACACTCATGAATGGCTTCTGTGTTTGAAACATGTTTGTTGTACTGTTTAGAAAGAAATAACCAAATTTAAAACTCTGTATTTGATGAATGTTGAAACCACTTAGCACATTTATAATAATCAGCCAAGGGTTGTCTTTACTCACTGTGGTGTCGGGTCCAATTCGCTCCATGCGGACGTCGATCTGGCTGCGGTCGTAGTTCAGCACCCTCTCGCTGTCCCTGTACCAGAAGATGTAGGCGGGCTCGTCCAGGGAGCGCGTGATCACGCAGCGCAGGCTGACGGTGCTGCCGGCCTTCACGTACATTTCCGACTCTCCCACGATCTCAATTTTTGGAACTGCGGAATTAAGACAATGATTCATTGTTAGAGTCTGTTAGTCATTGTTATTCAAAGTATTACTGAGTCATTGTTAGTCAAAGTCATTACTGCAAATAGAAATATATCCACAGATGCAAAGATGGCAGTACACAATGGAGTTCTAGTGCCAACCCTCATGTATGGAAGTGAAGCTGGCAAAAGAAGAATGAAAGCAGAAAAACGCCGTAGAAATGAGATCACTAAGAAGAATGTGCGGGAAAACGTTTTATGATAGAATACCGAATGATGAAATTAGAGAGAAATGTAAAGCAGATTAATGCATCATGGATAAAATTAAAAAAAGGATCCCTGAGATGGTTTGGACATATGGAACGAATGGATGAGAGTAGAATGGTTAAAAAGTTATACACAAGCAGCGTGAGTGGAAAAAGAAGCCGAGAACGACCGAGGAAAACATGGCATGACCAAATTAATCAATTATTCAAAGGCGGCCACATTCGAAGTCGGAATAATCGACGTGCGTGCATGGTACGATGTAAAAATGTAGAGGAAGCCCGAGAGGTATGCCAGGACAGACCATTGTGACGATCCATCCTCTCTTTCCACCCCTCCGGGAAAATGGCGTGATGGTTAGTTAGTTTATTGTTAGAAATTTACTGATTCTTAAACAATCATATAAAAACTCCATATTAAATAAGTAATAAGAATGAAAACGTTTTTTTTCTAGAAGTTAAAGTTCATTCTATAGGACTGACATGCCTTGTTAAGGAATTAGTTTTGGTATAAGGAATTTAATGGTAGAAGTTCATTGTAAATAATGAAAACAATGGTGTAAAAAATCTTGGTAAAAAGTTTATTTATTAGAATCCACTAATACTTACCGACCGGTTTCGGCTGCTCATTGTTAAAGATTATAAAATTTGAAAAAAAAGGCATTTGATAATGTCTTAACAAGGCAAAATATGTCATTCGCATAAGAAATATTAAAATTGACGTTTTATTTTTTATTATTATTACTACCGTGGTACCATTGTCTGAAATAAAATAAGATTGTCTAATGTGATGTGTAAGAGCTTATGTTACTTTTAATTATTCGTACTTTGGTCGACATTTATGAGATAATTACAGGAACATTGTAGTTCTATCCACAACATCTTCAGGGTAGTTTTTTAAGACGTAAAATTCTGAAAATCCTAATATTTACAACCATTTTTATACTAACCAACTTAATAACTACTCATCACGCCTTTTTTCTGGAGAGGTAGGCGGAGAGGATGGACCGCTATACTACTCGTAACATGCACAATCGTCGATTTTTCCGACTTTGAATGTGGCCGCCCTTTAGCATTTGATTAATTTGGTCATGCCATACTTTCCTTGGTCTTCTACGATTTTTTTTCCACTCACGTTGATTGTATATACTCGTCCATCGGTTTCATATATTTTTTTAATTTTACTTTTGGTGCAATCATCTACCTTTTTGCATTTAAACGATATTTTCAATTAGATAATCCATTGTTTTAAATAACTGTTTAATTTGGATGACTGTTATAATATTATCGTGATTTCGTTATTTAATTTCTTTAAAATTGTCGCAACGGCTCTTTCGTCAATCATTGTTGGCATCATCAGGTGTCAAAGAATCAAACGTTGTTGTTTAAATTGTTTTTAACGCCAAAATAGGCTGATGAAACAGCTTTTGAGACAATTATACAGAAATTGAATTAACTGTTTAAATAAAAAAAACTTTGTTATAAATACCACAATTGATTATATTTTATTGCGACAGCTTTTTCGCTAACGAAATATTGAATGAAATATGGCAACATACAACATCCGCTCTATGTACTGATCAACACTTGACGGCCCTGGTAGAAGAACTAGATCAAATAAAATGGCGGGTCCTTGGATTATGTGAGACAAAGCGACCCGGTAAAGCTGCGGATTCTCTTAAATTGGGACATTTCATCTTTCAAAATAATATGAACACAACAAGAAACGGCGGAATAGCTATAATGGTGAATGAGAACTTAATACATCTCATCTCAAAAACTAAAGAAATTTCAGATTGAGTAGGTAATATATATAATTCTCAGATTGAACAACATAATTTACCTGAAGATAATTTAAATCTATGCTCCAACTAGTTCAGCAGATGACGAAGAAATTTAGAAGACATATCAAAGCCAAAAATGAAGAAAATTCCCGCTTCACAATAGTAATGGGTGATTTTAATGCCCAAATTGGTAAAAAACGCATCTGACCCCGGTTACATGGGTAAATTTGGGTTAGAACAACGAAACGCCAGAGGACAAAATTTGCTCGATTTTCTAAGTAGAGAAGGCCTTTACTGTATACCTACTATTTACAAGAAACCCCCACAAAGAAAACGGACGTGGCAAAGCACAGACTCTCAAACTAAAAATTAAATTGATTACATCCTCGGTTCAAATACAGAGATTTTTAAAGATGTTTTTATTTTAAATAAATTCAATACCGGGAGCGACCACAGATTTGTAAGAGCTAGAGTATCCATTGATGTAAAAATGAAAAAGAAGAAACTTGCATTGAAGGTTCCCCGCCATACAAACGCAGAACTCCAAGAAAAACAGGTTGAATACCAAAAGTATTTAATTACAATACTTGGCCTTGCACAAAACCAATAAGAAAAATATGTAGACGACCTTTGCTCAACAATATACACTAGCATAATAACAACCACAAAAAAGGTTTGCTCGTTTCGAAATAAGACGGAGTCGAAAATCTCACCCAAAACTCAAATATTGATCGAGAGAAGAAGACAAACTCCAGGAGACTCTTCGGACTCCGGAACCCCCAACGAAGAAATGAAAAAGGCATATAGAAAAAAAATGGGACGTAAAAACATAAATATATTACAACAAACAATTGAAGATAACATGAACCTTAAATATTAAAGGTCAAAAATGAGCAAAAGTAGAGGAAGAATCCATTCCATGAACAGTTCAAATATTGTAATTGTTTTACGTAATAAAGATGTTATCCTTTAAATCATTCAAGATTTCTAGGCTGATCTACATAGTGAAAATACTTCAAATCCACAAGATTTCAACTCAAGGCAACCTGCCCAAAATACCGGGTCAGAAGAAATTCCAGAAATCATCAGAGAAGAAGAAAGGGGTGCAATAAACCAACTGAAGAACTTAAAATGCTTAAATAAGGGTGAACAGTTTTAAAATATGCACTATGCATACTTTTCAATAAATGCTTAGGAGATGCCCAGATTCCAGCGAAATGGCGAAATACCGAAGTCACCCTTCTATTTAAAAAGGGTAATGCCGTGTGCATCGAGAACTATCGACCGATAAGTTTACTAAGTGTTGTATATAAATTGTTAACGAAAACTCTAACAAAGACTTATACTAAAATTCAACCTCTTTCAACCTAAAGAACAAGCGGGATTCAGGAGTGGCTACAGCACTATTAATATAACACGCCTCTGTACTTAGCCTTTATAGATAATCAAAAAGCTTTTGATTTAATTGAAGTATGGTCAGTGTAAGAAGCAATGAACCAAGCATAGATAAAATCCAGATATTCCAACTTAATCTGGAACATACTCGTATATGACAATGCTACCCTACAAGTAACTATTAATAATCACTGGCTAACTGAAGAGATACCTATATGAAGAAGAGTCTGACAGGGTGATGATAACATATCTCCAAAATTATTTACTGTCACCCTGGAATACATTTTTAAAGAATTAAATTGGGATGACAAAGTTATACATATAGATGGATATAATACCTTAATCTTTTACGGTTTGCGGATGACCTAGTGCTGATTAGCAGTATCCAAGATGTTGATAGAACTGAATAAAGCATCAAAGATAATAAGGACTATGCATGAATCTTGGGAAAACGAAAATCATGGAACCTACCCCTATACAGATCACAATACACAACACCGCAATCGGAATAGTTGATTCATATGTACCATATATATTTGGGCCACAAAATAGTACTGAGTAGAGAGCAAAGGTCGTCTACATATTTTTCTTATTGGTTTTGTGCAAGGCCAAGTTTTGTAATTAAATACTTTTGGTATTCAACCTGTTTTTCTTGGAGTTCTGCGTTTGTATGGCGGGGAACCTTCAATGCAAGTTTCTTCTTTTTCATTTTTACATCAATGGATACTCTAGCTCTTACAAATCTGTGGTCGCTCCCGGTATTGAATTTATTTAAAATAGAAACATCTTTAAAAATCTCTGTATTTGAACCGAGGATGTAATCAACTTAATTTTTAGTTTGAGAGTCTGTGCTTTGCCACGTCCGTTTTCTGAAATTGAAACCATAAGATTGTCTCAAAGAAGCGCAAATAAATAAGGAATTGCCCAAAGAGCCATGGAAAGAGCGATGTTGGGAATCAGTATAGCGGACAGGGTGGGAAATACCATTATTAGAATCAGAACAAGAGTATCGGACATCATCGGAAGAGTGGTAGTGCTAAAATGGCGCTGGGCAGGCCACGTCGCTCACAGCTCTGACGATAGATGGACAAAACGCTTCCTTTGCTGGTGACGTAAAACTGCGACCTGAAACCCAGGACGTCCACAAATTCGTTGAAGGGACGACATGGACGCGTGTTACCCAGGATCGACAGACATACAAGCAGATGGAGGAGGCCTACTTCAAGGAGTGGGCAGATATAGGCTGATGATGATAATGATGATACTAAAATATAGAACTAAATAAAATCTTTTATGAAACGATTTGAATACGTGAATTTCAATTTTTTTTTTACAAAGCAATTGACCCTATTGCTCCGGGAATTGCTAACGAATCGATTTTTACATGTGTTTACGTCTTACCAAACATTTTAGAAAAAAAAACGTTATTGAGTTTTATTGTGTAAACAGCGGAGACAGAATCACATCGTTAGATAAAGATATCCTTGACACCATAGATCACGGGAATTGCCTTTAGATTTCCCAGCGGGATGCGAACAGAGCCAAAACACTGTCTCTGAAATGAAGACTTTCATCTTCTTAAATACACTTCTTACAAATTTTGTGTAAGCTAGATTAATAAATGTATCACGTTGAACATGGACTGAACAACGTGTATCTTGTTGAAATATCTTATTTATTTATTTCGTTCCTTGTATTGTACATATGTATGTTATTAGTTAGTCCTGGCGCTCTGTAGTTGCCGGACGTTTTTTCAAATAGCTACCCATTTAAATAAAATTTTGAGGGTCTGAGTACTCCATTTGCGTCTATTTAACATCTATTATCACCTTTTAATGAATCAAACAAATTTGTGTATCCAAAATTAATTATTTACGTATAGTTTCAGTGAAAAGAACAAATTAAGTTGAAATACGTGAAAGTTTTAAATATAAAGTGCATCGTGTAAACGTCTCTAAACGGCTATTTCCGAGTCGAGACCTCAAAGATGGTTGCCACATGTGTGTCCGAGTGTCCGAGTGTCCAGTGAATTGTGTGAAGTGCAACAGGATGATTTATGAGGGAACGCCCAAATTCTTGGAAATAATTTGTGAACTTTTACTATGTGCCAAAACATTAAGATTGATAAAACGGAGCATCTTCTACAGCGCCCTTGAGATGAGCAATTCATAAAAATGGCGCTTTATAAATTATCCAATTTATTATTATTATTATTATTATTATATTACACGACATTATTATTATTATTATATTATTCGACTCCAGGTACAGTGTTTGGCGATGTGATCGCGGCTCGCGTGGTGGGGGTGTACTGCTAGCATGCTTGTCCCACCTTAATCCCGTTGCTCGACCAGAGTGGACTTGTGACGCCGAATCCATTTGGATATCACTAACACGTGGTGCGAGCGGCCTCCCTAGAAATAATCTAAACATCGCTTGTGTGTACATACCCAAGGGATCTAACTATGCTAATTGTGTTGTCAGCTTCCTAAATTTACTCTCCAGGCTAGTTACTGACCGGCCTGAAGACGACTTTCTTATTCTAGGTGACCTTAATATGTCAGACATTGACTGGTCTTGTAACACCACCGACCAATCATTGCTTCCTTCCAATTTTTCCTCTACCTGCTCTACTTTACTTGTGGACTATATGTCTTTTCTCGGTCTTCACCAGTATAATTCAATTAAAAACTCACTTAATCGTACCTTGGATCTTATACTTAGTACTTCCCATTTTGTTTCCGGAGTGTCTCGATCTGCTTTTCCACTTGTACCCGAGGATTCCCATCACCCAGCTATTGAATTAACTCTATCATTTGAACCTTCTCAGCTACTACGTGAACCCCAACGAGCCGTTCATCTTTTTAAACATGGAGACTATGAATCAATTAATATTTTTTTATCTGAGGTTAATTGGTCAAATATTCTATCCACATATCCCCTCAACGCTGCGGTAGATGCCTTTTATATCGTGTTGAATAACTCCATTGAGCAATTTATACCCCTCCGGCACTTTAAGAGTAACTCCAATTTTCCAATTTGGTACAATAGTTCCCTCATAAAACTTACCAAAGAAAAGATCAAATATCACAAGCGGTTTACCAAATATAAAAATTCCCTTGATTATCACACCTTTTCTTTGCTGAGAACTCGCCAAAAGCGTATGGCCAGGAAATGTTTTTCTGAGTATATTCACTCTACCGAAATGAATATTACTAATAATCCAAACTCCTTTTGGCGATTCGTCAAGAGCAAGTACAAGAATAACTCCCTTCCAAAGATAATGTCTATTGATGATAATAAATCAATAAGTGGTGGCAGAAATATCAGCCATGCGTTCTCCACTTATTTTCATTCTGTCTTTGATTGTGACACTACCCCCAGTACTATAAACTCCTACGAGCCCTCAAACACCACTAACATCGGAAGCTGTCTTACAGATAGGAACACACTCAGGTGTCGACACCAACAAAGGTGCTGGAAGTGATGGAATACCGCCATTATACTTATTTAACTGTGCAAAAACCCTCGCTGAACCTCTTTCTATCCTTTTTACCCGTTCTCTATCTGAAGGTTGCTTTCCAGATAAATGGAAAGAAGCCTTTATTATTCCAGTTCACAAATCAGGACCCAAAAGCTTCATCAAGAACTATCGTCCAATCTCCATTTTATCTGCCATTAGTAAGATTTTCGAGCGTATTGTATATGACCAATTATATCCCTCTCTTAAATGTGTTCTGAGTGATCAACAACATGGTTTCCTCCGTAACAAATCTGTTTTATCCAATCTGATACCGTTCACTGACTATATTATTTCGAACATGCACCGCGGACTCCAAACTGATGCCATATACACTGACTACGCCAAAGCTTTTGATAAGGTAAACCACAGCGTACTCCTAGATAAAATTGGCAGACTTGGAATCCACGGTGACCTTCTAAGATGGATAAATTCATATATCAAAAATCGAAGACAGGCTGTGGTGATTGGTGGCTTCAAGTCAGACTTCGTGGGAATTCCATCCGGAGTTCCTCAAGGCTCCCATCTGGGACCCCTCTTCTTTATTCTTTATATTCATGATATTGGCAACTGTTTCCTCTACTCCAAACACCTCCTTTTTGCTGATGACATGAAGGTCTTTCTGAATATTTCTGACATATCCGATTGCCATAAACTTCAGTCTGATCTCGACAGACTCTCTGATTATTGTAAGATAAATAAACTGACCCTCAATGCTGACAAATGTCTCAAAGTTTCGTTTTCTCGTAAAATCAACCCGCACAATCATGACTATTTTATTAATAACACAAGATTATCTAACTCAGATCGCGTGCGAGATCTCGGAGTCACAATGGACTCGAAACTCACTTTCGTAAGTCACATTGATGGCATTTTAGACAAATCCTACAGGACATTAGGATTCATATTGCGTACATGCAAACCCTTTCAGAACATCACAGCCCTCAAAGTTCTTTATACAACCATGGTTCGCTCACTACTCGAATACGTATCTCCCGTTTGGTCTCCTTACTATGCAGCGCATATTCAACGCATCGAAAGAGTCCAAAAAATTTTCATTAAACACATTATTTTCAAAATGTGCAGGTCATTTGCGAATTATAATTCTGCCCTTAATTTTTATTCCTTGGACTCTCTCGAAAATAGGCGAACAATTAATGATATGATGTTGCTTCACAAAATCATTCACTTCAAAATAGACAACTCCGAACTTCTTAGTAAATTATAACTGAATACCCCTATGCTTCGCACAAGACACACTGCGAACCAAATATTCCACCTTCCTGCTTATCGGACTAACTACGCTCAGAGTGCGGCGGTGTACCGGACGTGCGGCACGTACAATAAGTGCTTTAGTAACATCGATGTGTTCCATCTTAATGAAAGTGATTTAAAAAAAATGGTTGGAGCAACCCTTCGGGGCGAATGAAATTAGTTACTCTATTTTTTTTCTTTTTTTTTGTCTTTTTCTTTTTTCTTTTACATTTAAAAATTATATTTTATTTTTAATTCATTATTACTAATAGTTTTCTCTTTATCTTATCAAAGTGTTACTTTATTACTCTTATATATTTAACCTTATGTCAGTTGTTATATAATATTTGTGGTAGCATGTTATTGGCCTTGTTGCCTTTTGTTGTCTCTATGTGTTTATACTCATATACTGTAATTGCTGTTTGTTACCCTCGATAATAATAAAAAAAAATAATAAAAAAATTAAAAAAAAACATTAAAGAGTGGGATCTATCATTGATAATGTTAAGTATTGTTCTCAGAATAGATTTTAATACAGAATTGTGCCATTAAATATATATTATTATACAAGTGACCACTCTGTTCTATTTTATTTCTAAAATTTATGTACATTGATACAAGATTATGTTAAAACCGAAACATGTCTGTGTAAAGTGAAATAAAGTGTTGTAATACCAAGTGTCTCCTTCTCTTCTTCTTTCTCTTTGCCATTTCCCACCATCTGGGGTCGGCCCTCCTCGTACGAAAACGCCAAACTTTCCTATTTTCACTCATTCCACTGTCAGGTTCTCGCGTTGGAGCTCCTTTTCCATGTTGGCCCACCATGTTGCCATTGGGCGACCTCTTCTTCTTGGTTTTGTGGGAATGCTGAGGGCTTTTTGGACAATGTGCTCGCTGTCTCTTCGCATCACATGACCGTACCACTCTTACTTACTCTTAATTTTTCCGTTATTGGGGCAACCTTAAACCTACCCCTCACGTATTCGTTCCTAACGTGGTCCAGCCTTGTGACGCCTCCAGTCCACCTCAACATTTTCATCTCGGCAGCGTGGACTCGACTTTCGTGGACTTTTTTGTTGGTCCAGCACTCTGCTCCATATAGCATGGCGGGCCTCACTGCAGTCTTGTAGACTCTGCCCTTAGTTCTGATTGGAATTTTTGGATCACACAGGACACCTGATAGAGACCTCCACTTGAGCCAGGCGGTGTTTGTCATGTGTTTGACGCCAGTGTCTACGTTGGCGTCCACAGTAAGGACCGACCCGAGATACTTGAATTGGGACACCTTGTTAACTGGAGTATTGCCAATGTTAATTGTGTTTTCATGAGCCAAATCTGTAGCGATGTCCTCATATTCACATTCTAAATATTCAGTTTTACTCCTGCTAATGCGTAGTCTATTACACTCTAAGGCATCTGCCCACTCATTCAATGTAACTTGCAATTGTTCTGCCGAGTCCGCAATCAAAACTTTGTCGTCTGCGTAGAGAATGCACCACGGTACAGACTGCTGTATATTCCTGGTCAGGTAGTCCATAACTATGTTAAAAAGGAAAGGGCTCAGGGCTGAACCCTGATGGACTCCGACCTCCACCGCAAATGGTTCGCTGATGCCTGCGGGACTTTTTACTCTTGTTGTAATTTGGCAATACATGTCTTGGAGCAGTTGAATGTAGTATTCCGGGATGCCCTGGAATCTCGCAGCCTGCCACACCAGCTTGCGTGGGACACGGTCAAAGGCCTTCTCCAAATCGATGAAAAGTAGGTGAAGATTTTTGCGGTTTGTTCTATATTTCTCCATCACTATCCTTATAGCTTGAATGGCATCTGTGGTAGATTTACCTCCCGTAAAACCAAATTGGTTTTCTGTTAATGAGGAGAGCTTTTAAATGTGCTCATTTATAATCTTTTCCCATACCTTCAAGGTGTGTGAGGTCAATTTTATTCCGCGATAATTTCCACATTCGCTTGCGTCGCCTTTGTTTTTGTGGAAAGGAGTTAGATAGCTATGTCGCTATGACTCCGGGATCTGGCCAGAGTTATTTTCCAGATCTCGACTGGGACTGCATCCGGGCCAGCCGCTTTGTTGTTTTTCATTTTTGCTATGGCTAATTTCACCTCCTCTTTTGACACTTCCGGAATGGGACCCACTGTTGGTAGTTCTTCTTGTTTAGGGTTTCTAGGGAATTCTTCGTTTAGAATAGTTGTAATACCAAGTATATTTATTTAAATATGAATCCACAGCACAAAATGAAGGCGAATATAGAAGAGAATATATTGTAATTGGTTTAAAAAAAACAAATCTGTCATCCAAAGAGTTTTGTTGATAGAAGTAAAACCCACCACAGTGAAAAGAATATTGGGGACCGGTCAACTTGTCTAAATCCACAAAATGTACCATATTTGTGGTAAAGAGAACAATGTGTTATTAATACTGGCGAGGAAGTGATAACGATTTTATAAAATGAAAACAGAGGTAATTTTCCCGAAAGGGTTAACGCATTAAAGAATTAAAGTTTCATGGGGCACATTAGCGATGGGACGTTATTAAATTATTATGAGGCACTTTACACAAAGGAATCGAATATTCAATGAAAGGTACCTCAATATATCAGATTTTTAAAATCTAAATCAATTTATTTATTCGTAACACAGAAATTTTGATACCTCTTATGTTTAAGTTTTTACCAGTCCAAGTGCCTGTGATGTGTATTTGTTAAGAAATTTAAATAATTATCATTAAATTGTCATCATCAGCAGTTTAATTTAAACAATTAAAATTTGTTACCCTTAAAAATTAAGAATTTATTGTATTATTAAACATTGATGGAAACATATGCATTCTAGAGTTTTTATTACATTTTATAGGATTTTTAATTGAATTGAATAAGTATACATTCACAAAAAATATTTGTAATCATTCTGGTAAATTCTTTGGCATAAATATAGGAATAATACTCCAGGCGGCTTCTAAAAAAACAATACGCTAATAGGCGATAGCCTTCGCATTGTGTTAATAAAGTAGTTTGCTAAATGCTAAAAATCATTCTCCATAGATGGCGTTAGTGGGTGGATTATATAGGTTAATCTTAAAAAGATTGACATGTGTAATCAAATCTACATAGATGGCCAATTGAAACTGACACGTGAAGATAAGTATAGATTTAGAGCATACGAGTATATACAACTTCCAAAATTTTATCATGCATGATCATAAAAACAAAGGTGGAATGGGGAATGTTGTAATTACATAAAGCGTGCGCTTAACCCAACCAATGACAGGTCATAAGTCCTGTAAACGCCTAGATCATCCATATTTAGTTTCCAGTTTGCGTCTTCGTCTCTATTGAGATACAATTAAATTAGGATTTTTAATGTTTGGTCTTGCTAGGGAATTATCAAATGTATTCACATTTTAACATTTGACATTGCCTTAACACTAAGTGAAATATTTTTTCTTCTTATTCGTCTTCTGTATGTATGCCTTGTGGCCTATTTCTTAAGTGGTATTGGCTTCCTGTGAGGTCAATTCACAGCTGTCGTTCCATCTTTTTGGTGGATTGCCCGACCATCGTCTACCTTGGAGTTGGCCGTCCAACACAATGAGAGGGAGTCTGGATGGATCCATTCTTCTAACGTGTGCATACCGATAATTTATTATTTGACTTCCTCTCCCCAAACGACATCTTCGATCTTGCATATTTTTATAGTATTTGAGTTCTTGTACTGTCTTAGCTTCTGGGTGTCTTAACTTCTTTCTCTCTGAGGGTGTTTTGGTCGTAATCGTGGTGTCCTCCCTGCATTCGATCCTATATCACATGATCGGTCCCACAAGAATCTTCTAAATCCTTATTTTGCTGCCGATCTGTAAGTCAGGGTATTCCATATAGAAATTTTTAAACATACTGAGATGACCGCAGCCTCATTTACTTGACCGATCATTTCACATTGTAGATTAATTTGCAACACCAGTCCACACCCAGATACTTGATTGTTTAACCTGTTCCAACGTCTTCCACACACACGACACATTCCGGTAGAACACGAGAGAATATTATACAATTTCTATTTGCCACTCATATAGTCATGTTTTACCCTTGGCTAGCAAGATGTTTTGCGTTCAAAAGTGATTGCAGGTTTTCTTCGGTCTCGGCGAATATGACAGAGTCGTCCGTATAACAAACGATCTCAATGATCTCTTTTCTAGTCTGTACCGAAATATTACATTCCCATAAAATATGATAAAACTTTTAGAAAACGGCAGTTTTCATCAAGATGAAATCTTTAATCTGGAGTTTTTCTATTATTCTTGAAACAAAAAAAAACAAAGTAATTTTAATAATATTGTCTTTCTCTTTGTCTTCAGGATTTAGAGTCTTGTTTTCGTTCCCCTATAAACCATTCTTATTATTTAAAATAATAATTAAAGAAAACGATTTTTTTTTAAATACTTCCACTATTGTCTTTATTTTGACAGAGTGGTGTTAATGACCCAGACCAGTCTGTCGATGGCAGCGAGCTTGGCGAAACCGATCGCTGTCGAATAAAGGCCAAAGTGGAAGTAGTTAAAAAAAACGCCGTTTATTTTATTACAATTTCAAATGAACTTTCCATCAAGAGATTTCAGTAAAATTATTTGCTTCCTATTTTGTATTTTAACGTGTCTTTATTCGAAAAATGAAAAATTTTCTTCGATAATTTAAACAAAAACAAATTTTCGATTTGTGTGTTTTCTGTGGTTCAATATTGATAAAATATTTTTTATTTTACCCTTATGATACCAAACAAAGATATATAGTTGTTTATAGATAATATGACCACAACCGTCATTGCCTAAAACTCGACTAATAAATACTATTGATATACTATAATTAAAATTCTGTCTGTGCGATTAATAGTGCACTTCGCTCGTACGCAATGACCACGTATAAAATCAAGAGATAGCGCACATCCAATAGACTGTTCGAGTAATCACACTCGAATGACGTGGAGTGTTATTTTTCATAATTAAATTAACAAAAATACAAATTGCATATTGAAATTATAAAAATACAACCAGTATTTTCGCTTGTTATAGAAATATGATTAAAATAACTAATTGATATTCGGGATAATGATTTTAAATAAAACTAAACCCTTACCGACTACATTCAGCTGGATGAAGTGGCTCATTTTAGGCTCCGTGCTGACCTGACACTCGTACTGACCAGCATCTCTGGGCTGCACATACTTAACCTGAAAAACACATAATTAATTTAGAAATAATTAACAGCTGAAAACCGTGTGCATGTTGTATATGAATACTTCAGTCTTGTTCGTTTGCATTTTATCTCTTGTAAAAGGAGGACATGCATAACAGTCCCATACAACCCGGTTTGGGGCAGATTCAAAAGTGATTCTGTGACATGGTGTCATCACGAGACGAGTTATTCCCCTTATTCTGGAGAGGGTTCCTAAAAAATAATTCTTTCTGATGTATCTATGATATATGTTTTAAAAAGGTTATATGGTAGTTAAGTTTAGATGGCTCTGCGGTCTGGTTATCTCGGCCAAATCGATTGGGCCGAGATAACCAGACCGCAGAGCTAAAAATAAGAATTGAACTAAGCTGGGCAGCTTTCGGTAACATGAGTTACATCCTTGAAAACCAGAAAATACCGATCAACCTGAAACGAAAAGTCTATGAAGCCTGCGTTCTGCCAGTTGATACTTATGGTCTTGAAACTGTTACATTGTCCAAGCTAAGAGACGAGAAACTGTGAGTGACTCAAAGAGCCATGGAAAGAGCCATGTTACGAATAAGCCTAAGATAAAGAGTCAGAAACGATACGGTGAGAGTAAGAACAAGGGTCACTGACATCATCCACCGGGTGGCGACTCTAAAATGGCAATGGGTGGGTCACGTGGCCAGAAGTTTAGATGAAAAATGGACAAGAAGACTGCTGACTTGGAGACCGTGGATGGCAAGGAGAAGTGCAGGGTGACCGCAACTACAGTGGAAGGATGACCTGAACAGACACGTCGGAATAACCTGGATGCAGTCTGCACAGGACAGAGTGACATGGAAGCGAATGAAGGATGCCTTTGTCCAGGACTGGACGGGAATAAGCTCAGGAAGAAGAAGAAGAAGTAAGATAATAAATGAACCCCACAAATATCAGGAATGTATCCATATTTAGCAATGGACGCATATCTTTTTTGCACCTTTTTTTTTGTACACGAATTTCTGAGGAACATACGTACCGTGTAAAAAAATGTTTTTTATAAATAATTAAGTATATTTTTTGGATTTAGGGTTTGTTTTATTTACCTGTAAGGTCCAAGTGTTTGTAGCTTCTACGAGAAATGACTGAAACCTCTCATCAGCGATGAAAGTGTATCGGTCAACCGTGAGGATGTGGGCGTCCCGCCTCCTGATCCAGGAAACAGATTTGTTTCCTAACTGCTTTACCTATAAAAAAAAGATTATTTCGGTTGCTCGTAATAGGTTTGATAAAACAATATGTATCATTTTTGAAAAAAAAAATGAATAATAAAAAAAAAATGTAATATATAATATATTTAGAAATTTTTTCTTTAGGTTTATGGTTTCGATCAAATAAATAAATAAATAAATAAAATAAAACAATATGTATCATTTTTGAAAAAAAAAATGAATAATAAAAAAAATGGATTATATAATATATTTAGAAATTTTTTCTTTAGGTTTATGGCTTCGATCGGTTTCAGGAGCTCGCCGCCATTTTCTTTGGATGAAGGAATAAACTTAATACATATTGAAAAGGAATTTTTAATCATTACATATTTTTAATTTAACAGTTTACAAAGTAAAAGTATCATAGTGTTTCGGGTAAAACAATAGACTATTTAATTAACCGTTAATTTCCAATAAATTTTAAATAAGAACATCAATATTTTAAAATACAATTTGGTCTTTTAACTCTATTCCAAGAAGAGATGTATATCGTTTGAAAGTTTAAATAGTTCATCGAAAATATTGATTTCTAAATAAATAAAAATACCGAAAGCAAACAAAAGGTTATTATAATGCTTAATAACATTAGTAATATTATGAATCATCCGGCAGTTTCAAATCATTGGATTGGTTTGCAGCAAAGTGAAAAATTTTTGCTGGTTCTTAGGATGCCTTTAATGTTGTTATTACTCGTTGCTTTCCACATTTGTATATAGCAAGTTATTTAAACCAAATTACTGTATACAATTTTTAAACTATTGATTCTTATGACATCTGATAAGTAGCTAATCTATTGCCATTTTATAGTCACATGAATTCTATAATACACATAGCAAGTAAACTGCTTCTGCATAAAACTTCAGAATACACATAATATTGAATTTCTTTTATTATTTTTCGCTTTATTTCAGTGTCGCAAATACGTATACTACATAACTACTTTCATTATTTAGAATTGCTACAGAAAAATAATGGGAATTCAAAAGATCATTCTGATTATTTTTGGATATCTCAAGAAGTAACAAGAGCTCCGGCTTAGAATGGCTCATAAAGTTACTATTGTGTCTATTTTTTACGCAAAGAATTTCGTTAGGAAGCCGGGCTTACTTAATCTAAGAACAAAACTTCGAGGTAATTTTGAGGCACTGTCAGACCCACTGACGGGTCTTCATCCTCAACTCCGGGGAATGTTTCAGATTTCATTTTGTTCACCTGAATACCCTTGCACGAGAAACAAATTATCTTTTTGATTTCTAAATATACATTAAGAACAAAATGTGTAGAAATAAACATTGAAATGTGAGATTAACGTGTTGTGTGTTGAAAGATTTTCTTGAAAACGTAACGTATTAATAAAATAAAGTGTAATAAATAAAAGTTTCTTCCTCTTCGGGTCAGTGGCAAGTTTCTTAGGAATGGCTCTAAGTAGGGACTTATTTCTTATTGCTACATGTGGAGGCACAATCATTCCCTGAAACGGTTGCACATTTCGTTTTAAAATGATTTTTATTTTTAGGACTACCAACCGGTTTCGTCGTAAGTGAAGATTCTTCAGGGTAAAAAACAAACTGATTTTGTTTACATACATAAAATAAACTCTGTAATATTTTATTTTCATATACTTTTTTGTGTAATTCGACTGTGTCTGTGTTTTGATATTGGTTTTTAAAATATTCTTATTTTGTTTTTATACGAATACGAATTAATTAACCACTTTTTTTTTTACTAGAGTTGTTCTATTTTTGATGCCCTGCATTTTATTTGTCAGGGCGGTGTGGACTTGTTTAATTTGCAGTTCTGCGAAGTAATATATCTTTGGGGTAGCAGAGATTGCCGAACTAATTAACCACTACGTCGATTGCTAGGAACCACCATAGCTGTTCTATCCTGATGTATCATTTGAGTTTCATTTTTATTCAAACATCGCGAGGCTCATGCTCGCCGATATATCCGACTTCGGAATTACAGTAATTGATTCATTTTGGTGATATTCGTTTCTCCCTACTTTCTTTGACCATTAAATAGATTTTTAAAATGACATACTAATAATAATATCCAACTTTCAAAGCGCCATTTTCGTGAAGATAATAATGCTCTAGCAAGGTGAAACATGTAATTCGCATTAAATAAAAGAAAACTTCTAGACATAATGCGATAAGAAGACGAATATGTTCACAATTGTGAAGAAATAATTTTCCGAAATCTCAAATTGAATAATATATTTATAGCCGTTTTGTGTTTATTCTATTCATTTTGTTGATGTAAATTTATGTAAAAATTTAACATTATTTATATAGGCTCCATTTCAATATTTTGTTTTGTTAAGTGAAAACATTTCGCGGCCTCATTTAGCTTTTGCAAATCAAATATTGTTGTTATTCCAATCAATACAATCATGACTTGCGAACACTTTTCAGCTGTTTTTCTCTCTCGAAAAATAACCATTTCTCAACGTTACTATAAATAATTATAACTTTCAAGGACCGTAAGACATTTCAAAAATTTTGTTCTTTATAAGAGGGCTGTTAAAATTTGTCGCAAGTCATTTGCTTGAAAACCATTAAACACTTTAACGGCTGTCGTAAAAGAAAATTAAGTTAACATTGTCGAAGCGTTATTTCTACCGCCATAAAAAGGGTCAAGGCACAAATAGGGAAGGACGGACGGGGATCAATTTTATTCCTCCTTTGGGCGTTATCGGCTTTGTTTACTCTACCCCGATTCCAACTCTTAGCAACAAGCGAGACGCGGGACTTCCGCCAACTGTGCAGTGTGTTTGTCGAGATAATATTTCGAAAATTCGCTCTTATGTAATATTTGATATACTTCAACCGATTGTTTCAAAGTGGAAAAGTAATGCGCATCGGGCTGAAGAAAGATAATGTCGGCCATAATCGGCTAACTTCGGTTTTATAGAGCGTTGTCTCTGTCCTTCCCACTCTTCCCGGAACTCGCGACTCTTCATCATATATAAGTAATACGAATAAAAAGGTCTGTTTTCTATAAGTTTTATTAAAATTTTAGAAAAAACTTAAGGCGTTAATAATATGAAATTCCATAAAGACGATTTTTTAAATCAATTTTTTCCACTTTTGAGTTTATTTCCTCGACATGTATCGAAGGTTTAACACCTTCATCATTGAGAGAATATCATTTATATCTGTCTCCCGATGATGTAGGTGTAAAGCTTTCGAAACATGTCAAAAAAAATAAACACGTAAGTGGAAAAAACATTGTTTTTATTAATCAAAACATAGTTTTATTAAAATATTACTTCTAGAAAACATACGTTTTCATAACTGAATTTCCACATTATGGCCGACAATCTTTGCAGTGCGAACGATTTGTGACTGATGGGTTTCATTAAGAAGGACTTACGGCTTTTGATGCAACTTTCAGTGTAACATTCGGAGTATAACACAATGGAGTAAACGTAACAAATTATTCTTCAACGTCTCCAAGTGCTTTGCTATGTGAGCATCGAAACCATTGTACTTTCGCTACCTTATGGATGAGGTACATCTTAAAAGAGCTTTTACATCCAGAAATCTTGGTCTTCTGTTCTATGCTCAGTTATCGTTCAACCTTCACATAATTGCTCTATGTAATAGTTGCAATTAAATGCTTGAATTTGCTTTCAGGAATGCCAAAATATTTCAAACACTCAGATACTTCAGGTGTTGTATAATTCCCTGGTTAGAAGTCGGCTGGAATATAGTTCCATATTTGGTCATCGCATGAGATCCGATATTCTCTGATGGTAGAGCGAGTGCAGACTTATTTTTGCGCTTTTTTTTCATATCAGGGAGCGCGGTTATTACCCGTGGCTCTTTCCGACTGAATTCTTGCAAGTTATGCTAAGCATCATTGGGAAGAAGGAAGAATATTCACTTGGGAGTACACTTCTTTACGCTGATTGGCAGCCGTATAGGTATATAAATTATACATAACATGTCCTGAGTGATATAGCTTTTGTCCCTAATAATTACCTTCGTCAAAGACAACACATATTGTTTTATTTGCCACGCTGCATATGCCACCTGCCATATGCAGCGTGGTTATGCCTGTAGATAGAGCAATCTGATTGCTTAATCGGGTCGCCTCGGTGGTCGACATATTTCGTGATATTGTGAGTTACCTCAGAGATGCAATATAAATGTTGTCTTCTTCTTCTTTCCCTTCTTTTAGACCTTTGGTCTGTTCCTGTAATCAGGCTGGCCGCTCTTGGGAGGTTGACTCCCAGCTATCCCTCCATCTCTTTGGCAGTCTTCCGGAGGGGCGGTAGCTAGCAGGAATCTGATGCACCACAGCTTATGGGATTAAGGATGGATCCATCCTCTGGACGTGCGCATTCCAGTGTCTTCTGCGTTGTCTGCCTCATCTCACGACATCTTCCACCTTGCAGATTTCGCGGATAGGCATGTTCCTCACTCTATCTCAAGTCATTTCTGCTATCATCCTCAGCGTCCGCATCTCTGTCACCCGTACTTAAACCTTCGTTTTTGTGGTATCCGCTCTGGTCTCAATGCTACATGTCAGTATAGGCCTTATCCATGTTTTGTATATTCTGACCTTACTGTCAGTTTTCATATACTTGGTCATCCATATAATCTCCCCGAGACAACCTGATACTGCCGAAGGCTTGTTAACTTGTGCCATTATTTCACTGAAAAGATAATTTTGGCTGAGCACTCCCTGATATCTAAACTTTGCAAACTGTTCCAGCAATCTGTCATTTATGGATCATCTGCATTTTAATGATTCTTTTGAGAATGCCATAGTTTTTGTTTTCTTAACTCAGATCATCATATTGAAGTTGGAGGCCGATGTCTGGAATTCATTAAAGAGTCTTTGCAGTTTGTCTTCCAACTCTGTTATTAGTGCAGCATCGTCCGCGTATCATATGACGCTCACTACATCCTTCTTCATGCAGTATTCCAAACCAAGTGATGTGCCATCTCCTATAATTTCGTACATAATGAGGTTTGAAAATAAATGGGCTCAAACAGTCTCTTTGTCTTATGCCTGTTGCAGTTTTTATGGATTTGGACAGTTTTCCGTCAACTCGTATTTTAGTGTTTGTATTTGTGTTGAGTTCTTGTATAGTATTTATGACGTTGTGAGCTAGGGTGATCCAGGATCAACAACGATTTTTTTAACATTAACTTGAAAACAGTGTTTGAATATGCTTATGCAAACAAAAAAAAAACAAAAGTTGGTTTGAAAATAAAATAGCGCTACGACAAGGTGTTAAAAAAATAACCACAGAAGCTTTATACAATACAACAGTCGTTTCTATATAAATAGTTACTAAAAAGGCTAAAATACGACGGAAATCGTGACATTTATTTACTGATTTATCTAACTTTGCGGCTCGCTCCCGCAACTACGGTCTTGAACGAAAGTACTTAGCACTTGACGGGCGAAGGACCGTTGTATTTTTGCTTTAAACTGTTCCACCACCATTGACATTTTAGATTCTTTCGAGACTTTTATATAAAATCATAAAGTGTTCTTATATAGGGGAGCCACGAAAAATGTGTGTAGGGTGGTTACAAAATGCACAGGCTTAGAAGATCACGGAGTACGTAAATACAACACTATTTTTCACACACCCTTCTGTTGCTATTCAAATATGCATATTACATACAAGAATTGTCACATAACCTTCAAATGATATAAGGAATGTCTAGGGGTTGATATCTTTTTGTAAGGGTCAAATGGGTTAGATAAAAAGGGGAAAACTGCTTTCCGAAATGCAATATAAAATATTTTAGCGCATTTTGTCGGAAATATTTTTGCCCTTTGCGAAGGGTAGAATCTGTAGAACGAAATAGGTGGAGGTGAATAGCATATCTCTGGACACATTCATTTGTTCATAAATTCAAAAGTCAACATACGTTTATATTTTATTTATAGTTGGATGCCATTCTGTTATTCGTCTTCTTCTTTTTCTTTTAATATATCTGACTATTTGTGACATGTCTCCTGAGATGATGAGGTCCAACTGTCCAGACGGAATTTTGTTAGCTGCTGTAAATACAAGGGTGACACTATCCATTTTGACTACGTAGTCCCCCCAATATCTTCTTCAGGAGCCACTTCATCGAACAATGTCGCAAGTTTTTCTTATTTTTATGTAATATGTTCTTCTGTAGCCCTTCGGTTTATACAGTATCGGCATGCGTCTCTACAGCATTGGTCATGATAGGTCTAACGTATATATTATAAATTCTGACCTTGCTGTCAATACGCATGTGTTTGTTCTTCGAGATCAGATTTTTAAGACATTCTGAAACGGTAGATACATTAAATAGTCCATTGTTTTGACCGAAATACAATGATACTTCAACATTATAAACTGTTAAATTATAAAACTCTGTTTTTATGTATAAAAATTTTACTTTTATTTTTCGTGACAGCTGTTTCGTCAATCTATGTTGACATCATCAGGTGCTTCAATATTGTAACACCTAATGATGTCAGCATAGGTTGACGAAACAACTGTCGTGAAAAATAAAAAGAAAGTTGTGATACATGGAAACAGGTAGATACTTTATTTACTTGTTTTCGTAATTCGGTATATAGGTCGTTCTGGCTACAGACCTCTGCTCCCAAATATCTGAAGCTCATAACTTGCCCCATAGATATATTATTAACAGTCGGCTTACACTTCAATGTTTGTCTAGCAATTGCAAAACTTGTTTTGCTGATTGATGTAAATAAAGATATCGATCTGTACAATTTTAAAGCTAATAAACTATTATAAATAACCATAACACCAGCTGTCTGAAGTGGGAAGTAGATATAATGGATCGCCATCCTATTAATTCCTGACATACTTGTCTCGCTTGCAACATTTATACGTCGCGTCGTGTCGTGCAGACTAGGTGATTTCTCAGACTCTTCACCCGACATTTAATATTTGTCTTTCCCCATTTGTTGTTCATTTTACATCGTTAACATATGTTTCTTTATCATTATTTCTTCATTAATACATTTTTCTCCACCGAAAAATTGGTGACACCCGTAGAGATTATTAAAAGTTAAGGCGTTAGCACTGTGCAATTCCATTGTAAAAACTTTGGAATTGAAAAAAAAACGCTGTTTCTGTTCCAGTTTTTATTTTATTAAATATCTTGAAATTTATTAAATATACAATAATAATATTAAACACGATAACGTTTCGAAGATGACCTCCATACTCAGGTTTTCTATTAAATTATAAGTATTTTATCTATTTATATATATAGATAAAAAAACTTACGTATTCTCTATATATATAATAGTAAGTCTTAATTTGTTTAGATTTTTGTTATTGTATATAATGGAATCCAACCCAAAACACTGTATTGTTTTATAATATTATTGTATAAAGATATTTAATCAAATAAAAAGAGGAACGTAAACAGCGTGGTTTTTCAATTTCAAAGTTTTTAATAAAGGTTTTAAAATAAGGGTATCATTTGTGAGAAAGCGATGTAAAATGTAATTTAACCTCAAGTACATATTTACAGGTGGAAAATAAAAATAAAATCGTTTT
Source organism: Lepidostoma basale (assembly GCA_022606425.2). Lineage (NCBI taxonomy): Eukaryota > Metazoa > Arthropoda > Insecta > Trichoptera > Lepidostomatidae > Lepidostoma > Lepidostoma basale. The sequence continues at coordinate 403,609 of JAHDVF020000477.1, read as the reverse complement.
GATCTGGTAAACGAAATGAGCAAACAGTAATTGTCGCATGATTTAAATTACAATTCGACGTGATACTATCTATAAATTAAATAAAATTGGATTTGATGGGACCGTAGGTATAGGAAAATATTTGAAATTAAACGCAAACATTCAATATTGATTTTTATCAATGTTTAGCAAAAACCGTTTTACAACATGAAAAATAATAAATATATAAAGAAAACCAAACCACAGTTTTCTGCGGTCATGTGGTGTGAGCCAGATATCGTTTTACGAGTGTAATTTTGACAACGATAACGATCGCCATTTTGGTACTTCTGTTTGATAGGCTATTACAGGTGGCCAAATGTAAACTGGCCTTTATGTCTATTGGGAGATTTTCCACGTAGATTTTTCACTGACGGTACAAACAATAAACGTAAGCACACTAAAATCCCCCGAACGTAATTGGCCATTCGCATAAACAACATGATATTTTTATTTATTTATATGTCTTACGTAACTTTTATGTACGTATATTACACAAAAAAAAACATTTCTTGTTAATAAAAAATAATTTTTGATATGGATATTTACATTGATTTAAACATTTTATTATTGCGTACGTACAAATTATTTATTTAATTTAATATAAATACACTTTCAATTTGTTTTTACACCACTTTATTTTTTTAACTATCAACCGGTTTCGCTCCCGTCAGAAGTTCTTCAGGGTTACAAAAGACACTCCAGTGTCTTTAATTAGTAGTAAAACGTTTATTAATTTTTGGAATATCAAATTTAATAATACTAACGATAAAAATTAAGTGCTTCATACGAAATAATATTGTTTATTAGTTTTATTAATGAAACTACACTCACAATTGAAGAAAACATGTATTTTATTGAATAATAAAACATGTTTTTTATTAAATTATTTACGGAATTATAATTAAACGAGATTATAGAAAACATTGACTAGGGTTTAAACGAATAAAAATAAATTTTTGAAAAACTTAAGGCATTGTGGAACACCACGACGAATTTATTACGAATAAAAATACTGTTTCGAAGGTTTTACACCTTCATCATCGTGAGAACGATATATTCAAGTTTGTATCGTTTCCGGTGATGAAGGTATGAAACTTTCGAGACATGTCGGGAAAAATGATCTTATGTAGAAAACGGTGTTTTTTTTCATAAAAAAATCTAATGAAAATACAAATAACATAATATATTTAACACAACAGATTTAATACAACATAACAAAAAATTTTGAAACGTTGCCTCGTATTCATTAAATACCATGAACACCATTGTTTTAATTACCATTGTTTTAAATACCATGAACACAAAGTGTGAAAAACAAACGGTATGTTATATTTATAAAAATGTTCAATGTGAATTAAATTATAACCATATTTCCAGTTTCATTCATTATACGGGTGAAAAATGTATTTGAAAAAAAAAACATTATTTTTACTAAACCTATTCAGAGTGGTAGAAATGAGGACCCCTCAATCCATAGCCAGAACTTACTGAGATCATATCAGAAATAAGGCCGTTGTAAATATGGAGAGAGATAACTGTACGTCATCATTCAGGACAATTCACCATCTTTTTCTTCTTCTTCTTTTTCCTCAGCCTATTCCCATCCACTCCTGGACAAAAGGCCTCCTCCATTTGCTTCCATGTCATTCTGTCCTGTGCAGACTGCATCCAGGTTATTCCTATGTATCTGTTTAGATCATCCTTCCACCGTAGTTGCGGTCGCCCTGCACTTTTATTAGCCGTCCACGGTCTCCAAGTCAGCAGTCAGCAATTCACCATCATAATCAGTTAATTCGACATAATTCAAGAGGAAGAAGAAGTTGATTCTTTTTACCTTGTATTTTTTTTAAATATCAAAAGTATTGAATATTTTTGTGCAATAATATAAATTATAACCATAAAGAAATTGTGCGTACCTTGCATGGAAGGTAAGCGTGTGTTCCAAGTTGTGCTGTTATATTTGTTGGAGTTGCAGGATCGAAATAGGGTCCAGTGTAGAGCCCTGAAAACCGCTTCACTGCATGCCTCGAAATAGGAATTTCTCCCCCGGATAGAACTGTAACAAAGAAAAATTATTTGATGACAATACGTTGACAATTGGTATGAAGATTTGAGGATTAGTGAAAGTAATGCATGATTCCAAAAACCTAATTGCTTTATCGACGAATCAAATGTTTGAAGTGTTAAATTTTTCTATTATTATGCAACTATGATATTTTTTCGAATAAATTGCTTTTGTTTATGAATGTTTAATCTGTTGTTAGTGGAGAGACTATCATTTAAATAACAGTCGAAACTTTTGAATCTGGTGCAATTTATACATAAACGTAAAAGGCGCGACATTGACTTCGAGATGGGATTTTGCAGGATTGTAGCACCTGCTAAAGGTCGTCCATAGTCGAAGTAAGAAAGCGCAATAGTCATTCAATTTATAGAAAAACGTCTCTAAACTTTTCGTCATTTCTCATATATAATATTAAATATGTTGCCACTTGTTTCAATAGCTAGGTGGCGGAGGTAAAAAAACGCACGTCGCGGGATATGAACCAGATACCGCCGGCCAGTAGAAAAGAGAAGGAAAGCTTGTTGTCCCCTACCCTTGTTAGTGAGTTGATCAAAAAATAAAATTAACTGTTTATTTGAGGTGTGTAAGGGTTCTAGGCAATTGTCAATATTATATATTGTTTAATATGTGACAAAATATTTCAAATGAAAATTAATTACTCGAACATTTTTGAATATTTCATTAATATTATGTATTGTTAGTGCGTGCATAACGCGATGTATGAATGTTGAGAAAGCGAGAGATGTATGTTAGGAAAGAACAATGTGGCGGTTCATTCTCTCTGCCAACCCCTTCGGAGAGACAGCGTGATCATCAGTAAGAATGTTATTGTTGATACAATTATTACATACGGGTTATTTTTCGCGTCTTTTATTATAGCACGAGAAAACGTAATATTGGTAAACCATTGCTATGTGAAGCAATTATAACAAAAGAGAAACTTGTTACAAATTTAAATAAAATTTATTCAAGTCATGGAAATAGTCATCATTAATAATTTTATCTTCACAACACAAATTATTTTCCCGTAGAATTCGTTCAAATTCATTTGGCAGTGGTGGTACGTAATAATTTTATAAAGTGTTTCCCTTAAAAAAATAGTACTGTGTGTGACGATGGCATGAATAAAATTTTTCTATTATAATTTAAAAAAATTGGCTGTTATTTTTTCATGAGTTAAGTTCAAATTATATGAAAATCTCTTAATATTTATTTTCTAGTAATGGAACAAAACACCACTATTACTTTTAATTAATTTAATGACGATTTTCTAAGCAATACTACTTACTAGTGGCACCGGTGAAATGTTCACGGTAGTAAAGATTTTCTACGATTGAAAAACTTTTAACGTATTTTTTTTGCTCGCCAATTAAAAATTTCACTATCAGCAACACCAAATTGTTCACCTTTTGTTTTCTACAGAACATAATTATAAATATAGTGATTCATTTCTCTCGCTTTTTTGTATTCAAAATTTACTCATACTTTTTCTTGACGACATTCGGTTTTGCATTTTAATATTTTGATTTTATAATGAGGACTGCATGTAGAATTATTTAAATCGTCAAAACTTCCCACTCCATTAAAAACAGCACACATTACTCCACTGATGAAAAAAGCTCAAATCAACCCCGATAATCCTTCAAACTTCTGACCTGTCTCAAACCTTCCATTTATATTAAAAAAATATTGGAGAAAATATTATCAGACAAATTAACCACGCACATGAACATAAATAATGGTTTTGGAAAAAAATCAATCAGCCTATAGAAAACACCAATCCACTGAAACAAGACTAGTTCGCATCATCTCTGTCCTAATAACACAGATAGAAAATGGAAATATAGCGCTTCTAACTTCTCTGCTACCACGGCTTTTCTAGAAAAGCTCTAGCATGGATGTCCTCACACTTAAATGATGGCTGCAGCTGGTGCGTTTTCAAGGTGAAGCGGCATCCCTTTCCAACGTAACCTCTGGTGTACCTCATCATCTACACTAGAGAAATCGAGGATTTTACTGAATTATCTGGCCTTCAAACCCTCTGTTACGCAGATGAATTCCAAATATTTTTGCTGTAAGTCGGATGAAACTGCTAGCCATGAAAAAATAAGCTAAGTGCATAAAACAAATAGAAACATGGATGTTCTCAAATAAGCTCTCTTTAAATCCAGATAAATCAGAAATTATATAGGCGGCATCTGCCAAAAGAGGCTACCAGTTAATTAATGACTCCCTTTCTCTTCCAACGTCAAATACGTATACAGTCCCTTCCAAAAACATCAAACTTCTTGGAGTAAATTTTGATAGTAATTTATATTTCTCTCAACAAATCAATCACATCCTCAAAACTAGCTTCTTTGAATTAAGATAAAGAAAACATATCCGTAAATGTCTACCTTCTGTTGCCATTGGAACCCTTGCCAGAGAACCGGACAGCCGGAAATATTAGGTCCTTACATATGAAATTGGCGTTTTGTATGGGAGGAACATAAAGTTGATTGTTTTAAAATATAATGTATTTATTTAATCAAAGTATGTACCATTGCTATCTATGCACTTTTGCCATCTCATAGGTAGTTCATCGATCCCTTTCCTAAAAAAACCATTCGGACGGGAATCAATAAAATCTTTGAAGTCGGTTTGGACTGCCCCATCGGAGTTGAATTTTTTCCCTTGCAAGAAGTTATCCAAATTTCGAAAAAAATAGTAATCTGTTGGGACAAGGTCCGGAGAGAACGGTGGATGTCTTAGACATTCCAATTGAAGCTCTTCTAATTTGGTAGCCGTCTGTTGTGCAGTGTGTGGTCTAGCGTTAACATGAAGCAGCAGTGGCCTAGAGCGATTAACCAGCCTCGGTTGTTTAGCAGCTAGCTTTTCCATCATGGTTTGCAGTTGCTGACAATAGACATCTGCCGTAATCGTCTGGCCAGATTTAAGAAAGCTGTAGTGAACGACACCAGCACTACTCCACCAAACGATTACAAGTAACTTTTTTGGAGTCAATTTTCGCTTGAGGCATGGTTTGGCTGGTTCGGCAGGGTTCAGCATTGCGATGAGCGCTTCCGATTATCATACAGGATCCACTTTTTATCACAGGTAATGATTCGATTCAAAATCCCTTCATTATTGTGCCGGTTGAGTAATGCAACGCATCAGTCAACGCGCGTTTGTTGATTTGCTTCACTCAATTCGTGAGGTACCCACCTTTCAAGCTTTTTCACCTTCCCAATTTGCTTCAAGTGGATTTAAACAGTTTTATCACTAACACCGCAGCCTGCAGCTAACTCGGACGTGGTTTGCGATGGATCCGCTTCCACAATAGCCTTCAATTCTTCATTATCAACTTTGGTCTCCGGCCGTCCACGGGACTTGTTCTGCAGGTCGAAATTTCCAGAACGAAAACGTTGGAACCAAAAACGCACTGTGTTTTCTTTTGCGGCACCGTCGCCCTACACATCATTAATCCTTCGAGCCGTTTCTGCAGCACTGGTGCCACGGTGGAACTCGTACTCGTAAATAACGCGATATTTCAAGTTTTCCATTTTGTAAACTGAGTGACGCAAAGAAAAAAAACAATTGAGGAAAAAACAAATGATTTATAATTTTCGAAACACAAATACTTGAGTAAATATCTGTATATATTTGAATTTGGAATTCCTCACCAAAGAGAAGATATTTGAGATCAAAGTTGCCAGTACGGCAAAACGCCAATTGACCCGACCTGATATATGCCGGACAACCCAAGTAGCAACTGGATAGACTGCAATCCATAATGAATACTGCCGCACGGTTAATTCCTGGTGCATCAAAATTCACACATGTTACATCAATACACTATCGACTTCATCGGTTAAGGTTACCTGAGCGAAACGAATATAAACTATGTATACTTGTTCACAAATTCTTACATGGACAAGCACCCTACTACCTCAAAGACCATTGCAATCTAATCGATCTGAACCCTCGGCAGTCAACCTTTCGGTCTTCGAAAAAAGAAGCAACACAAAAGCTTCTTGTCCCGTGGTGCCAAGGAGCTTCAAACCTCGCGGATCGGGTTTTTGGCATCGCAGGGCCGACGGCGTAGAATAGGCTGCCCTAGAATATCCGCGATCAAGACAACGAAGGAGTATTCAAAAGCTCTCTTAAAACTTTTATTTTTAAGAGAAGTATTCCGGACGAAAAGCTTTTTAAGTGAATTTCTTACAAAAATGAATCTTGTATAAAAGTCATCATTATCATCATCATCATCTTACAAGTCTAAGATTTGAAATGATATAATACTGAAGTTTTTTACAATTAAAAATCAGATTTTTTCATGGTTGTACATTCAGGATGAATGATTATGTGCGGGAAAAAATCGGCAACCACTGCACTGGTATTCATAATTATTCTCACGCTTGTAAACCTGCTCACACTTTCTCGGTGACAGAATTATACAGAGGAGGAAACACTTGAATATTCTCTTTCAGACGTTTAATATTCACGAATTCTCCCATTTCCTGGGAAAATTAATAACTACTTATACTGGGGTGTGGGCGCATTTACTGTTTATCTGTCGGCGCAGGTACCTGCGCACATTTACCAAGCGGTTCTTCAAAGACGGTTGGCTAATTATTTAATAACACTTTAGCATTAATTCCAGACCTGATCATCAAACAAATTAACATATTTCGCTTTTAAGTTTAATAATGCAAACAAAAATTACTTATTTACAAAAAAATATTCTTTACAAAACATACTTCGGATTGTATACATCCTTCTTCGGTGAAAGAATAGTTTTGAATGCCAAAATGTATACTATTAATATTTTTAGTTTGAACGAGGATGAATATTATTTGAAACATGATTGTAAAGAGTTCAATCAAGTGATGTAAAAATATGGATATATAATACTTATGGAAAATGTTTTTAAATGTAGGTATACTCGTAAGGAAATCCGCAATAAAGTTAGTACGGGTAAATACATTGTAAAAGAATATAAAATATATTTATTTTATTATCCCCATACAACTGATGAATGAAAAACCTTGTGTGTTAAAATTTCAATTAAATTTATATCGAACTTTAAAATTAAATATTCTTTCAAATCTGTAAATATGTTGATCAGAAGATAAAAAAATCGAATTTTTGGATTTTTATTATTATTTTTTTGTAAAGGTACCTAGAATGTTGACATGACAATATAATGAAGATAGGTTAGCCATCTATCATATCGTGGGTTCAATACTAGAACTAGATAACTCTAAATACATAGTTTTGAGATAATGGCAATTAAAGTTTTTGGCTCCACAAATCATGACATTACTTTCAGAAGGATAGTAATTAACACGTAGTTTATTGTTGAAAAACATAGCTAAGAGTTCAAGAAAACCACTAAATGTATAAACTTGACCAAAAATGACTTCATTATTTTTTAACAATTAAAATAGTGAGATATCTAGTTTTAGCACTAACCATTGGTGCGGGGTATATCAGGATATGTACTTAGTTATCTATGACTTGGAACCAACATTTTGACACTATTGCTTGAATTATTATACTTATGTATTTTTTTTAATTAGGTATATTATTTTTATACTTATGGAAGTTTTATTTAAACACTATCTAAATGTTACTTATTAATCTTTATTTAAAGCTATCGAGATTTAGGTGATGCTATACAATTCACTAGCTCAATAAAACTGATTGACAAGCCTACAAAAATGTTTAAATAAAATTCTTATATAAAAATGTATAGAATTTGTTACATAGTGAATGTCTCGAATATAAATTGAATAATTTTAATCGATTTTATTGAAAAAAAATATTATAAAGTTCAATAAATAACTTAGTCTTCCGTCGTGTTGTCAAACTTTAGGTTGCTATTAAAAAAAATATACTCCATGTTTATAGCTGGTGGAGAAGAAGAGAATAATGAATTCAAATCTTCATATTTTTTTTGGAAATCAGTCTCTGGGCCGGCATTTTCTTAAGCTGTCTTACAGAATTATTGGACATCCTTCGAGACGATTTCGAACAGTTCACAGTGGTAAATTCATCATAATTCGTTTGAAATTAGAAGGAATATGGGGACTCTGCATCAAATCGCAACCAGCTCATTTTTTGCCAATGTACTGGCCTTTTGTTAATGTCTACTTTTTTTATATTTAAATATGACTTAGAAAAACTTTTCCAGTCATAGAAGTCTACATTGTCTATGACTTTATATGGCTTATCGCCCTGTTTACGAGCACTCCGAGCAAGAGTTTTCCAGTCATTCGGCCAATTGACTTTTCGAACTCTCTTAAATTCAGATCCAATGGCCGAATGAACTGAAACACACTCCTTCTCGGAGTGCCCTGAAGTCCTAAATTTTGAATCTATAGATTTAACAGGCAGCTGAGAAACAGCGTGCATACACATTGCTGCTACGAATTGATTGAGATTTTGCCCACCATATCGATCACAGAAACAGCGGATTTCTGTGGCTCCTATTTGAGATTGGAAATATCTATATAGACAGGAATCAATCTCGCAGCTTCCTCTCCCTGACTCTCCTTCGTGCCACATAAAACAAATCCCTTCCTTTTTGACCATATCATAAATTGTAAAATTGTACGTTGCCAAACGCCTTTTGTAAAACAGAGCATTATTGGAAGGGTTACTTGGAACCATTCAAAGTTGCTGCAGGTCAAAATTTATTGATAGATAGATAGATAGATAGAAATACCTCCTAATCGCTCCTAACGGCTATTACTTTGTCTTATTTTTTAACTCTTCTTGCTGCGTTCTTTATGTCTACATGCTCTTTGTAATTATCCACTATTACCCCGTCTTCAACAGCCATACAAATTTTGTATTTATCCTTTTTAGGTTGATGGAATCCCAGATTAAATTATTGCAGAAGATATTCCTATAAGCAGAATCTTTAACACACGGTATATGTTTTTCTTCACAATCTTTGATACAAGATCGATACAACATTCTTATATTTAAGTCTGGGGATAAATACTTTCGTTCGGTATCAGATCTGGTGTAGTGTGATGCCACAACTGGAAAAGACTGAATGTGTTTTTTTAACATTTTCTATCATTTCACTACTAGTTGTCTAGCACTAAACGTAGTATGATTTTTCCTTTTGTCTACTTTTGAAATTTGTCTTTAATTTAATAATGGTAGTATATTTGAGATAACCAATTAGAGCATTCATTACTGCTTGAGCAACACAAACATTTGGCATAAATAACTCAAAACCACCAAAATTCGACTTGTCTAGTTCTAGTATTGAACCCACGATATGTCATAAGATTTAATTATGTTCAAACAATCTGCTGTACACAAATGTGAATAGGTATACGTACAAAGTATAATAAACATAGCACCCACATTGAGGATATTGTATGTAAACACAGACTGGCAGATAATCATAGTGTATGTAAGTTGGCAACTAATTTGTGAAAACTTATTATTCAAAGATATCTTGAACCACCCAAAATTTGAAGTCTAACATCAAAAAAGAAACTAAATAATCGCTTTATCTTATCACGCTCAACGCTCACTAGCGAGCAAGCGAACACTTTAATGCTATCTCGCGCACCACGTGGTTCTGCTCAATACGTGTACGCGTACCATACCCGATATGTGTTTCGAGCTCGACTGGGATAAAGTTTAAATGAAAAGTAAACACAGAATTTATTTGAAACACAAGCAATTTCGGGAAAATACCATCCATCAGTCTGCTCTGAACTCATATACAACCTGGCCAGGCCCGAAGTGGAAAGGTGTGGATTTGACCCTTCATATGAAGTTTTAATTAAGTACACCTCTTGAATACTGAATGCCGGGAACGAAAGCGCTTTCAGAAAAGTTAAGAGCATTAACCGAGTTCAGTTTGTCTTTGCGGGCCTTGGGCGGCGCGTTTCTCATCGCTTGCTGGGCTCCACGACTTTGAAAATTTATTATGAGGTTACATAATCGTTTTGGACGTGTGCCAATTTTGTAGGCACAATATTATGGTGGGGGGTTGCGTTTACGTCTATCACTCTGCGGGTTGTTTGGAGAATATTTCCGAAGGGTTGGGCAAAGTTCACACCATCATTATTGACCCACTTAAAGCTTGGATTAAATATATGATTTTCCGTTTTTGTTTTGCACAATGTTCCCTTTAGTAATAATATTTACCTATGTTAGTATAATCCTTTGAGTTTCTATAATCCCTGACACTTGAAAGCCCTCAAATTAAATATTAATCTATTTGCCATTCCTAATAACTCTCTTTTACCCTCGTTCCTCAACAATTAATTTAATAAAATGAAAATAATATTATCTTACTATTTTAAGTCTTATAATAAAACAAATATGACTTTTAAATTAAGGGTTCACAATAACAACATGTTTTTGCTTTTAGGTACTGAATATTTTTTGATATTTCTTCGCTATCCTTAATTTCTTTTCTATTTGGTAGATTTAACAATCTTATAAAATTATCTTAATATGGTGAATGTTATATGTAAAAAAACCTACCTGGATTAATGTTGTAGAAAACAAAATTCTCAACTCTTTAATATTATACATAATTCAAGTATTGAGGTCAAGAAAATGAATTTATCATATTAAAACGTTGGCTAAAACGTTATATTTTCCTACAATCAAAATGTGAAAATATTAACATGTTTAATGTTCAAACAGTTGTTAAAATAAAACACAAAGAAAAAAATTCTTAAGTTAAATATACTAATATGAAGTTTTTAAGAGAAAATATGGTATTTCAATTTTATCTTACAAGGATTAATTGTATCTCAATAGAGACGAAGATGCAAATTGTTTTCTGGGAACAGAAGGTGGTGGTCGAGGCGCTTACAGGACTTATGACCTGTCATTGGTTGGGTTGAGCGATCGCTTCACGTTTAACAACATTCCCCATTCCGCCGTTATGACCACCACGTCTGACAAACTTTTTGGAACTTGTATATATGGTAGGTTTCTACACCTATTTTTACATTTTTATGTTCACTCTACACTAGCGTCATCTATTAATATTAGAAAGCATTAAGCAGAAAACCTTTATTAATGTACTGTGAAAGTCTATGCAAATCATACAGTACTAGATTTCGCCTGGAGATGTCTCTCCAATTTTTTTGCCTGCATGTACCAGTTACATTTATACAACAACATTTTGAATATATACAAATCCTTGTAGACAAATACTGGATTTCACCCATTGCGGATAAATTATTTTTATTTTACAAGGATTAATTGTATCTCAATAGAGACGAAGATGCAAATTGTTTTCTGGGAGTCCTGTAAGTTTCGGAAAGTCCTGTAAGGGCCTCGACCACCACCTTCTGTTCCCAGAAAACAATTTGCATCTTCGTCTCTATTGAGATACAATTAATCCTTGTAAAATAAAAATAATTTATCCGCAATGGGTGAAATCCAGTATTTGTCTACAAGAATTTGTATACATTCAAAATGTTGTTGTATCAATTTTATCTATTTTAGATTCATAATAATAATAAGGCTAATTTGTATCTCACCTAAAGGGCGCTTTGATAATTAGTTGCAACCCGTGAAATATTCACGGAACTAAAGATTTTCTACACTTTAACAACTTGATTCACTTTTCAATAATAAGCTTGTCTCAAATAATAATTGAGTTTCGAATGTGCTTAACACCGCAATCTTCTGTCTATGAAGAAACAAACATGGCTACAACCTACCTGTACCGGTCCGATCTAGAAAAATAATGATTTTAATTTTAATTTGCAATATTTAAGTGATTTTCCATTTAGATATCAGAAAGCCAAAGGTGGCGGTGTATAAAAAGAAAGAGGAAATGACAGTTTAAAATTAGTGTGAAAAAGGATAATCTAGAGCAGGTGACTGAATTAATTCATTTATGTAGCATGTTCATAGCGGATGGCCGAGTGGACAGTGACGTCGAAATAAGGGTTGTTGCGGAAAATAAAGTAATCGAAGCTTTTCAAAATAGTCATTGAAAACAAGATTTTTCAATGAAACTGAAACTGGAGTTTTATTTCCAATAAATATGTATTTGTCACAGTTTTTCAAATAATGATATAAGAAAAGAATGTAAGAGCGCAAAATAACGTTAAGAATTAAACTGAGAAATTATCTTTGCGTTGCGTTGGTTTGAACGTGAAGAACGCAGAGATGAAGAAATAATGGTTAAAATTATCCAATCCATAATGAATACGGAAAACAAAGCATAACTAAATAAATAAAATTTTAAAAGTCGGCCATGTTAGTAGCCAAAAAAATTCAATTGTTGTGCTTGTATGACTCGTTGTTTTAATGTGGAGTTACCTAGAGATCCTCTATTACTCACCTTGGGTTCATCCGTTTTTAAATTCGAGTGCATGTCTTTTATGGAAGGATTCGAGGAAGAGACAACAGAGGGACGAGTGAAGAAAAATATAAGAGGCCTATATCGACTGAAGAAGAAGAAGAATAATAAGATAGAGAGGTGTGCTAAAAAGTCTAGTATAAAAGTCCGAGGGCATCCGAAGTGTTGAGGAGCTGTTCCGAGCGGCGCAGTACAGGGACAGGTTCACCGAGGTGATCGCCAACGTTGGGGGGACCCGACAGGGCACTTGAAGAAGAAGAAGATACTCGTATAATCCATTGTTTTGGCCAAATCGCTATGATACTATAATACAGTAATTTAAAAGTCTAGTATAAAAGTCCATCATCTTTGGCTACCATTTTGGGGTAATTGCCTGATAGTTTGTTGTTTTATCTATATATATAAAACAAAGTCAAAAATCGTGTTAGTTACACCATTTATAACTCGAGAACGGCTGGACCAATTTTGAAGATCTTATATTAGCTGGATTTGTCTCCGTTCCGGATAACAGAATAATCATTAAAACATTTGAAAAAATCACTTAAATGATTTAAAATTAATTATATTTGTCATAAATTTGACTATATTTGACTTCTGAGACAAAGTACAAAAAACATCATGGCTTCCATTTTAGTTTCGAAAACGCCCGTAGGTGGTGTATTGTTGATGCCAGATGTCAATACTCAATGTGAAAGATTTGAGGTTATTTTTTAATCGTCACCGGGATTTTTGGTTTTCTTTATTAATTTTAGATTAACAATGCCCAAAATTATAAAAATCAGTATAAGAGAGACTATTCTAAAAGTTAAACCCCTTTTGTGAAGGAGAGCAGAGAATATTTGCGCCATTAATACCATTCGAAAAAGATGACAGATGAGTGTTCCGTGGAGATTAAATAACCGATTTATGATTAGTGAATAATAATAAAAATACGTATTGTATATTTTGTATTGATTTTATAGGTGTATCTGTGTACATTCGGTCCAGAGAATTGTTACCATAGGAAATTCAGCCGCGAGTACTTAATAAACGAAATATTTGGCTAGATGAAGACGAGGAATTTCTTTTTTCAATTGATAGGGACACTGAATCATCAAACTCTTCAGATGATGAATATGATGATGCTAATGATGAAAACGGAGTTCATTGATGGATCACACTTATTCAAAATTATGTTGTCTGCTATTTAATTGTTTTAACGTGTTTTGATGAATGTCGGAAAGTCAAAGGTGTTAGTTTTTGAAAGGGAAGAGCAAATGACAGTTTGTAATATAAGTGTAAATGAAGAGAACTTGGAACAGGTGAGGGAATTTGTGTATTTAGGTAGCATGTTCACAGCGGATGGCCGAACGGACAGTGATGTTGAAAAAAGGGTTGGTGCGGGTAACAAAGTGAATGGAGCTTTAAAAGTAGTTGGAAACAAGAATTTATCAATGAAAGCGAAAATGGCCGTTCACAATGGAGTTCTGGTCCCAACTCCTATGTATGGAAGCGAAGCATGGAACTGACAGAACAAAGATGAGAGCAGAATAAATGCGGTAGAGATGAGGTCCCTAAGACGTATGTGTGGTAGAACGATGTATGACAGAATCTCAAATGCTGATATTAGGAAGGAATGTAGAGCGAAAGAAGGTATTATGAACAAAATTATGAATGGTTCGTTGCGTTGGTTCGGACATATGGAGCGCATGGGTAAAGAAAGAATGGTTAAAAAAGTATACTTTAACGATGTAAATGGAGTAAGGAGTCGAGGTAGACCGAGAAAAACATGGCATGTCCAAATTAATCAAATATTAAAGGTTGGTCATGTCAGAAGCCGGAAGAATCGACGTGCGCGTATGACTCGATGTATGAATGTGGAGGAATCTAGAGAGGTGTGCCAGGATAGAGTAGTGTGGCGGTCCATTCTCTCTGCCTACCCCTGCGGAGAAACGGCGTGATGGTTTGTTGTTGTTGTTGTATTAAATTCATGTATTTATAATAATAAAATAATAAGAATGATAATAATCATAATAATAATTCAAACAGTAATTAGAAGGAACAATCATACATAATATAGAGTCAAAAACGATGAATCCTAATATATTAAAGACGATAAACATTATAAGGAAGCAGATTACATTAGTAAGAAAGGGACAAAAATGGAAGGTAGTATTAATATTTTTTTGGTAGATTGTATAAAGGAAAAGTTTTTAATGTACTACATATATACTAAGGGGGAATAAGCTGGAATTTGGTTATTTATAACATTCAATTCACGTGCCTTTGCTTTAAAAATTTCAAAATTTTCTAATTTATCAAATTTTTTTTTAAATTGTTTGCTATGTGCAAAAAAAATGTGTTTTTGGAATTGAAATGATGGTCAAAATTCACACAATGATTCTGTTTTTGTATTAAATGTTGTGTTCATATAACCTCTTCAAAATGATCGACCCGTCTTTCCAATATACACGGCATCACAATCCTCACAATTAATCTGGTAGATTCCACTATGGTTGAATATATTGTCGCGAAAAAATAAAAACACAATTGTGATACATAAAACAAAGTTTTTAATTAACAATTTATAATTCATTTTAAGTATTAATGCAGGCTTCCACGTGAATTATATTCCATTGTAATTAATATTTTTAATTTTGACATTTGCACATTTCATGAACTTAATTCATTTTTAGTATTAATTGTAATTCAATAAAAAGGTGAATTAAATTTAGCTAATAAGTTAACACAACATTTATTGATTCTGAGGCGGTACGAAGTTCGTCGGGTCAGCTAGTTCATAATATAACCAACATAGATTCATCTATATATATAAAACAAAGTCAAAAATCGTGTTAGTTACACCATTTATAACTCGAGAACGGCTGGACCAATTTTGAAGATCTTATATTTGCTGGATTTGTCTCCGTTCCGGATAACAGAATAATTATTAAAACATTTGAAAAAATCACTTAAATGATTTAAAATTAATTATATTTGTCGTACGTTTGATTAAATTTGACTTTTGAGACAAAGTACAAAAAACATCATGGCTTCCATTTTAGTTTCGAAAAACGCCCGTAGGTGGTGTATTGTTGATGCCAGATGTCAATACTCAATGTGAAAGATTTGAGGTTATTTTTTAATCGTCGCCGGGATTTTTGGTTTTCTTTATTAATTTTAGATTAACAATGCCCAAAGTTATAAAAATCAGTATAAGAGAGACTATTCTAAAAGTTAAACCCCTTTTGTGAAGGAGAGCAGAGAATATTTGCGCCATTAATACCTACCATTCGAAAAAGATGACAGATGAGTGTTCCGTAGAGATTAAAAACCGATTTATGATTAGTGAATAATAATAAAAATACGTATTGTATATTTTGTATTGATTTTATAGGTGTATCTGTGTACATTCGGTCCAGAGAATTGTTACCATAGGAAATTCAGCCGCGAGTACTTAATAAACGAAATATTTGGCTAGATGAAGACGAGGAATTTCTTTTTTCAATTGATAGGGACACTGAATCATCAAACTCTTCAGATGATGAATATGATGATGCTAATGATGAAAACGGAGTTCATTGATGGATCACACTTATTCAAAATTATGTTGTCTGCTATTTAATTGTTTTAACGTGTTTTGATGAATGTCGGAAAGTCAAAGGTGTTAGTTTTTGAAAGGGAAGAGCAAATGACAGTTTGTAATATAAGTGTAAATGAAGAGAACTTGGAACAGGTGAGGGAATTTGTGTATTTAGGTAGCATGTTCACAGCGGATGGCCGAACGGACAGTGATGTTGAAAAAAGGGTTGGTGCGGGTAACAAAGTGAATGGAGCTTTAAAAGTAGTTATTGGAAACAAGAATTTATCAATGAAAGCGAAAATGGCCGTTCACAATGGAGTTCTGGTCCCAACTCTTATGTATGGAAGCGAAGCATGGAACTGACAGAAGAAAGATGAGAGCAGAATAAATGCGGTAGAGATGAGGTCCCTAAGACGTATGTGTGGTAGAACGATGTATGACAGAATCTCAAATGCTGATATTAGGAAGGAATGTAGAGCGAAAGAAGGTATTATGAACAAAATTATGAAAGGTTCGTTTTGTTGGTTCGGACATGTGGAGCGCATGGGTGAAGAAAAAATGGTTAAAAAAGTATACGTTAACGACGTAAATGGAGTAAGGAGTCGAGGTAGACCGAGAAAAACATCGCATGTCCAAATTAATCAAATATTAAAGGTTGGTCGTGTCAGAAGCCGGAAGAATCGACGTGCGTGTATGACTCGATGTATAAATGTGGAGGAAGCTAGAGAGGTGTGCCAGGATAGAGTAGTGTGGCGGTCCATTCTCTCTGCCTACCCCTGCGGAGAAACGGCGTGATGGTTTTTTGTTGTTGTTGTGTTGTTGTATGAAATTCATTTATTTATAATAATAAAATAATAAGAATGATAATAATCATAATAATAATTCAAACAGTAATTAGAAGGAACAATCATACATAATATAGAGTCAAAAACGATGAATCCTAATATATTAAAGACGATAAACATTATAAGGAAGCAGATTACATTAGTAAGAAAGGGACAAAAATGGAAGGTAGTATTAATATTTTTTTGGTAGATTGTATAAAGGAAAAGTTTTTAATGTACTACATATATACTAAGGGGGAATAAGCTGGTATTTGGTTATTTATAACATTCAATTCACATGCCTTTGCTTTAAAAATTTCTAAATATTTGGCTAGATGAAGACGAGGAATTTCTTTTTTCAATTGATAGGGACACTGAATCATCAAACTCTTCAGATGATGAATATGATGATGCTAATGATGAAAACGGAGTTCATTGATGGATCACACTTATTCAAAATTATGTTGTCTGCTATTTAATTGTTTTAACGTGTTTTGATGAATGTCGGAAAGTCAAAGGTGTTAGTTTTTGAAAGGGAAGAGCAAATGACAGTTTGTAATATAAGTGTAAATGAAGAGAACTTGGAACAGGTGAGGGAATTTGTGTATTTAGGTAGCATGTTCACAGCGGATGGCCGAACGGACAGTGATGTTGAAAAAAGGGTTGGTGCGGGTAACAAAGTGAATGGAGCTTTAAAAGTAGTTATTGGAAACAAGAATTTATCAATGAAAGCGAAAATGGCCGTTCACAATGGAGTTCTGGTCCCAACTCCTATGTATGGAAGCGAAGCATGGAACTGACAGAAGAAAGATGAGAGCAGAATAAATGCGGTAGAGATGAGGTCCCTAAGACGTATGTGTGGTAGAACGATGTATGACAGAATCTCAAATGCTGATATTAGGAAGGAATGTAGAGCGAAAGAAGGTATTATGAACAAAATTATGAAAGGTTCGTTTGTTGGTTCGGACATGTGGAGCGCATGGGTGAAGAAAGAATGGTTAAAAAAGTATACGTTAACGATGTAAATGGAGTAAGGAGTCGAGGTAGACCGAGAAAAACATGGCATGTCCAAATTAATCAAATATTAAAGGTTGGTCATGTCAGAAGCCGGAAGAATCGACGTGCGTGTATGACTCGATGTATGAATGTGGAGGAAGCTAGAGAGGTGTGCCAGGATAGAGTAGTGTGGCGGTCCATTCTCTCTGCCTACCCCTGCGGAGAAACGGCGTGATGGTTTTTGTTGTTGTTGTGTTGTTGTATGAAATTCATTTATTTATAATAATAAAATAATAAGAATGATAATAATCATAATAATAATTCAAACAGTAATTAGAAGGAACAATCATACATAATATAGAGTCAAAAACGATGAATCCTAATATATTAAAGACGATAAACATTATAAGGAAGCAGATTACATTAGTAAGAAAGGGACAAAAATGGAAGGTAGTATTAATATTTTTTTGGTAGATTGTATAAAGGAAAAGTTTTTAATGTACTACATATATACTAAGGGGGAATAAGCTGGAATTTGGTTATTTATAACATTCAATTCACGTGCCTTTGCTTTAAAAATTTCTAAATTTTCTAATTTATCAATTTTTTTTTAAATTGTTTGTTATATGCAAAAAAAATGTGTTTTTGGAATTGAAATGATGGTCAAAATTCACACAATGATTCTGTTTTTGTATTAAATGTTGTGTTCATATAACCTCTTCAAAATGATCGACCCGTCTTTCCAATATACACGGCATCACAATCCTCACAATTAATCTGGTAGATTCCACTTTGGTTGAATATATTGTCGCGAAAAAATAAAAACACAATTGTGATACATAAAACAATGTTTTTACTTAACAATTTATAATTAATTTTAAGTATTAATGCAGGCTTCCACGTGAATTATATTCCATTGTAATTAATATTTTTAATTTTGACTTTTGCACATTTCATGAACTTAATTCATTTTAAGTATTAATTGTAATTCAATAAAAAGGTGAATTAAATTTAGCTTATAAATCATTTATTGATTCTGAGGCGGTACGAAGTTCGTCGGGTCAGCTAGTTATTAAATATATACATCTTAAAAAAAAGACAAGAATGGAGTGCCGCATTGGTTAAAGTGTGGCACTCCATTCTTTCTGCTTACCCTTTCAGTAAGACGGCGTGATGGTTAATTAGTTAGTTTACAAATTTAAAATTAAAATTTGATAGGACATTGAATACTACTATTTTAATATCCTCAGAAAATCGAAGGCGTCTTTCAGAATTATTTGTGAACGTGTGTTGTTTTATTTTTTTAAATCTTCAACTTTATCCTTTATATCATAAATGTTCTATAACACATTTCCTAGGCCACGATCATAAAGTGCCCCATCTCTTGGTATCTAGAATAGAGTAAAAATATTATGACTTGGACATCTCGGAGAATATCTATAAAGATAACAGCTTTAAATGGCAAGAGTGTCCTAAGCTCTTCCATACTTCTATTCTAAAATCTGACACTTCATGAAAATGGATCGTCTATTAGATATTAAGCAGCGATAAATCCAAATAGGTGAAAACTACTTCTTCGGCGGTGGTCTAAATCAACTTGCGAAAAGTTGGTTTTTATTTATAAACACAGTTTGAGAGCATCACAAAAAAATCTGTAGAGTAATATTATTTAAATTTTAAATATTCAACGCAAAAAATTAACAATTTTATAGAAGTTTTCCTTGGAATATTTTTACTATATTGTAATTTACACTTTTCAAAGCAGTAATAGTGTTTTAACATATACGCTTATAAAGGAATATGGGAAAGCAATAAGATAATAAAATAGTTTTTTTATTTAATATTTCTTGAACAATGTAGTACAAAAGAATATTTAATACTAAACGAAACGTTAGTTTCATAGAAGTTTTATAATGTTTATGTGAGTGCCATTATCATTGTTCGGATAATTGATATGAATACTTTGCATGAACAAAAATAATCTGTTTTGGGGAATTATTCTTCTTTGAGGAGATTATGGATGTTATGGATTATGGATGTTATAAGTATTAACCGATTATGAATGTGTTTTCTTTTATATAAATATAATAAATTATTATATATTTTTTGAACCTCCACTTTTAATATAGGTACATATTAAACAGTTTTATTTAATTTAATGGAAGTGACATATTTTACATTGCATGGGCATTATAAATTGATAGTGCTCAAGATACATATTTGGAACTGGATTCTGACACACATCTCTAGATTCCTCCACATTCATACATGCATTTTGATTTTTCGAATTCTATCATGAGAGACCATCAAAATTTGATTAATTTGGTCACGCCAAGTTTTCCTCGGTATTCCACGACTCGGCGTTCTTTCAAATCTTTCTTAAACATTCCTTCATCCATACGTTACATATGTCCAAACCAACGCAGTGATCCTATCATAATTTTGTTCAAAATAATTTCTTTCGCTCTAGATAACTTCCTTATATCAGGATTTGAAATTCTACAGTTCATCGTTTTATCGCACATACCTATTAGGTATCTCATCCCTACCGCACTTTTCTTCTCTCATACTTCTTCTGCCAGTTCCATGCTTCACTTCCATACATCTCTTTCCGACTGATTTCCCGTGGCTCTTTCCGTCTGATTTCTTGCTAGGGATGCTAGGCTTCCAGTCACTCGAGAGAAGGCGAGACATTCCCTTGGGTGTTCATTTCTTTCGACTGATAGGCGGTTGTATACACAATTCAGAAATCCTGAGTGATGTAGGTCTGTTTGTCCCTGATAATTATATATATTGTTTTATCTCCCACGATGCAGAACCAACCTGCGAATGGTTATGCCGGTAGGCAGCGCAATATGTTTTTTTAATCGTATCATCTCGGATTTTGACGTATTTTGTGATAGTTTGGCTCATCTGAGGGAAGTACTATATTTTTTTATAATTTTATGGTATATTAATTTTATTAATTTATCATGCATCTTATGTTTCTCGCTCTTTTTATTATTTTATTATGTATTACTTATTATTGTGTATCTCTAACTTGTATCTTAAGTGAATTGGAAAAAAAACTCTAATGCTTTGGATATATTTAAAATAAATAAATGAAAACAAAAATAAAATAATCATCATGGTTGGTACTAAAACTGCATTATGAACGGGCTTTTTTTGCTTTTATTGATATTTTTTCCCAATAATAGTTTTTAAAGCTCCATTCACTTTGTTACCCATATAAACCCTTCTTTCGACGTCACTATCCGTTCGGTCATCCGCTGTGAACGTGCTACATAAATAGACAAACTCAGACATCCATCTAAGGGATCTCAAATATTTATATCATATACATTTACGAATAAATATAATTGTTATCTATATACGAACCCAACAGATTTTACGATCGTTGCTTACAAACTTATGTGAACCGTCTATTTTGTAATTTAAGCTTTCACAACGAACTATGAATATTCTGATATTCATATCCCATAAGTGCCATCCCGCGGTTCGTACAATAAACTTATAAAATTGACTCGACAAACATAAATTATACGCGCATTATTTTATATCTCGCTTTCGTGTCATATCTTTTCTTGTCATCGGGGAAATTGTGCCACCCTCCGTAGACGGAATCCCTAGTGCCAGAAAAATTACTCGAAAGTAGGTACATGAAGATTGAAAAGAAAAAGCTTTTTTATTTCTAGTTTTAAGTGTTAAAATTTAAAATGATAGTATGGTATCTCATTTTTAAAATTATTTTTCGCAATAAAATTATAAATTGTGATACCATAACAGCATTAAAATTTTTAACAGTTAATAAGGTTGAAGTATCATAGTGTTTCGGCCAAAAAAATTGGCTAGTTAACTAACTAACTAACTAACTAACCATCACGCCGTCTCCCCGAAGGGGTAGGCAGAAAGAATGGACTGCCACACCTTTCTTTCCTGACATATTTCTCTCGCTTCCTCAACATTCATACATCGTGTCATGCACGCGCGTCGATTTCTCTGACTCCTCACATGGCCGACATTCAATATTTGATTTATTTGATCGTGCCACGTTTTCCTCGGTCTTCCTCTATTTCTGGTTCCATTTACATCATTAACATATAATTTTTTTACCATTCTTTCTTCATTCATTCTTTCCATATGTCCAAACCATCTTAATGATCCTTTCATTATTTTGTTCATGACACCATCATTCGCACCGCATTCACTTCTTATATTTTCATTCGACACTCTATCATACACAGAGTATCCACACATTCGTCTAAGAGATCTCATTTCTACTGCATTTATTCTACTTTCATCCTTCTTTTGCCAGTTCCATGCTTCGCTTCCATACATAAGGGTCGGTAGAAGAACACCATTGTGCACTGCCATTCTAGCTTTTTGGATAGGTTTTTGTTTGCGATGACAACTTTAAGTGCACCATTCACTTTGTTGCCTGCCCCAACCCTTCTTTCAATATCCCTCTCCACTCTCCCATCTCTTGTAAACATACTACCTAAATACACAAACTCAACTACTTGCTCCAAGTTTTCACCATTCACGCTAATGTTGCAGACTGTCGTGGTTTCTTCCTTTTCAAAAATCATTACCTTGGACTTATTAACATTCATCATCAGATCATTTCGCATGCATACCTCATACATACAATTCACCAGGACTTGTAGTTCATGCTCGTTGTCAGCAAGTAGGACAGCGTCATCCGCATACAAGAGACAGCTTACTGACACTCCGCTCATTTTGGCACCTACATCCAACCCTTTCAGCTCTCTCATACAATTGTCCATATACAGATTAAATAACCACGGGGACATTACGCAACCTTGTTTGACACCTTTATTGATATCAAACCAGGCTGTAAGATCACCATTTACTCTGACACTAGCAGTGCTTTCTGTGTATAGCGACTTAATGGCCGTGATCAGTTTTGTACTTATTCCATATTCAGACAATATTTTCCACAACTTTTTTCTATTAACGTAATCATATGCTTTTTGTAAGTCGACAAATGCACAGAAAAGTTTGCGATTTTTGGCCAGAAACTTCTCTGTCAACGTACGAAGTCCAAAAAAGTTTTTAAAGTTTTTATTCTATACACTGGTTACAAAATAAAATTTTCATTAATTTAAAAACTTTATATTTAGCACACAGAGTAATTCATACGAATGTAAACGTTTGTTATCTAAAAAAATTATTATAAACTTTTTAATCAAAAAAACTAGGTTTATGTTTCACAATTTATTTATTTTTTTATTTTTTCGCGACAGCTGTTTCGTCAACCTATGTTGACATCATCAGATGTTACATTAATCAATCAACTGTTTAAATTTAATTTTCGTATTTTGTTTATTTCCATATCCCTTCCTTTCTTTCTCTAACCCCCACCACTCTACCTTTGTATTATTAGTACCTAATTACATTGTATTTCCTAGAAATTTGTTATGCTATTTCAAAAGTAAACATTTTTTATATTATTTCTTTGCCTCTCGCACCCCCTCCTCTGATATCACCACCGTTTGTTATTATGTACATGTAAATTTTGTCTTTCAGTTTAGTTGTTATACTGCCCTCACAAAGCTTGGGTCCGTGCGAAACTAGTTGGCATCAATTATAATAACCATGCCGTGGTTAAATACACCGTTTTTATTATTTATTTTATATTTTTTAAATGTCTAACCACAAAGTAAATGCTTCATATGCAAATTTCATTATAAACGATTTGAGAAAAACACACACTTCAGTATAAATGTTTTACATATGTACTAATTACATTTTAATGGTTTGACTGTGCTGATGGGTGGAGTGTAAAATATAATACAATAACAAAAAAAAACAAACAAAAACCATCACGCCGTTTCCCCGCAGGGGTAGGCAGAGAGGATGGACCGCCACACTACTCTATCCTGGCACACCTCTCTAGCTTCCTCCACATTCATACATCGAGTCATACACGCACGTCGATTCTTCCGGCTTCTGACATGACCAACTTTTAATATTTGATTAATTTGGTCATGCCATGTTTTCCTCGGTCTACCTCGACTCCTTACTCCATTTACATTGTTAACGTATACTTTTTAACCATTCTTTCTTCACCCATGCGCTCCATATGTCCGAACCAACGAAGCGAACCTTTCATAATTTTGTTCATAATACCTTCTTTCGCTCTACACTCCTTCCTAATATCAGCATTTGAGATTCTGTCGTACATCGTTCTACCACACATACGTCTTAGGGACCTCATCTCTACCGCATTTATTCTGCTCTCATCTTTCTTCTGCCAGTTCCATGCTTCGCTTCCATACATAAGGGTTGGAACCAGAACTCCATTGTGAACGACCATTTTCGCTTTCATTGATAAATTCTTGTTTCCAATAACTACTTTTAAAGCTCCATTCACTTTGTTACCCGCACCAACCCTTTTTTCAACATCACTGTCCGTTCGGCCATCCGCTGTGAACATGCTACCTAAATACACAAATTCGCTCACCTGTTCCAAGTTCTCTTCATTTACACTTATATTACAAACTGTCATTTGCTCTTCCCTTTCGTGCGGCGGCGGGAGTTAAAGGCTTCCATGACGGGTGTGGTTCGCGGGGCGGTGAGGGAGGGCGTCCTTGACGCCCTGGAGCGCAGAGGCAGCGGACATGAGGCATCGGGACTTTCTGGGACCCTTCCCCCGCTGCCTGGCGGGGGCACCCACTCGTATGCGGGGGTAGTCGCTGCTGCTGTCCCTAAACTCTGTGTTGGGGGGGTCGATCGCACGGTCGGACCAGCTAGACCGACCGTGCTAGTCTACCCAGCTAGGCCGGAGGGGGCTTCCTCCGAGGACACAAAGAAAACACTTATGGCTACTCTGGATCCGAAGAGGGACGGCTTTCAGCCTGTCCGCACCCGTCGGATCAGGGGAGCTGGACTATTGGTGGAGACTTCCTCGAAAGAGGGAATCACCAAAATTGGAGAGAAGAGGACTCAACTGCTGGAGAGAGGGCTGACTCTGGTGGAGCCGCGGGGTAGACTGCCGAGGATCGTTATTTATGACGTTCCCTCGGCGCTGAAGGATGCAGCCCTTGCAAAGGAAATATACGATTCCAACCTGGCAGACGCGTCTGTGGCTTCCTCCACTCTCAGCGAGGAAGAATTCTCGCGGACTTTTAGGAGGGTGAGCACCTTCGGAAATCGGGGATCGGGCAGGGAGAACGGGGTGTACGCTATGCATCCCGTGGCCAGGTCTGTACTGGTTTCCGCGGGCTTCGTGTATATGGGCTGGGAGGCTTGCCGCTGTCGAGACTATGTGGGGGCAATTCGATGTTTTAAATGCCATCTGTATGGCCACATGTCCAGGCGCTGCACGCGCGAGCAGGAGACCTGTAGATACTGTGCTGCTGACGGCCACCAGGATAAGGACTGCCCAAATAGGAACAGCCCACCTAAATGTGCCACCTGTGCGCGTTTCAAACGGCAGGCGGACCATCCCACGGGCGACTCCAAGTGCCCAGCATATCTGGCAGCCGTGAGCCAAGTGTTACGAACGACTGACTATGGCTGCTAGCGCCAAGTTCAGAATAGGACAAATCAACCTAGGGAGGTCGCGTGCTGCAACACTCATGTTGCAGCGCGTAATGCGTGAAAGAGTATTGGACATTGCCTTAATTCAGGAGCAGTACGCCTGGGGGGGCAGGACGCGTGGCATTGGGGAGCCCAGCTTTGTCCTTGAGAGGGGTGCCTTCCCCAGGGCGGGGATAGTAATCGGCAATCCCTCAGTCCGTCCCCTCCTGTTGGAGGGCCTCTCCGGGGAGGACGCTGTCTGCGTTTCTATTGTCATTGGAGGCAGAGAAATCCTCTTTGTTTCCACTTATTTTAAGTATGGTGATTCTGCTGAGCCCCATATCAGCGCGCTTGAGCGGGTGCTTGAGAGAGCTGAGGATCGACCCGTGATAATAGGTGGTGACTTCAATGCGCACTCTTCCCTGTGGCATGACACCACAAGGTCCCACTCGAGGAGGGATCGGACTGAAATGGTCGAGGAATTTGTGGCCTCTTCAGGGCTACACGTCCTTAACCTACCAGGTCAGCTCCCTACCTTTGCTGGGCCCTGCGGAGAGAGCTGCATTGACGTCACCCTCTGTTCTGGTTCGGTGTACCCCCGGATCTCCGGCTGGACGGTTCATGAATGCGATGTTCTCAGTGATCATCGTCTCATTACCTTTTCGGTCGGGGGAACGGTGCGGCCGGTGGCCAGGGGTCAGTGGCGGTTCCGGACCTCTCGGGCAGATTGGGACCGTTTCGGCGACGTTTTGAAAGACGAGTTGAGTGACTTGAGGAGGATCGCGTCGGAGGATCCGGATAATTTGGGAAATCACTTCAGCCGTGCAGTGGTTAGGGCGTCGGATCGCGCGCTCGGTCGCACCGCGCCGGGAGGCGGCCACCGTTCAGCCTGGTGGAACACCGACTGCACGGAGGCCAGGAGGGCTTACAGACGTGCCTACAGGCGGGCTGGGGGGGCCAGGAAGGGCGGTCTCTCTCCCCGGAGAGAGGAAGCGCTCCTTGGCGAACTCCGGACTGCCAGGGGAGCATACTCTAAGACCATCCGGCAGGCCAAGGCCTCTTCCTGGCGGGGCTGGGTCACAGAGGTCGGGAACGCCAACCCCTGGACACTCGGTGGTGTCATCGGCAAGGCAAAAGATCCCTGCGGTGGCTGCCTCTCCACTATCATTGCGGGTGGAGGGGTGGAGACCGTGGGCATCTCGGAAACTCTGATGGCGCTACTGAACAGGCTGGCTCCCCTGGAGTCGACGGAGGGCGAGGGTGCTCATCATCAGCAGATTCGCGCCCTCTGTCGTATCCCCCCTCGGGATATCCGGGGCAGACAGCCTGTCGCACAAGTCACCAAAGCTGAATTGGATGTCATAGTGAAGGGTCTGGGCCCTGCTAAGTCACCAGGCGTTGATAGAGTCACCGGCGTGATTGTTAAAAAAGTCTGGCAATTTGCCGGTGAGGAGATGACCCTGGTCATGCAGTCATGCTTGAGGAGAGGAGTCTTCCCTACCGACTGGAAGATGGGATCGATCAGAGTCATTCCCAAACCAGGAGATAAACCTCGCACCGATCCTGGTGCGTACCGGCCGATTACGCTCCTTCCAATATTTGGCAAGGTCCTGGAAAAGCTGGTGCGCGGCAGACTCGATGCCGCCCTTTCCCCCCCATGCCCTAGGCAGTTTGGATTTGTCAGAGGACGCTCCACTGAGGATGCCATTAAATACGCGCTGGATTGGGTAAGTGACTCTGCTCGAGGGGATAACAAGTACGCGGTGGGTGTGTTTCTCGATATAAGCGGCGCGTTTGACAACGCCTGGTGGCCCATGATACTTTCGAAGCTACGCAGCCGAGGATGCCCTCGAGAATTGTTTAATATAATTTCCGACTACTTCAAAGACAGGAGAGTTGAAATCATCCACGGAGAAACTCGAGTCGAGAGAGAGTCGACGATGGGATGCCCTCAGGGCTCGGTCCTTGGGCCGACCCTCTGGAACGTCCTATTCGACGACGTCCTCCGCCTACCGTTACCGGGAACTAGCACTGTGGTCGCGTATGCCGACGACGCGCTCCTCCTTGTGTGCGGAAAGAGCCGGAATGAACTTGAAATGGTCTCAAATGAATGCTTGAGGATGATTGCGGCGTGGGGCGAACGAAACAAGCTTTCCTTCTCCCCTGCCAAGACGTCCGCCATGCTTCTCCGTGGGAATCTAAGCCGTCACAGAAACCCGACTATACGGATGAATGAATCTGGCATCAGGTTCAAGAGTTCGCTCAAGTACCTAGGTGTTCAGGTCGACATGTCGCTCTCATTCCTGGGGCATGTAAAGGCGGTATCTGAGGGGTCCGCGAATCTGTTCATGCAGGTCAGGCGCCTCAGCACTGCGGCGTGGGGCCTTCGGGCGCCGGCGACTCGGTTACTATACAAAGCCGTGTATGTGCCCCGAATCACGTACGCGGCGGGTGTGTGGTCGGGTCGTCTAGCGGTTCGGACGGTGTCCTCCGCACTGCTGAGGGGCCAACGCGTGCCCCTCTTAGCTCTGACCGGTGCCTACAGGACTGCCGCCTCGGTGGCGCTTCCGGTAATTGGAGGGGTTCTCCCTGCCGATCTGGAGGTGCTGGAGGCGGTTGCCAGGAGACGCCTCAAGCGGGGCGAGAGGGTGACCCATCTGGGCCTCACTCTTGACCCTGAGGAGGACGGACTTACAGCCTTGCGCGGAAGGATAAGGGAGGCTTCCATGTGTGATTGGCAAAAGAGATGGGACGAATCGCCCAGAGGGAGGTGGACCCACTCTTTCTTTCCCTCCTTGAGAAGAAGGATGAGCAGTGAGTGGATCGCCTTGGATCACCACGTTGTGCAGATGCTCTCGGGCCACGGAAACTTCCGTGCCAGGCTCCATGATTTTGGTCTGGTGCCGGACCCGGAGTGTACGTGCGGCGGGGGGCCCCAGACGGCCTTCCACATCCTCTGGGAGTGTAGTTCCCTGGTGAGCGCGCGGAATCGGATGATAGATGATGTAAAAGTGGCTGTCCGCCCGGTCTGGAACTCAGATCTGACGGAGAGTCAACATAACTTTGGGTGTTTGAAAGTATTCGTGAGAGCGTGGATTAATGCATTTGCCGAGGCCGACACTTAGCCGGCCTCCAAGTATATAAGGATGCTGGGGCTGCTGCTCCTGGATAGAGGGGTTTTTACGGTTGTCTACCCCACCGGAATTCACCGGAATTTGTGCTGTTTCTTGCCCTCTGAGGGTGCGCTGTTTTCCAGCTGGGAGAGGGAGGTTGCCCCTCTGTGACGGGTCTCGTTCCTCTCCCTGTTGGCCATAATAATAATTTGTGCAGTGGTTTTATTTATTTATTTAATATTATGAAATGCTTCCTAAACCTCGTCCTTTGTCCTACATGCCAAAAACTGTACTCTACGTTATTATTATTATTATTTTTCTTTCCCCCATCCCGCATTTGTCTCTTCTGCCTCTCCTGTTCTTCCCGCTGTATATTCCTGCGGTGTATAATTTATCTTTTATGAAATGTTCATGTATTATATATTATGCTTATTTATTTATTCAATAAAGTACAGCGGAGCATAGAAGTGAAATTGAGTAGATTAAATGTGGTCTGGCACCCCCTTTGTTGTTGCCGTATTTAAATGTAAGTCCCGGATGGACCGGGGACAGGCCCAGGGAGTGTACGAGCGAGGCTGATAAAAGGGCGCCGTTACGCCCTATAACAGCCTCGGGTATGTGGCGGGAACTTCTATGTTCCTTAAAAAAAGAATCTTCCCTTTCAAAAACTAACACCTTTGACTTTCCGACATTCATCATTAAATCGTTCGACTTGCATACCTTGTACATTCTCGACACCAAGACTTGTAATTCGTCCGCACTATCCGCAACGAGAACGGCATCGTCCGCGTAAAGCAGACAGTTTACAGACAGATCACTCATCTTAGCACCAGCATTTATACCTTTAAGTTCTTTCATACACTTGTCCATATACAGATTGAACAACCAAGGGGACATCACACAGCCCTGCTTAACACCCTTCGTGATATCAAACCAGGGCGTGATGTCCCCATTTACCCTAACACTGGCAGTGCTCCCTTCGTAGAGAGAAGCAACCGCCCGTATCAGTTTTGTGCTCACTCCGTATTCGGACAAGATTGACCACAGTTTTTCTCTGTTCACTCGATCATAGGCTTTTTGCAAATCGACAAACGCACAGAAAAGCTTACGGTTTTTGGCCATAAACTTCTCCGCAAGCGTTCGAAGTGCAAAAATCTGATCCATACAACCTCTTCCGGTCATAAAAGCGCCTTGAACATCCCATACTCTTTCAGTTATTACTTATAATACAATAAGCATAGTTAAATATTATTGAACTATATGTATCGTTGGGAGAGCTTGAGAGATTGATGTTCAATGTTGAAAGGGTATTCAAAAAGAATGGGGTAAATGAAGGAATCTGGTTATAATTGTTATAATATTATGTCGTAATTTATGAGGTTTAAGGATTTATATTGAAAGGAGTTTCTTATGTTGGGTACTGTTATTGTATAAGTCATAAAAAATATCGTAGTTATGGTTATAATAAATAAATAAAAAAATCACTTTGTATAATATAATAGAAGAGAAAAGTGAAACATAGTTTAAGGCCAAGTGTCATAAAAATACGCTGGGCGCATGTGGCATTTCAACGTCTCTCTTTTAAATGTTTATCGTAAATAATATGAGAGTTTCATTGCACAATGATCATAAACTGTTCTTCTATAAATGATAATAAGCTGTATGTTAGCTTTATTACCCCGTTACGTGTCGCGTGAGTTATAATTAAGCCTGTTCTTAATCCATATAGTTTAATTAATTATTAATATCGTACAAACCATTTACTTTGGTTGTCAGCTTGGCTTTGAGTTCGTATCGATTTGAATTATTTAAGAGTGATTGACTCCAAAGATATGTATCGTACACCGTTACCGCCCACGCAGATGAGCCAAAAAAAATTAAACGTTAGTATTATTTTATAGTAGTTGAAGGCTTAGGTGACAGTGGCACCGCTAAAATGTCGATGGGCAGGCCATGTCGCTCGCAGCTCGGCAGGGTTGAAAGATGGATAAAACGCGTCTGTTGCTGGTGTCTTAGAACTACGACCCGAAACCCAGGACGTTTCCAACTTCGTTGGTGGGACGACATTAAAGAGACTGCCGGTACGACATGGATGCGTGTTGTCTAGAATCGACAGCAGATGGAGGAGGTCTACGTCCAGGATTGGAAAGATTTCATTTATTTATTTTGATATAGATATAGGCTGATGATGATTATTATAATATTATGGAACGTTTCTCAAATAATCACGCCTAATTTAATATACTGGAAAACAAAGAAATACGTGGGTAGAGATAATGATGACATAAGTGTCGATGGAAAATGTGATTATTTAATATCCTTTTTTGACGTTATGGAATCCTATTGATATTCAAAGCGGAATAAAAAAGTAATAAACCTGAGCTTCATAATGTCCGATATGAACACTGCTGCAATTTTTTAGTAAGCAGCCTTCTCTTTTAATATGTAGCAGATGTCGGGAAGTTTTGCATGAGTTCATTCGGCCTGTGTACGCTGAAGGTTGAGATTTCTAAATGTGTCTTGAAAGCAGTAAAATCTACAGTTCGACGATTTACAGGGCGTACGGGGCGAAGTACCCAATCGCTGGAGGAATATACATCGCCTACGATTTACATCACGAATACAGACGTAAAATACAATTCCCAGGAATTCGTTCCTTTCATCCAAGGAATTGTTTGCCGAATGGAAATTGTATTTCGTTATTAGGCTTATTTTAAGAGGTATTGTAATTGCTTTCGCTGTATTATTCCGATACTCATTTTGAATAACGCCATCTTGTGATTTAATTATGAAAGCGAGTGGAAGTCTTTGTATTTGTGAGAATCTCCGAGAAACAAATTTTAAATATAACAAAGAAATTAAACAAAGCATTTTCCTAATAGTGAAAGTCTTGGCCTGTTTACTTTAGAAATCCTTAAATGGGGTTATTGAATAAATTCAAAAGATAATTCTTCAGAACTTTTCGACTACAGGTGGACAACTTTTCTACGCGTACATAGATTTGCAATTCGCGTACGAGTGAGAAGATAGCAGTTTACAATTTTATAATAATAATTTCATAAGAAGGGAGGAATGGGGAATGTTGTATTACATAAAGCGTGCGCTTAACCCAACCAATAACAGGTCATAAGTCCTGTAAACGCCTCGACCACCATATTCTGTTTCCAATTTGCATCTTCGTCTCTATTGAGATACAATTAATCCTTAATAATTATTTAATATGTCAATTAACAAACAAATCATGATAATACTGGTAGTATTATCGTTATGTAACAGCCTTCAGTAGAAATAGTTATCAAGTTAATAAATATAATAGAAAAAAAAGTCGAATAAAGTTTTAGATTAATCAACCAACCTGCGAGTTAATACGATGTTTAAATGAATCCAATGATTTTACCTAAATTTCTTAATGGAAGCTAATTTTAAACAATAACTGCTTCCACTTCTTTATTTCGACGGCGATGTTTAAATGTGTACATGTTAAGATACTGTCAACCCTGGAGAAAAATGAAAGGAAGTTGTACATTTTTTTACTTTCAATGTCAGAGATTGATTTGCAGAGAAGCCTAACACATCTATTGCTGGTTCGTAGAATGCCACTTGGGCCTTTTTTTAAATGAGGTAATTTCCTCTTGCTTTTCACATTTTTGTATACAACAGGTTATTTGAACCAGATTACTTTATAATTAAACAAAAAAAAAACAATTCTCGTGCCATATGATAGGTAGAGAGTCAATCGCAATTTTTAATGTCACATGAATTCTACCAGGACAAAAACAGCGTGATTGTTTTCACACTGCCATCGCCATGAATCGAATTCGGGATATTCGCTGTGTCAGTCATAGCTGTTGCTACTCTGATACGAACGCCATTATACAATTTTATTAAATTCTTAATTTGTAGTGTTCTTAATCGTTCTTCATAATAATGAGCCATTTTCTACTCATCTTTAAGATTGTAAAATAAAAAAACTAACTCACTAACCATCACGCCGTCTCCCCGAAGGGGCAGGCAGAAAGAATAGACTGCCACACTTTTCTTTCCTGACATATTTCTCTCGGTTCCTCAACATTCATACATCGTGTGATGCACCGATTTTTCTGAATCCTCACATGGCCAACATTCAATATTAGATTTATTTGATCGTGTCTAGTTTTCCTCGGTCTTCCTCTATTTATAGTTCCATTGACATCGTTCACATATATTTTTTTACCATTCTTTCTTCATTCGTTCTCTCCATACGTCCAAACCATCTTAATGATCCTTTCATTATTTTGTTCATAACACCATAATTCGCACCGCTACACTTCTTATATTTTCATTCAACACTATCATACACAGAGTATCCACACATTCATCTAAGAGATCTCATTTCTACCGCATTTTCCAAATTTGTAAAATAAATTCTAATATCATTAATAAAATCCTTATTGTTAGTCCTTAAAAAAAATAGCTAATAACATACCGTCTCCATTAAGTTGTAGGTAGAAATAATGGCCCGCCACACTGTTCTTTCTTGGCCCACTCGATTCCTCAACAGTCATAGATATTGCCACTACGAAGGCCTGGATAATAGTATAGAATTCATATTGTCCGGCTTTCCCTTCTAGAAAATGGTATGACGGTCTGTTAGTCAAACAGCTAAAATGAAATATACGTACTAACTATCTTGAACACTTTTGATATACGCGTAGCGTGGAAAAGTACAAAAAGCGCCAAGCCAACTTCATGATGGCGGGTGAATTGATGAGAAATATTTTGCGTAATGGTTACTTTGTCCGTATTTTCACATTCAGGCCCGACACAAATTCTTTTCAGGCTCGGAACTGCGGACAATGAGCGCCATTAGTTTTATAACTAGGTAGGAAGATTGTACGAAATTCTTTTACTGCGTCGTAAAGTGCCCCCTTCGTAACGGCGTATTCAAACAGTATAGGGTTGTTGTTACGCTGTCTGTTGAATTGTAAACCGAAATTTGAATTACTTAGAAACACGATGAGTTTATTATTCCAGGGTTTCAAACTTCTCGTATCGTTGCTGTGTAGCTAGTACACCTTGCTTCTGAAAACAACTATGAAAATATAATTAATACTAGGTAAAGATTTTTGTTTTTCTTCCGTTTTCATTTTAGCATCGATTGAAATAATCAAAGCAAATCAAATCAGTTTATTTCATCAACAGGCATTACAAAATATTTTAAGGCATCTATTGAGAACAGGTAAAATAATATATTGTGTGTAGTATACTACCAGAAACGCATGAGAGATGGTTCAACATTAGGAAGACAGGATACTTTTCAGAATTAAGAGTATTTGCCTTCTGAACGTACTTTCACTAATACGAAAGACGTCGATCTCCGAGGAGACCGCGTTCAGCAGAATAATTGCTCTTCCCTCCGGTGTCACCAGAGACCGGTTGGTTCTGGCGGCCGGTAGGTAAAACAATCTGTGCTGTCGCTATCGGAGAAATCTATCAGGGACAAAAAGCCGAACACCCTCCAGCACGGCCGAGTTCTCGAAATAATCCCCTGAGTAATCTAAAGAAATGGGTTATGAGAGGCCCATCTCTTCGAAGCTGCAAAGAGTTGGCCCCAAGCTTTCCAAAAAGAAATGCTGTGGGATAGAGCCACGGATAGCTACCATACTCCGTCATGTAGAGATACCTAAGAAATTTTTTTTGAAACGTCTCCAGCATAACGGAATATTTCGCCTCGTGAGGACTCAATATCACAAAACCACTTTCGAGTCTGCTCTGAACCAATGTGTTGTATAGGAATCTGAGTAATTGAGTAATCTCGAATAATTATATGTCTACATCATAAATACCTGATTAGAAACGTTACTTGGTAGAGAAATTAGAGCTAGTTGAATTTATTTATCTGGGAAGCATGTTTAAAGAATAGAGGAAGGCATCGAATAAATGATTGGTGCTGGAAACAAAACAAATGGTGCACTCAATCACTGCAAATAGAAATATATCCACGGAAACAAAGATAGCAGTACATAACGGAATTATCAACTCGTATGTATGGCAGTGAAGTTTAAAGCTGGCAAAAGATAGATGAAAGTAGGATAGATGCAGTAGAAATGAGATCACTGAGAATAATGACGATTAAATGATGTATGATACGATTTCAAGGTACGAAATAAGTAATAAATAATATAAGGAAGAAATGTAAGGCTGATTGCATTCAAAGGAAAATTAAAAAAGCATCGCTTTGATGGTTTGGATATACGAAAAAAAATGGATAAGAGAAGAGTGGTTAAATGAAATTCTATTCAATATGTGTGAAGGGAAAAGAAGCCGAAGACGGCCGAGGAAAATATGGCATGACCAAAATTAATCAATTATTAAAAGGCGGTCATATTCTAAGTGGAAAAATCTATGTACGAATGTAGAGGAAGCTCGAGAGGTAGTAATGTGATGGTTAGTTAAGTTGATGGTATAAATACGTGTTGGATACATAATAAGTAATTGATCGAAAATCGGGATAAATCTCTTACACCGTGGGTCGGCAACCAGCGGCCCAGGGGCCGCATGTGGCCCGCAAGGCGTCTTTGTGCGGCCCGCAACATTTTCACCACAAAATAAATTGATTTGCAATATGTATTTAGATGTTAAATAATTTGAAATAAAACTAACATTATTTATCAAGCATATCGATGAAAGGAAACTCGATCGTTTTCCAAATTACAAGAAAACATTAGAAGAAACTGAGAAAAATTTAGTGTGGGAGAATACTTAAATGAAAACTGTATTAATACAACTTTCAACTGAGTTTCAAAACCTTTTTGCTGATTTCCAAAAGATCTCACGTAAGACAGAAGTTTTTGAAAACCCCCCCGCAGTGGACATCGGTAATGTACACACAAAGTAGTGGCTTACGATTTACAATATTTTGATTGATGTATTTTTTATTTTACCTTTCAAATTAATGTGGTTTTCATACAAAATACCTCTGACCGAATTTTCCGAAATACGGAATATTAAGTACAAAAAATGTCTTAAAAATATACGATAGGCGTATTATTTTTAAAACTACAATAATTGTACACAAATATTGTAGGTATACTGTAATGACATGTGACCCAAGTGCTGCCCGCACTGATCCCCACGTCAAATATTTAACCCTTTTAAAACAAAAGGCTGCCGACCTATGACTTACACTATTAAACGTATCGCACGGGACTGTCTAGATCATTATGTACGTATCACTCTCGCTAGATGTCTAATTTATTTGCAACAGACCGGTGTCTTTCAAACTCTAAACAAAGCACCGTATAGCTGTTGTGTTCCTTTTCTTTGGAGTAGTTTACCGGATAATTTGTCGAATAATTATTCATGTTCAGGCGTTTGCCAATGGTTTTTCATGTTTTTAGCAACGAGATTCATAACTCGCCATAGTGCTTTCCTAACAAGTGTGACTGGAGTGGTTTCCTTATGCCTTCTTTAGGGTTTTTCTGTAGGGGTTGCCTTCTGCGGATCTCGGTTTTGTGGCGCCGAATATATTCCATACGTTCACATTGCCTGGGACTCGCGGGATCACCAGAACCAATCTAGGATGCCAGGGGGTCGGCTTACTGGAAGTCTTGCTGTGGTCATGCTAGGTGGCGTTTCATGGCATTTTATAGGTATATACCATCCAACAGGGTATATCTACCGTGGCACCTCCAGTCATTGTGTCCCAATATCGTTTTTTTTTTATAAATACGAGTACGTAAATTAATTAATCACAAATTCAAACATTGAACTTGTAAAGCGTCAAGTGAAACAATTAGATTTTTTTATGTTCCAATACTATATCCAGCGCTCCATAATATTTTTATGTTATTTAATATTTACTTAAAACCCTGAAATTGTATTGCGTCTGGAGACAACATTAACCCCAAAGGCTAAGGCAGAAAAAAGTGAAGTAATTAATAATTTTTCTAGGTACAATTTTTCGTATTGTATATTTGGGTAGTATGTTTACAAAATATGGGCGAGTTGAAAGGGAAATTGAAATTAGGGTTGGAGCAGGCAACATAGTGAGTAGTGCACATAAAGTTGTCATCGCAAACAAATGCCTATTCAAAAAGCTTGAAGGGTTGGCAGTGCAAAATGGTGTTCTTGTACCGACCCTTATGTGTGGAATTGAAGCACGAGACTAGCAAAAGAAGGATGGAAGTAGAATAAATGCAAATAAACGAGCTCTCTTAGACGAGTGTGTGAAATATCTATGTATGATTGAGTGTAAAATGAGAATATAATAAGTGAATGCGGTGCGAATGATAGTGCAAAATAATGAAATGATCGTCGAGATGGTTTGGACACATGCAAAGAATAAATGAAGAAGGAATGATAAAAAAGAATATGTAAACGATGTTAATGGAATGAAAAAATAAGGAAGAATGAGGATAACGTGGTTCGATAAATGAATCAAATATTGAATGACAGCCGTGAAATCGATGTGCGTGTGACACGATGAT
Source organism: Lepidostoma basale (assembly GCA_022606425.2). Classification (NCBI taxonomy): domain Eukaryota; kingdom Metazoa; phylum Arthropoda; class Insecta; order Trichoptera; family Lepidostomatidae; genus Lepidostoma; species Lepidostoma basale. Next base: position 366,670 of record JAHDVF020000477.1, on the reverse strand, counting down.
GACACGATGTTTGACTCGATGTATGAATGTTGAGAAAGCAAGATAAATATTTCAGGAAAGAAAAGTGTGGGAGTCCATTCTTTCTGCCTACTCCTTTGGGGAGACTTCGGATGTGCCCTTCTTATTAAGTGAGTGAATATATGCAAAAGGAAAACACCAGAGCAGTATATTTTTCTCATAGATATAAAACCAGAAATAAAATAAAACATACTGCTACTTTGGTTCATATATGTTAAATAACTATATTTTATAGTTGAAAATTGGATCCAATGGATTCTTTTTTGTTACTTGAAACATTCAAGATTATATTTTGATATTACGAAACGTTGTAAATGGGTAGGATAAGAGTATTGAGAGAGAAATATATTTATGTCTCATGAGAGAGAATGTATCATAAATTCTCCAAACGGTTCTTAGCGGTGAAGGAACACGTGAAATATAAAGGGACCTACATGTAAAAGTAGACTTACATTATGTATATCATCCGATGGAAGGGCGGCGCCAAACGGGCGGTTTTGATTGATTGACGATCGATAAAAGAAGGTTATCTTTGCGAAGAGAGGGGGACTGAGAGCATTTTTATCAGCCATTTCAATGCGGCATTAACTGCGGTCAAAACGCTCAACTAAATTGATTGCTGGAATATGCATTATTTCAGATTTGACCAATAGAAATCTTCTGCTTCCTCTACAGCTACATTAGGACGTTCCATAAATATTAACGAGTTCTTATAGAAATACGAAATATTATATAATTAATACCAATGTATTCTAGAAGTTTTATTACAATTCATATGAATAACATGTTTCGCATGAAAAGGTATTTTTTTCTTGAACAATGATGTAAAACTCCATATTAAATAATTAATACTAATAAAAACATCTGTTTTATTGAAGTTTTATTACAATTATGTGATTAACGTGTTTCGCATGAAAACGTATTTTTTGTTTCTTTAACAATGATGTAAAACTCCATATTAAATAATTAACAATAGTGAAAACATCTCTTTACGAGAAATTTTATTATGTTTTTCGTGAATGATATGTTTAGACTGACCTAGACAAAATCAAATGTGTGATCAGACGTTTGATAATACCTTAGACAGGCGAAACATGTTATTCACGTAAGTTTAAATGAACATTCTATAAAATAGACGTTTTCGTTCGTTTTAAGTATCGCGTTTTGCAGCATTTTTCAAGAAAAAATAAATACGAAATATTGTGCGTATAAATGTATACAAATATGAATAAAATCCATGCGGGTTAAATAACATCTAGCATAACTATAAATAAAAGTAATGTAAGTAGGCGCTTTACGTAGGAATTTAGTTACTTTTATGTAATTTAACATTTCATTTTATCACAGACGATAATGTTAAGTTCTCGTAAGAGTAGAGCTTATTGCGTCCATACTACTGTTATATTGTTGTTTCAGCCAGGAAAAATGTGATCACGCATTAAATAAGCACGTTCGCAGTAGGTGTACGAGGCTATTACAAAAAGCGTAAAAAAAACTTTTTCGTTTTCGACGTGTAGGAACGTGAGAAAATTCTCAGTTCGTTTTCGTCATATTTTCTGAAGCCTTGAAAGTCGTAAAAACTTTTCCTAGGTCATTGTATTTCAGACAAAAGTAGTCCATATTTCTTTATTCTTAGCTATTGTGTGGAGAAGCATATGAAAATGAAATATTTTTTAGTGTTAACATAGAGCATTATCATAAATTGTAATACCAATAAAGTTACAAAATTGAATATAACAATAATTATCTATTTTTTATGAATTATTATAAAACACAGTTCTTTCTTCTCCGATTTTAAGTTGTCGACATGTTTTGGAGGCTTTACCCCTTCAGCAATTATATTGTTTTCCCGATGATGAAGGTGTAAAGCTTTCGAAACATGTCGAGAAAATTATTCTCAAAAGAGGAAAAAGAGTGTTTTAACGCCCTTAGTTTATCAGTTATTTAAAATATCAGCGGATACGTGGAATATAAATTAAATATACACAAAATTCAGAATCGTCCGGCTTACAACATTTGCACCATCTAAAATAACATTATTTGTTATATTATTTTTATTTTGTTATTTTATTTTATATCATTGTATTTTATATAATTTGTTTAACATTTATTTTGTGGACGTTGGACGCTCGAAGCGCGGGAGATGGCCTATTGGTGGCGATGAGGTTCGCAACCCATCACACCGCGTCTCTCGCGGGGGCGAAAAGAGGCCGCAAAAAGGCGTGTTTTAAATCCAAAAGTAACGCTGCTCCTGATATTTGCTATCGGTTATAAAAAATCATTATAAAATAATAATGACCAATCAATCGAAATTTAATTAGTAAGAAACTATGGGTTTTTAGCTTAAACCAGCAATCTGTCGAATCATTTGTGCACATTACTTCAAAAATAAACATGAAATAATCATAAAACGCCTGAAAGCATCGTTTATATTAAATAATAAAATAAAATATATTTAACATTTTATAAACGTTGTTTGCATTGAACTAAAAACGAACCATATAAATCATAATATTAACAGACAAAAACCCGGGTTTCGTCAAGAAACAGTACTAGAATATTTTGAATACGAGAGAGGGAGGGAGGATTGCTTCGATTCTCTCCAAAAGTAATTCAAAATGCATACGATGCGCATACCCAAGAACGTTTCTGGATTATTTTGAATTTTATTCGGATTATTGTTGTATGACAGAAGTGTAAAAAATAGACGGAGAACAATATGGTGTTGTTAATTGTGAAAATTTTAATTTGAGTGAAATAAAAAATCCCTTAAAATTTTAAAGGGTAACATTACTTCTGTGAATATTTCACGGGTTGCATCTAGCCTTGTAATTGACTCATTTTGAATTTGTTTCGTTTCCAATTATTATTCCGCTGCTAACCGAAATTATAAAAACAAAAATATTCTATGTTAATAAATGACAAATAAACCATAATATTCTAATAAATTGTCGCCTTGATAAAGATAAGGCCAAAAAAGTACCCAATGTGGACGGTTTAATAATTAATAAGCAGTAAAATATACATGCCCTACAAAATATTTTTAACTAGGAATACTCGTTTCCCAATGTATTGTTTTTTTAGCACACCATTAGGAACGCAGTTCATGACACATTTATCCTGTGATGATTTTGGTAAGTTGCCTACCTCCTTCGATTCTACTGAAAATTACGTCATTCTAGATGTGGTCTCTGTATTAAATACCTAATATTCTTCTGTCAAACCATATATAAAAGTCCTCCACCCTGTTAAATTTTTCGGTAAAGCACCGTACAATAAGATGCTTGATACATCAATACTACGATATTAGACTCCAAAATATTAACTTTTTGTTGAACGCAAGGCTTTGTCGTATGCGGATGTCGACTTCACTTCTTGTTCACTATCCTAGGTGATCCTTCTTTGGTATACAAACTCTTTGACATTTTTAAGTGTGGCTTTTATGCGTAAAATTATCATATATTAATACACTCAAACAAAAAAAAAACGTCACAGGGTGTTTGGTTACAATATTTTTTATATAGAAACGAAAATATTTGCTTAAAATTTTTACTGCTTATATGTAACATCTACAAGTCGACCTTTATAATGGCTTAAAAATCAAAATATACAAATTTGATTTTGAAACTTGATTCATAGTAGAAATTACGTTAACCAAATATGCGTGAGTGTGTCGATAATTTAATTTAAATTTTAAATAATCTACATTGTTTATATCGGTAGGACATGCTAACGGTTGAACTAAAAAGAGTTATTAGGACTTAGTTCTCTTAAAGTTTTAATTTCATAAAAATGTGGATGTAATCGGGTTCAAAAAACTCTTTCAGTTATTAAAATATAAATAACAGCATTCTCCTTAGCTGTCGCTTATCACGAACCGCCAGTAGAACCGGCTGAAAAATGGTCATAGATTATTGTGTGATAAAAACGAAATATAGCATGCGGGATATGCTAACGATGATAAGAATAATTTATATGGAGTGTTTCAAATAGTTTTTCGAAAACGGCTACCTGGTAAGTGAATATTTTGATGAGTGTGACGCCTAAATTTACATATACTCGTATGTATTTTTTGCAATTAATTTTCTCTCTACAGATGGCCACGCACCTTTAAAAAAGATATGGCTTCGGTGTTATTTCTTCTTTCCAATTAAAATTCAGTTTTTGTCAATATACATTCCATGTAAAACTATGGCTTAAGGATCTATACTATTAAGAACAAATTAAATATAATATACTCGAAACGCATGAGAGATGGTTCGACTTTATGAAAGCAAGATACTCTCCACTCTCCAATATCATGAGTATTTTTGGCTTCTGAAGGTATCTTTACTAATACGAAAGACTTTGATCTTGGAGGAGATAATGTACAGCAGATTTATTGTTCTTCCCACTGGAATCTACAGGCAGGTTGTTTATGTGTGCAGTAGTTAAAGCATCTATGCCGGGGCTATCTATTAGGAACAAAGTGACCAACACCCTTATGCACGGCTTTTTTGAAATATCCCCTGATTAATCAACAGAGGTAGGTTATGAGTAATTCATCACTTCGAAGATGCAGAGAGATGGTCTCTTAAATAGCCACGGATAGCTACCACACTCCCTCATGAAGATAAACCTTAATGATTAAAAAAAATTGTATTAAAAACTTTTTTAATACTTTGTATAATATATAAACCATTTTATTATGAGTAAGTAGCGCCAACCGGTTTCACTATGTAGCGACCTTTTTCAGAGCTATTCACAAACAGTTTGTGTTTAGACCTGAGGAAGCTCGCTACAGAGTGAAACCGGTTGGCGCTATTTACTCATAAAAAAAATGGTTTTTATTAATTTCTCGGCGCTACATCCCGGTGTGGAACTTGGTCTCCTCCACAACGGTCCTCCACAGACTTCTGTCTCTGGCCATCTCTCTCCATTCCCCAGCTACTTCCATATTCTCCCAATCTTCTTCCACGCAATCCGCTCATCTTTTCCTCGGTCTGCTCTATCCTCTGGCATTCTTTCCACATGGCCAGCCCACCGTAGGCGTTGAGACTTACAGAATCTCACTACTGTTTCTTGGTTAATCAGTTCTTCAAATTCAAGGTTTCTTTTAATTCTGTAAGTCCTATCCGCCAGCGTGGGTCCAAAATTTTTTCTCAGCATGGTTTTTATACATAGTATTATATTAAATTCAATTTTTAAATATGTCAAACCACCAAGTATCGGCGTCTTACCAAAGCTTAAGAATTTTGTTTTGAACCTACTCCAGCAGGAGAGAATATATCACCTCGTGAGAACTCCAGTTCACAGAACCACTTTCGAATCAGCTCTGAACCAATGAATTTTATACTAGTACGGGCACTTTGGTTTCTTTGAAAACCTTTCTGGTCTGAATGATGAAGGTCGAGTCAGCCAAACATCCTCAGTACAATGATACAAATTATCTCAATATGAGCACGGAATATAATACTTATCCTGGGACCCAGACCCGGTGTTGCAGCGGGAACTTGGAGGCATAGAGCTTTCTCAGGGCTTCGTAATAACCCGTTATTACGAAGCCCTGAGGAAGCTTGGGTACAAGCGAAACTAGTCGGCAATTAAAATAACCGCATAGTGGTGAAAAACAAAGTGCAGTGTTTTTTTTATATATTATCTTAAATATAAATAATAAAAAAAACTCTACAACATTGTTTTAAATAAACAGTTTGTTAAGAAAATTTAAGAAAACGTATTTAAGAATTTGATATGATTTCAATATTCAGCAAAAGGCTTAAATAAATGGCCATTTATGTATTATATGTAGAATGTTTACGCATATACGAGTTTGAATATTCTTTTAAGAATTTTCAATAAAGGAAATACACTGAGTTGGTGTGGTTGTTAGCCTTAAAAAACAAACAACTTTTTAGCGAAGAATCTCATTTTCGGTCTGGAAAATCTTTACCCAGTTACAGCTTTAAGGTAGTTGCTCGGTGTATTTCTCGAAATGCCAAAGGATCGCTAAAGTTTGCGGCATCGCGGTAATTAGTTGGAACGTCAATGATTCGAGCTTCTAAGGCCGTAGTCAGAATGAAAAATTTCTAATCTAAAATATTAATGAAAACTCCGATGTTCTGTTACTTTTCACTAAAAGGATATGTTTTTTTTTATTAAAAATTATCTTTCTTTGAGATTCAAAACACGTACGAGTGTTTGACGACCTTCGTGGCCGAGTGTACCGGGTTCGATTCCCGGCGATGGCAGTGTGATTGTCATACTCTCCTTGGTCTGGTGTAGAATTCACGTGACAATAAAATAGCGATAGATAAACTACATTAGCTACACTGTTATAAGAGCCAATCGATTTGGCTCGCGATGCAATGATGTGAAGAGCGATTCGATATATTTAATTTTTATTTTATTTAATTAAAACTTTCGTATGACGCACTTATTTTGTAGTTTTTTTTTTTTTTAAAGGAACATAGAAGTTCCCGCCACATACCCGAGGCTGTTATAGGGCGTAGCGGCGCCCTTTCATCAGCCTCGCTCGTACACTCCCTGGGCCTGTCCCCGGTCCATCCGGGACTTACATTTAAATACGGCAACAACAAGGGGGTGCCAGACCACATTTAATCTGCTCAATTTCACTCCTATGCTCCGCTGTACTTTATTGAATAAATAAATAAGCAAAATATATAATACATGAACATTTCATAAAAGATAAAATATACACCGCAGGAATATACAGCGGGAAGAACAGGAGAGGCAGAAGAGACAAATGCGGGATGGGGAAAAAAAAATAATAATAATAACGTAGAGTACAGTTTTTGGCATGTAGGACAAAGGACGAGGTTTAGGAAGCATTTCATAATATTAAATAAATAAATAAAACCACTGCACAAATTATTATTATGGCCAACAGGGAGAGGAACGAGACCCGTCACAGAGGGGCAACCTCCCTCTCCCAGCTGGAAAACAGCGCACCCTCAGAGGGCAAGAAACAGCACAAATTCCGGTGAATTCCGGTGGGGTAGACAACCGTAAAAACCCCTCCTATCCAGGAGCAGTAGCCCCAGCATCCTTATATACTTGGAGGCCGGCTAAGTGTCGGCCTCGGCAAATGCATTAATCCACGCTCTCACGAATACTTTCAAACACCCAAAGTTATGTTGACTCTCCGTCAGATCTGAGTTCCAGACCGGGCGGACAGCCACTTTTACATCATCTATCATCCGATTCCGCGCGCTCACCAGGGAACTACACTCCCAGAGGATGTGGAAGGCCGTCTGGGGCCCCCCGCCGCACGTACACTCCGGGTCCGGCACCAGACCAAAATCATGGAGCCTGGCACGGAAGTTTCCGTGGCCCGAGAGCATCTGCACAACGTGGTGATCCAAGGCGATCCACTCACTGCTCATCCTTCTTCTCAAGGAGGGAAAGAAAGAGTGGGTCCACCTCCCTCTGGGCGATTCGTCCCATCTCTTTTGCCAATCACACATGGAAGCCTCCCTTATCCTTCCGCGCAAGGCTGTAAGTCCGTCCTCCTCAGGGTCAAGAGTGAGGCCCAGATGGGTCACCCTCTCGCCCCGCTTGAGGCGTCTCCTGGCAACCGCCTCCAGCACCTCCAGATCGGCAGGGAGAACCCCTCCAATTACCGGAAGCGCCACCGAGGCGGCAGTCCTGTAGGCACTGGTCAGAGCTAAGAGGGGCACGCGTTGGCCCCTCAGCAGTGCGGAGGACACCGTCCGAACCGCTAGACGACCCGACCACACACCCGCCGCATACGTGATTCGGGGCACATACACGGCTTTGTATAGTAACCGAGTCGCCGGCGCCCGAAGGCCCCACGCCGCAGTGCTGAGGCGCCTGACCTGCATGAACAGATTCGCGGACCCCTCAGATACCGCCTTTACATGCCCCAGGAATGAGAGCGACATGTCGACCTGAACACCTAGGTACTTGAGCGAACTCTTGAACCTGATGCCAGATTCATTCATCCGTATAGTCGGGTTTCTGTTACGGCTTAGATTCCCACGGAGAAGCATGGCGGACGTCTTGGCAGGGGAGAAGGAAAGCTTGTTTCGTTCGCCCCACGCCGCAATCATCCTCAAGCATTCATTTGAGACCATTTCAAGTTCATTCCGGCTCTTTCCGCACACAAGGAGGAGCGCGTCGTCGGCATACGCGACCACAGTGCTAGTTCCCGGTAACGGTAAGCGGAGGACGTCGTCGAATAGGACGTTCCAGAGGGTCGGCCCAAGGACCGAGCCCTGAGGGCATCCCATCGTCGACTCTCTCTCGACTCGAGTTTCTCCGTGGATGATTTCAACTCTCCTGTCTTTGAAGTAGTCGGAAATTATATTAAACAATTCTCGAGGGCATCCTCGGCTGCGTAGCTTCGAAAGTATCATGGGCCACCAGGCGTTGTCAAACGCGCCGCTTATATCGAGAAACACACCCACCGCGTACTTGTTATCCCCTCGAGCAGAGTCACTTACCCAATCCAGCGCGTATTTAATGGCATCCTCAGTGGAGCGTCCTCTGACAAATCCAAACTGCCTAGGGCATGGGGGGGAAAGGGCGGCATCGAGTCTGCCACGCACCAGCTTTTCCAGGACCTTGCCAAAGATTGGAAGGAGCGTAATCGGCCGGTACGCACCAGGATCGGTGCGAGGTTTATCTCCTGGTTTGGGAATGACTCTGATCGATCCCATCTTCCAGTCGGTAGGGAAGACTCCCCTCCTCAAGCATGACTGCATGACCAGGGTCATCTCCTCACCGGCAAATTGCCAGACTTTTTTAACAATCACGCCGGTGACTCTATCAACGCCTGGTGACTTAGCAGGGCCCAGACCCTTCACTATGACATCCAATTCAGCTTTGGTGACTTGTGCGACAGGCTGTCTGCCCCGGATATCCCGAGGGGGGATACGACAGAGGGCGCGAATCTGCTGATGATGAGCACCCTCGCCCTCCGTCGACTCCAGGGGAGCCAGCCTGTTCAGTAGCGCCATCAGAGTTTCCGAGATGCCCACGGTCTCCACCCCTCCACCCGCAATGATAGTGGAGAGGCAGCCACCGCAGGGATCTTTTGCCTTGCCGATGACACCACCGAGTGTCCAGGGGTTGGCGTTTCCGACCTCTGTGACCCAGCCCCGCCAGGAAGAGGCCTTGGCCTGCCGGATGGTCTTAGAGTATGCTCCCCTGGCAGTCCGGAGTTCGCCAAGGAGCGCTTCCTCTCTCCGGGGAGAGAGACCGCCCTTCCTGGCCCCCCCAGCCCGCCTGTAGGCACGTCTGTAAGCCCTCCTGGCCTCCGTGCAGTCGGTGTTCCACCAGGCTGAACGGTGGCCGCCTCCCGGCGCGGTGCGACCGAGCGCGCGATCCGACGCCCCAACCACTGCACGGCTGAAGTGATTTCCCAAATTATCCGGATCCTCCGACGCGATCCTCCTCAAGTCACTCAACTCGTCTTTCAAAACGTCGCCGAAACGGTCCCAATCTGCCCGAGAGGTCCGGAACCGCCACTGACCCCTGGCCACCGGCCGCACCGTTCCCCCGACCGAAAAGGTAATGAGACGATGATCACTGAGAACATCGCATTCATGAACCGTCCAGCCGGAGATCCGGGGGTACACCGAACCAGAACAGAGGGTGACGTCAATGCAGCTCTCTCCGCAGGGCCCAGCAAAGGTAGGGAGCTGACCTGGTAGGTTAAGGACGTGTAGCCCTGAAGAGGCCACAAATTCCTCGACCATTTCAGTCCGATCCCTCCTCGAGTGGGACCTTGTGGTGTCATGCCACAGGGAAGAGTGCGCATTGAAGTCACCACCTATTATCACGGGTCGATCTCCAGCTCTCTCAAGCACCCGCTCAAGCGCGCTGATATGGGGCTCAGCAGAATCGCCATACTTAAAATAAGTGGAAACAAAGAGGATTTCTCTGCCTCCAATGACAATAGAAACGCAGACAGCGTCCTCCCCAGAGAGGCCCTCCAACAGGAGGGGACGGACTGAGGGATTGCCGATTACTATCCCCGCCCTGGGGAAGGCACCCCTCTCAAGGACAAAGCTGGGCTCCCCAATGCCACGCGTCCTGCCCCCCCAGGCGTACTGCTCCTGAATTAAGGCAATGTCCAATACTCTTTCACGCATTACGCGCTGCAACATGAGTGTTGCAGCACGCGACCTCCCTAGGTTGATTTGTCCTATTCTGAACTTGGCGCTAGCAGCCATAGTCAGTCGCTCGTAACACTTGGCTCACGGCTGCCAGATATGCTGGGCACTTGGAGTCGCCCGTGGGATGGTCCGCCTGCCGTTTGAAACGCGCACAGGTGGCACATTTAGGTGGGCTGTTCCTATTTGGGCAGTCCTTATCCTGGTGGCCGTCAGCAGCACAGTATCTACAGGTCTCCTGCTCGCGCGTGCAGCGCCCGGACATGTGGCCATACAGATGGCATTTAAAACATCGAATCGCCCCCACATAGTCTCGACAGCGGCAAGCCTCCCAGCCCATATACACGAAGCCCGCGGAAACCAGTACAGACCTGGCCACGGGATGCATAGCGTACACCCCGTTCTCCCTGCCCGATCCCCGATTTCCGAAGGTGCTCACCCTCCTAAAAGTCCGCGAGAATTCTTCCTCGCTGAGAGTGGAGGAAGCCACAGACGCGTCTGCCAGGTTGGAATCGTATATTTCCTTTGCAAGGGCTGCATCCTTCAGCGCCGAGGGAACGTCATAAATAACGATCCTCGGCAGTCTACCCCGCGGCTCCACCAGAGTCAGCCCTCTCTCCAACAGTTGAGTCCTCTTCTCTCCAATTTTGGTGATTCCCTCTTTCGAGGAAGTCTCCACCAATAGTCCAGCTCCCCTGATCCGACGGGTGCGGACAGGCTGAAAGCCGTCCCTCTTCGGATCCAGAGTAGCCATAAGTGTTTTCTTTGTGTCCTCGGAGGAAGCCCCCTCCGGCCTAGCTGGGTAGACTAGCACGGTCGGTCTAGCTGGTCCGACCGTGCGATCGACCCCCCCAACACAGAGTTTAGGGACAGCAGCAGCGACTACCCCCGCATACGAGCGGGTGCCCCCGCCAGGCAGCGGGGGAAGGGTCCCAGACAGTCCCGATGCCTCATGTCCGCTCCCTCTGCGCTCCAGGGCGTCAAGGACGCCCTCCCTCACCGCCCCGCGAACCACACCCGTCATGGAAGCCTTTAACTCCCGCCGCCGCACGTCCTCAGCAACCTCAAGCTCCACAACTCTACTCTCCAACCTCAATATTTGGCTAGAGAGATATTCTAGATGCAACTCAATTTCGGCTTGAGCCGCGGACACACGATCCCTCTGATCCAGATTGACCCTGCCAGAACCTCCAAGCGCAACGGCAGCAATGGACTCCACCGCACGCTCAACAGCACAGACAGCCTCAGGCTTCATAGGGGTCCTAAAGGCGTCCACATTCGTCATAGCAGCGTCAGCGGAGGTAGGCGCCTCGGCGGAAGCCGGGTCAGCAGCAGCGGCCAACTTCTTGCTCCTGGTACCTCCAGCTGGAGCAGCGGCAAGTAGACGCCCCTCCAACGAGGAGTCCAGGGCCTCACTCTTCTTTCCTTTCCCCCGTTTAGTGGTCGGTGGGGCAGCAGCCGGCACCTCAGTCAAGTTGGGCAATGAAGAGCCGACTGTCTCCAGAGACGGGGACCTATGCAGCGACTTTCGAGGCCGAAATGGGCCAGCCACGTCCTCAATCACACTCGGAGAAGCCGGGGGTGTCACCGGCTTCTCCCTCACGCCCTTTGCACCCGACGGGGTCGGAGGCATCGCTCACTCAAGGGACGCACCAGATATATGAGATTGAAGAAAATAAAGAATACAAAAAAAAAAAAGTATATAAAGTTCAAAACAACAACACAAACAACAAAAGTATTTAAAAAAAAAAAAAAACTTTAAACTTAGAGCACAAAATATAAAAATATTTCTTTTTTTTTCTTTTTTTTTAAAATAAAATTACAAAAAAAAAAAAAAAAATTTAAAATCGGTATTGTCTGTGTATCACTTTACATCACGTACCACTCGTGGCACAGTGTATGGGTCCACTTATGATCTATTAATGAGACACCATAGATTGGCACGGCAAATTATCTATGATAAAACATTTGATAACTGTCAGTTCAGTATTCAAATTCAGAACGGAAAAAAAAAGTAAATAAATAGAAAAGTCACTAGAAAAAAATCTCACAACAATGCAAGACAACACCACCATTGGCGCACCGGGCACTCGCGAAACACTCCTGATCACAACTTATGCGTAGGAAAACACTAGTGATTGCAAATGATTTTAAAAAAAACTGTAGGAGCATGGCCTTGCGCGTGCAATGAATTATTTTGTAGTATGACGTTATTAAATAAAATAATAATGCACTTGTAATATTTGTACCTAAACCATTTTTTTCATTAATACCAACCAGTTTTGCTCCAGCCGAAGCTTCGTCAGGGTGAGAATTAACTAAACTTAACATCGTCAACCATCTGTTAGAGACAAACCACACATTTCTTAAAGATAAAAACTAACTAACTAACCATCACGCCGTCTCCCCGAAAGGGTAGGCAGAAAGAATGGATTGTCACACTTATACTGATGCGGCACTCCATCCTTCTCTTTTCGCTCCGCGGGAGACGCGGTGTGATGGGTTGCGAACCTCCTTTCTTAAAGATTCTGGCTTAAAAATCCCCAGGTCTAAAATTAGATAACTTGGAAGCACTAGAAATTAAGAAAGCCCTTTACAATAATTTACTCATTATTCGACCCATGCCCTATGGTTAATAATTTTAAATATTCCCATAAAACTCCATAACTCCCCTGTCCGCCAGTAGAACATTAAATAGAAATTCTTCGTAATTATTCCCTAATGATCATGACTCACCGTTTTAAAATTCTATTCGTCCTCGCGCAACACTTTCTCCTACCCCTTTTTCTCCCCTCTATTTTATATTTCTTTTTTTATATGATGTTCTCTGATTTAATGTATAGTTTATTTTAAGCGGCGGCGCGGCGCGGCGCGGCGGCGGGAGCGAAACTGTTTGGTGTTAACAAATAAAGTGGTCTAGATCCAAATATTACAAGTGTATAATTATTTCATTTTTGTTTATTGTTTCTCGAGGCTTGTGCTAATAAATATTTAATGCAATAACAGACACAAGGTTCTATAAAAATTGCGTTTAATTAAATTATGATTTAAAATAAACTTCCATCCAGAGATTTCAGCAAAATCATTTGAATATCTTAATAACGATTTACGAAGTAAACCCAGTGATAAACAGGGGGTGAAGGGGGGGGGGGAGAAATATTGGGGGTAGCCATGGAGAATTTATTATAATATATAATAATAAAATAATGAATAAACAATTTAGTTATTCGTGATAAATTTGATAACATTTTTAATTTTAACTTTGCGATTATAAAAAAGTATATGTTTATACAACATAGATGTTTTAACTACAGCACACATAATTAACCTGCGTGTAGATTCTAGTGGGAAGAACAATTAATCTGCTGAACATTATCTCCGCCAAGATCAAAGTCTTTCGTATTAGTAAAGATACCTTCAGAAGCCAAAAATACTCATGATATTGGAGAGTGGAGAGTATCTTGCCTTCATAAAGTCGAACCATTTTTCATGCGTAACGAGTATATTATATTTGATTTGTTAACTTTGATTACAACGAAAAGCTTTCCGGAACGGCCGCATAGAATATTCACACCCCCGACAAACCTTACCCCCACCTCGGGTCGACGATGAGAACGTTCTCCAAAATACATATCTGGGGTTCTTCGAACCGACTTAGTGTCAATAACACGACACCTTTCGTCAATTAACAAAACGTTCTGTGTAAGCCATTTACGAATGTTGCAAATAGCTATTCTTTGACAATAAAGTATCCAGAAATTGTGATTGAAATTGTCCGCGCTGAAAAATATTTTTTTTCTTCCTAAATTTATAAGACTAGCCTTAATTAATATGCCAAAAATGAATGCGATATGTCTACCAGTTTGTCTTCAGCAGCTGGTTGAATCAGTCCACCTTAGAAGTGCGTCCCGATTTTTACAATGAATAAAAATATTGGTCAAATAGTGTGTCTTCAATATTGTGTTTCCAACAGAATTTCTTTTAAAACATTACCATGAACATGTCACTTAAGACATTTATTTCGATATTCGTGTTGTGGTCCACCGAATTCATTTCTCTTGAAAAAATTATAATATAAATGTCAAATTTCATTCCCTTAATCATTATTTTTAAATAAATATGAACAAAATATTATGCTCCCATAAGTAATTTTTGTTTGCTCGAGTAAACATATTTTTCACTAAATGATGATTTTATGAAACTATCATCGTTAAGAAATCATTTACGAACTCTTATCGTGTACTACGGTTCATATTTATAATGGAATGTCTAATGACAGTTAGAATAATACCAATAATATAGTTGGTGGAACATTAAGATAAGTATTACTCGAATGATCAGATTAAAGAAACACAATATTATTTTGATTTTCCGAAGAAAGCTTCGCAGGCATTATGACCGGATGAATGATAACACTGAACCTCCAGGCGTTCCAATAAAGATTGAATTACAAAATAAACATTGAAGAACTTTTCTGATGTTCCGGAGAAAACTCGGAAAGCTCTGGCACAAAGTTTGCTAGTCTCATCCTACTGTAACCTTTCATCCCCTCTTTACACGACTCGAAGCCTTAATTGATTTAGAGAGTAAATAGTGGATCTTGTGATCAAGAACACAAATAATGTAGTATATATGAACCGAAAATATTTTAGAGTCTTTCTTTGATTATTCCACAATCGCACAGAACAGTAAATTATTACAATGATTTTATTTCAATTCAATTTCATGCTAAGGATATAAAATATATTTTGAGACACATTTTTTTTATGTTTGTAATGAATCCCCAACACAAAGTAATGGTGAACATAAAATAAATTCTAACATTATTGACCGTGAAATTGAAGTTTATAAAAAAAATGCTTAAAATTACATTGTATTAATCCCATCATTTATAAATTTGATATTTTTAGACGCTGGTGAATGAATAAAATACTATTTATATTATTTAACAGACCGGATAGCAAAAAATACCAGCCGAATTAAAATGAAGTAATACAGTAAAACATTATAAAATAAACATGCCAAAAATAGGAATATTTTAGAAAACTTTATGAGCTAATGGATTGTTTTGGCCGAAACAAGTTGATATTTCAACATTATTTAATGTTTTCATTTTAAAATATACGATATTGATACATATAATAATATTGTTACACATTATAATATTAAATAACTTAATATTACAGTGTCAGAATTTGTTAACGATGTAAATAAAACTAGAAATACTGGAAGACCGACAAAAACATGTCACGATCAAATAAAACAAATATTTAATATCACTAAGTGAGGAGTCGGAGAATTCGACGTGCGTACATGACACGATGCATGAATGTTGAGGAAGCGAGAGAAGTATGCAAGGAAAAAAAGTGTGGCAGTCCATTATTTCTGCGTGATGGTTAGAAAGTTAGTTTATAACTTTATAGTTACAATCTGTTGTTGTAAATGTTTACAATCCGAAAAAAGTAACGGACAACAAGTCAAATTTAACGATCCGATGTGAATATATTGTACAAAATTTTCTTGTAAAATGGTATGAAGTATTTACAAACTAAATCGTATGTATCTTTACCTTCATAAAAAAAAAACTATTTCTATTGACTATTTAGTATTAATGAATATTCTTTTTCTTCTATGTTCGTCATAAATTTGTGTTGTAGATGTCAAATGTTTCCTTTTTATATACTTTATATGCAACACTCACATTAATTTTGTAAACAGTATATAAAAAAATACACATTTTTTATATTTTGAATTTGTCATATAATTTTTATATTATTTTAATAAAATGTATAACATTAAAATGACAAAATTGAATTATTTAATAAAACCTTATAAACTTCGATTTATAAAAATAAACTTGATCAGCAATGAATTCAAATGTTGTTTTTTCAGTAATTTTTCATGAATATATAATTATATTCGTATCAACTTTGTTTTTGTCTTAGTTGTCGGTCATAAAAATATAACGATGTTAAAAGCTACGTTTCATTTTTATGTAGGAAACGTGGGTAGTATTTGATGACAAGAGTATTCTGTAGGTAAATGTAAAAATTACAAAGAAATATCGTGTCGTATATCCGAGTGGATGGACCTTTTAAGAGCACAAATTGGCATAGAACGGAAGTAATTCATTCCAGTGATCAAATAAAGGTCGCAAAAGGAAGTGAAAATTTGTATTTTTATGAAATTTTATATCAAGCTAATGGAAGTTTTTCGTTCATTTCGAGTTTTTGTAATAAATAATTATTAAAAAACTCGCTTTGATGTTATGGTGTATGAAATTGTTTAATTGCCTATGAAGCTCTATAAAAGTTGGTCTCAACTATCTTTGTAGTTTGTTTGGTATTCAATTCATCTATTTTAGAAAATAATTACGCTATTAAATTGTATAAAACACTTTTTAATCTTAAATGGATTTTGTTTTTATTTTAATTTATAAAAGTGCAAATTGATACGTTTCTAGTGAATATCGCTCATATTTTAGATAAACATTTATTGTTAATGTTGGTATTGAATAAAACTTGTGACCACGAGATCCTCTCTCTATTTTAATTTTTACAATATAATAATATAAAAGTTTTATTTAATAATTAACACATATTTATTTTTGTTTACTTTGATAGATTTTAAATCCATTCAAGTAGGTCATAAAAAATAGCACAAATATCAATTAAATATTAGGTCCTTACATATGAAATTGGCGTTTTGTATTGGGAGGAACATAAAGTTGATTTTTTTAAATATAATATATATATTTAATCAAAATATGTACCATTGCTATCTATGCACTTTTACCATCTTATAGGTAGTTTATCGATCCCTTTACTAAATAAACCATTCGGACGGGAATCAATAAAATCTTTGAAGTCGTTTTGGACTGCCCCATCGGAGTTGAATTTTTTCCCTTGCAAGAAGTTATCCAAATTTTGAAAAAAATAGTAATCTGTTGGGGCAAGGTCCGGAGAGTACGGTGGATGTCTTAGACATTCCAATTGAAGCTCTTCTAATTTGGTAGCCGTCTGTTGTGCAGTGTGTGGTCTAGCGTTATCATGAAGCAGCAGTGGCCTAGAGCGATTAACCAGCCTCGGTTGTTTAGCAGCTAACTTTTCCATCATGGTTTGCAGTTGCTGATAATAGACATCTGCCGTAATCGTCTGGCAAGATTTAAGAAAGCTGTAGTGAACGACACCAGCACTAGTCCACCAAACGCTCACAAGTAACTTTTTTGGAGTCAATTTTCGCTTGGGGCATGGTTTGGCTGGTTCGGCAGGGTTCAACCATTGCGATGAGCGCTTCCGATTATCATACAGGATCCATTTTTCATCACAGGTAATGATTCGATTCAAAATCCCTTCATTATTGTGCCCTGTTGAGTAATGCAACGCAGCAGTCAACGCGCGTTTGTTGATTTTCTTCACTCAATTCGTGAGGTACCCACCTTTTAAGCTTTTTCACCTTCCCAATTTGCTTCAAGTGGATTAAAACAGTTTTATCACTAACACCGCAGCCTGCAGCTAACTCGAACGTGGTTTGCGATGGATCCGCTTCCACTATAGCCTTCAATTCTTCATTATCAACTTTGGTCTCCGGCCGTCCACGGGGCTTCTTCTGCAGGTCGAAATTTCAAGAACGAAAACGTTGGAACCAAAAACGCACTGTGTTTTCTTTTGCGGCACCGTCGCCATACACATCATTAATCCTTCGAGCCGTTTCTGCAGCACTGGTGCCACGGTGGAACTCGTACTCGTAAATAACGCGATATTTCAAGTTTTCCATTTTGTAAACTGAGTGACGCAAAGAAAAAAAAACAATTGAGGAAAAACAAATGAATTATAATTTTCAAAACACAAATACTTGAGTAAATAGCTGTATAAATTTGAATTTGGAATTCCTAACCAAAGAAAAGATATTTGAGATCAAAGTTGCCAGTACGGCAAAACGCCAATTTCATATGTAAGGACCTAATAGAATAAAAAAATATAACAAAGAATTTAATTTTTCCTCCTCTTTTTCATCTTTTACCTTAAATAGAATGCACAATTTTGAATAATTATTAACCGAAGAAGGACCGGAATATGTCTGAAAAAAAATAAGTGTTTGGAAAATGTTATTCTATTCAAACGGTATGCGTCATCATGGCTGCAAAATATAAGTTTTTTACTTGCTAGTTTAAATTTCTTGCGTTTTTTATTTAAGATTATTTATTATTCTTTTCAAGGTTCTGAAGCACAATCTTACAATGGTAGCAAGTTTATTAAAATAAAATTAGTGTTGAATGCTTTCTAAACACGTTTATCAGACATTCTTGCCTGTTTGGAAATTGAAACATGAATCTTTTTGGAAAATATGTATCCCACCACTTGGTAGGAATTTTTATTTTTCGGCACCAGCTCCCGTGTAACAATGTACCCCATCCTCCGCGCTGCCTTCAGAATCTCCGGGGAACAAGATTAAAAATTCCGCAATAAATATTTTCATCACATTGTCACGAGGCTGCAGCGGGGAGACTGGAGCACAGCGAGACACTTCACCAAATTTCATAATATCTCCAAAAATAATTAAAACCACTCCCACGGGAAGAAAGCCATCGCATAAATTACAATATCAGTTCTGATAACGAGTCAGCTTGTGATAGGAATTTTAATTTTGTGATTCAGATTTTTAATTGGACCCATGATATAAAGTTAAAAATAATAAAATCACGTATATTTTAAATGTATATTTTTACCATACCTTATGCATGGAAGCGGATCATGGAACCGGCATAATGATGACATCAGAATAAATGGCATAGGTGTGAGATCCCTTAGAGCATGTGTATTAAATAATGTATGATAGAATTTCAAAGGACCATATCCGGAGGGAGTGTAGAGCGGAAGAAAGTATTATGATCAATAATATAAAATAATCATTACATATGGAAAGTATCGATGAAGAAATAATGGTTTCAAAAAGTATACGTTAACGATGTGAATGGATTGCGGAGTCGAGGAAGACCGAAGAGAACACGGCATGAAAAAAATAATCATAATGTATGATAAGCTATATTAATGCGAAGGAAGCTATAGAGGCATGTCAGAATAGAGTAGTGTGGCGGTTCATTATTTTTGCCTACCCTTTCGGACAAATGACGTGATGGTTTGTTTATTTGTTTAATATAAATGCATGTGAATGTACGTACAGTTTAGAAAAATATATTGTTTTTAACTTCCTATAGACTTAATTTTATTCAGGATATTTACCATATTGTTCAATGAATTCCATTTAAGAATAAGATATCAATAAAAATATTTCGGAGAGTTCCATCAGCAGCTTTAACACCGATCATTTTATCTAATAGCTTCCAGATACAATATTGCCGTCGTGATTACAGGAGAAGAAAATTAAACTGTTGACTTTGATCACTAAAGAGATCAGTTACTTTCAAATATTGAAAATCAATCACAGGAGTCGAATATTCATAATTATACAAATATTCCACCTTCACACTGTCTGATTATTCATTATTTTTGTGCCATACCCCCGTGATGTATAAAGTCTCAAGTATCCTTATCAACTCAACTCGATATAAACATTTACCTATATACACAACGTGTTTTGGGATAACTTAGATATATAAAAACGAGCATAACACCGATAATAGAAAAACGAAGGTTTTACGAGATGATTTATTTTTATTGGATCAAAATATTTATTTACAATAATTTCATTTTAATATGTATTACAGACATATTGTGATTGACATATTTCAGAAAGACCACGAATAACTCAATTCATAATAATATAATTAATATCACATACTCGTATGGGCAATCCGCTTGTAGGCTGTTGCGTTATGATAATAGTATTTTAATGATATAAAGAATTCCACTTATCACACATAAAAGACACATTCAATGCCATATCAAAGAACAAAATTCATTCCATTCATAGGTATTATACAGAATTTAAGGGTATTTTTAGATAATAATAAAACCGTTATAGGAATTATACGAATTTCTTGTACATACGTATAAATTCCGCATATTTATCTTTATAAAAGAATATTTTAACACAACATCAAATAAGGATCCATTTGTTTTGATCTGGCGTTCCCACACGCAAACATTTTCTAGTTAAATAAATTAAATTTAAATTAATTAAATATAAAATTTCAAATCTTGTTCAGTTTACCATGCATCGCAAATAAAAGGCTGTCAAAAAAACTCAGATATCAATGAACAATGGAAGAGAAACTGTGGGTGCCTCAACTGCTTGGAATTCAAGGGGCCACTACCAGCCGGACAAACGCTGCCATGGAAGACCTGGAAGACTGACTGCATATTACGTATACGCGTTGGCGTTACTTGAATAAATGACAAATATGTTTAATCATAATGTATTTTTAAAACTTCTGATACGATCCATTTGAATTTCTCTCTTATGGTTGATGACATTTTTCGTAGAAATTGCCATATATTTGGTTTAATATTTTAAGGAGCAATTACTCTAATTAATATACTCAAAAAGACGAAGCCAAGTATGCATATATTCTATTTGTAAAAATTGTATTTCTGAAATTTATAAAAATATTTCTGTTAAAAAAGTGCTCTAAGATTAATGTTACCAAAAGTACTACTGTGAATAATAGCCTTACCGTTCGTACAAAGCTGGTTCTCTTTGTTTTTCCTTATCATCATCATTTGTAGAATTGTATAGGCTGATAAATTCTTTGTATTCTATAGGCCGTTTGTCAGATATAGAAAGTACGAATACGAAAGCTCTGTACGAATACTTGGTAAAATACTTATTACTGAATTACTAAATTCTATATCAAAATCAGATCATTTAAGTTAAAAAAAATGGAATGACACAAACGTCTTAACGATTTATATAACGGTAATTTAAAAAGTAATAGTACTCGTATAATAAAAATAAGAGTCTTAAAAAAAACATATTGCATCCGTAATATATTTAAAAAAAATCTATGTCTATCCTTCGCGATAATCTTCAAGCCATTCATAGCAATCAGTTATTTAGTAATTGAAAAATTACCAATTATGTTCTTAATATTTGAATGATAAACCTATCATTCTAAAACAAAGTATGAAGTGACATAAACGTCTTAAGGTAATTTGCATAATTTTTTATTTATATTTGCGTAATTTTAAAAATAATAAATTATAGTTGCTACTAAAAAAAATACATTGCACACCAGTAATAAATTTAAAAAATGAATTTCTGTCCTTCGCGACAATCTTCAAGCCTTTTCGACTTTGCCAGCGGATATGTGCTCTAGGTTTAAATTCTCGAGTCGAATGTGGTCTTTTTTGCTAGTTCGCAAAGCCCTTTCAATATGAAACCAAATACAAAGCGTAATCCCCGCGCCAGATGTCGAATATCCCACATAAAAGTGAAAAATTGTAAGCGCTCCGGCAATGTGTACCATATTTCATCTGAGAGTCGACGCGACGCGACGCTTAGAAACCCGAACAAAAAAGTTTAAGATGAATTTTACTAACTAAAACAACGGCCAATTTTTTTTAACATCAGGATCGCTACCCTTCGTTCTTTTACAATTATGTAACTCGGCCTGAAAACGTGTATATACAGTCTAATACTGGATTATACTTTCATTCGCTGATTTCATTTTTACTGATAGAGGTATTAAATTTAAATATAATGCTTTCGTGAAGTATTTAATTTTTAGTGTGACATTTATGGAAATACTTGAACCTTATGGATGGAAGTGAAGTTTGGAGTTGGCGAAAGAAGGATGAAAGTAGGATTAATACCGTAGGAATGAGATCATGACAGGAATGTGGAGATATAGTTAAGACCATACAAGTTTTGACCATGACATCCAAGATGAATAAGTTTACGATAATAGCAGTCAAGACAATTAGATATTACGCGAGTTCCACCAACATAAGAGAGATATGCGATGATGAAGATATTTTAAGATAGAGTAGACAGCAAATGAGCGACTGGTACGGTCATGTATCAAGAATGGACACAAACAGAATCCATTAAATTGCACCACATAATCAGTCTCACGGGACTTCTTGGAAGACCTCGTAAACAATATGGAAGGGCAGCTGGGAAACTACCCCACAAGAGGGGGAAATCCTAAATACTTGTTCACAATAAAAATATTGAGTTTTATATATTTCACAATTATTTATTTTGGAGAAGTTTTACTAACTTATATTGGCAACATAAGGTCCTGCAAAGGATGTCGAAAATTTTCAATTAAATAAGATTTTATTATTTTCATTAAAATAATAACCGGTATAAATATTATATTTAGAGTTTGATAAATAAAAATAAAACGGTGTTTTATATTATTTTTGAATAAAACTAATTCGTGAAATTTATATTTGAAAAGTCGTATCAGAAAATGAATCATGGCAAATAACTGAACAAATAAATTGAAGTATTAAAACAGTCATGAACATAATTTCGATTTACGTATAAACGGATATTTTTTTCTGCAGTCAGGATTGAATGAGTATTTTTTTTATTTAAACATATTTAAAGAATTCATCTAGCTCTGTAAAACGTACACAATTCTTTTTCATAAATAAAACAGACGATAAGCTACCCCTCCTACTATCTACTCGTTTTGAATGCCATAGATGTGAAATAACGCTAGGGTAGCACCGTCTCCATAAGATTGCAAGAATATTTACAGATCAGATAGCCGAGAACTTTTCTAAATCCAGTGAAGATTTCATCTCAGTGTCAAATGCATTCAAAATGAGAAATCACTAACTAAAAGCATGATTCTGCTGAATCGCCAAAGCTATTCCACAAATATTAAAAATTAAACAAGTCTACTTTTACGGAAAAAAATAATACTTAAATGAAGTTTTCCTAGTAAAAAACTTTTATAGACATCAATTTTCAATTCTTTTATCAGCGTTTCGATGTCCATAATAATAGCGCATTCAATCAGATATCTATTTGAACATAAACTTTGAATTTATCTGCTTTTGTTATATGTTTCTACCAAAACGTTTTCTGCCTCACTTGTATCATATTTTCAGTGAGAAATAAATTAAAATTTTAAATGACAGAGTTAAGTGGTATGTTTCTGTA
This sequence comes from Lepidostoma basale, assembly GCA_022606425.2. Lineage (NCBI taxonomy): Eukaryota > Metazoa > Arthropoda > Insecta > Trichoptera > Lepidostomatidae > Lepidostoma > Lepidostoma basale. Next base: position 343,436 of record JAHDVF020000477.1, on the reverse strand, counting down.
AGGGAAATCGTAACTATCTTACCTTATTATTCGTATTAACCTTAAAATGGTTTATTTAGGTAGAGCGCCGTTTTCGCGAAAAACTCACCTCAAGCGCGCTTTGACAATATTTTATTCACGAGAGCTGCATCAGACAATATTTGTTTATATTTTGTGTGATACTCGTACATTAAAAAGGTGAGTTTTTAGGTAAGATTTTAAATCAGATTTTACAGATTGTTAATGCATTTGAGGTTTTCAGGGAGCATATCAGTGGTGGTCTAGGGGATAGAACGCTTGGCTCCTGATCCAGGGGACGCGGGTTTAAGCCTGGACACGATCAGATTCCTTCTTCATAATAATGAACTATTTTCTGCTCACATTGAAGATTGTAATAAAAAATTTATAATAGCATTGATTGAAATACTTGGTATTAGTCTTTTAAAAAAAAAAAAAATTTCAGGCTTGCCACTGCAAAAGCCCAATCTTTCCTTTATTTCTGGGGTTGTGCTTTGGCTCAACTAATCTACTTATTGTCGAGGAGTTTTTTGATCAAAGCGAAGGTTGCCTCAAATTGGGGCTATCAGTAATACAGAGATTAGATATGCTGGTGCCATTTCGTGAAGTAATTTAAAAACCGCCCAGTATAGTATGTATTGAATTTTTGAGCCTGGGAAGATCTTTTGTTTTTAAGTGAATATTCATTAAAGATATTTGGTTGATCTCGAAATATTTTAATGATATAATCCAACGTTGAACTTTAACATCGGCGAGCATTCGGTATTTAAAATACTTACTTCGAATATTTTGATGTAATGCCTACTACCATTAAATTCATACCGAATATTAACTATTGATAGCAACATAAGTGATTAAATAACAATTTATATACTCAGATATTTAAACAACATGTCTTGTTACATACGAGTAGTTCTCATTATGGTTGTAATGTACGGTTGTATTACAGAAACGTCATTACATACTTGCAAGTTCTATGGCATCTATGAAATGAATCACCATCTGATAATCCGAATTTCATTCATGCCGTGGAGTGTGTACACTGAAGGGTTTATTTATATTGTTTTTAGTTATTTTATTGATTCTCATGACATCTGGTACGTAGCTTATCTATTGTCATTTTATTGTCACACGGATCCTACATACAACAACACATTTTTTGTTAGGCTTTTAAAAAAAGCATTTCTAGCATTCAAGGTAAATTGGTGTTTCTCTCATTGTTTCAATCCAACAGCGGGTTTTTGTTCTGAACAGTAGACCGACACTCCCAGTTTTTACCAGTTTCAGCCTATTAATTCACGAATTTCCCCTCGTTCCGCTCTAAATTTCACGTTCAATTGCTAGCGACTCGCGCTGGTAACGCCAGTTTTAAGTATATGCGAATTGAATAAACGAGAATTTGAATAAGTGGTTTTAATCTCGTGCGAAGCTACGCTTGCGGGTCTCTGCGAGGCGACGGCATGAGGGCTCGCGCAGGATTGATCTATATTTAATAGGAGCGTCATTCGATTTTTTTCAAATCCAATCAAATCAGTTTATATCATCAATTGACATTAAAAAATTAATAAAAAAATATTTAAGGCGTCTATTGAGAACAGGTAAAATAATATATTGTATATTGTATATTACCAGAAACGCATGAGATATGGTAATGGATGCTATTGGATGTATGGTATATGGACGTAATGATTTTTAAAATAATTATCGAATTACACAATTATACCTCTGATTTCACAACTAATTGAGTGCTACCAATTAGCAGACCTATGTATGCTTGGTTAATTGTTTTAGTATTTAGCTATTATTTTAGTATACTTTGGAAATTGAACAATATCTTTGTATATTATCCACAAAATATTGAAAATCATGACATGTTTCGGAAAATACCTCCATCTTCAGGTGTAAACAGATATAATAAAAAGTAAACAAAGAAAAACTTCTAAAAATGTATTTAAAATATCGATACAATACATAGCAAATCAACAATAAAATTTTAAAAATTAACCTCGACTAATTGCTTAAAGTACTAATAGTTATTTTTTTAACAGTAAGAGTTAAATATTTTTTTTAATTTTCAAAGTATATAACTATCGAATTCCATAGTGTTAATTAATGCCTTAGATTTCAATATATCAATCGTGTCCGCAATGTAGATATAAGAAAAACTTGCGAAATAGAGGATATCGTTCAGTGGAGTAGATCCAGAAGAAGATACTGGAGGGACCATGTAACCCGAATGGATGGTGACAGACTTGCACATACAGCCGCTTAAAAAATCTCCTCCGGACACCTGTTTCAGGACACAGAAGCCCTTTATCAGTGTAATTAGATGCTAACAGTATTTTTAAAAAATACACGAATGTGGTCAGTTTTGGCAGGTGTCAAAATGAATTTTTCGAACGCTTTATGTATCTGTCGTACCAAAAAATATGAAACAACACCAACAAACAACAAACCATCACGCCATTTCATCGAAACGGTAGGCAGATAGAGAACCGACACATTCCTCCACAATCATACAGCGAGTCATACACGCATGTCGATTCTTTCGACTCCTAGCATGGTCGACCTTTAAAATTAGATGAATTTGATCATGCCAAATTTTTCTCAGTCTCCAATGCCTTCGTACTCCATTCTCATCTTTAACGTATACTTCATCCATGCGTTCCATACGTCCAAACCAACGCAGTGATCCTTTCATAATTTTCTTCTCTCGCACATCGTTTACCACACATACATGTCAAAAATTTCATATCTACCGCATTTATTCTGCTCTCATCTTTCTTCTGCCAATTCCATGCATCACTTCCAAACATCACGGTTGCTACTAAAACTCCTTTGTGAACGGCCATTTTTGATATCATTGATAATTTTTTGATTTCAATAACAGTTCTAAATGCTCCATTCACTTTGTTACCAGTACCAAACCCTTCTTTCGACGTCACTATCCGTTTGGCTATCCGCTGTGAACATGCTACCTAAATAAACAAACTCAGACACCTGCTCTAGCTTCTCCAGATTCATGAAATTATAAAAAAAAACTAAATAATATTTTTATTTTTTTAATTGCATAAATTTTTGTTATAACGAATGCATAAAACGTACGAATTTTTTTTTAAACATTTGTCAAAACTGTTCGCATTCACGAATTAATTTTTTTAGTACAAATGTAACCGTACTGATGAAGGGCTTCTGTGTCCCGAAACATGTTTTTTTTTTTAAACTTGTGGCTAACATTGTGTAATTGATTGTGTGAAGAGATAGGTTTTTTAGGAATTAAATCACTGTTTTTTTTCTTCCACTTTTGAGTTTATATTGATCTCCCGATGATGAAGGTGTAAAATGTTCTATACATGTCGAGAAAAATAAACTCAAAAGAGAAAAAAAACAGTGTTTAAATTCATCAAAAATCCGTCATGTTCGTTTTTGTTTTTAAATTTAATAAAGTGTTACAAAGTTTAAAAGATTATTTATGTACTATATATATAATATACACGATATTAAGCAATGCTTAATTATCATACTCCAGGTAATTCAGAAGGGCTAATTAGGAACCGTATAACAGGTTCTTAAATCTTCAGTTCAATTAACCGTTAATAGTCTGTATTTCAAAAGTTCGCTGAACGTAATTTTATGAAAGAAAATATTAAAATACGCTTTCGGATCCACAGAAAACATTAAATTTAAGCCAATATTACGTTGTAGGTACTACGACGTTAAAGGAATATATTGAAGTTTGTAGGAAATAAGATTCGACTTGAAAAATCGAACAAAGTCAATGAATTGTGGGCGGGATTAATCTTCTATTTCTGCTTAACCCTAAGGTCGGATCTCCTAGCAGGAGCATCTACTACCTGGCGGGAGAATAGATTCGGGGCTGCGAGAGATTTATTGAGATAGAGACAGGTAGAGTTGCAGCGCAAGGAGAGGATGAAAAGAATTACAGATAAAGCGTATTGTACGGGGATGCTATTGAAATCGAATAAAAATGGGCAAGAGAAAAGTTATATTATGCCATCTAAAGAGATAATGGCAAATTCAGAATATAAATCGACGTTCACGAGACTGACGGCTATTGTCTGCCGTAGGGGCATGTTACAAATTTTGGTACAGTTTTGGTACCTATCTTAGATGTATCTAAATTATTCCGTCACTTGTGAATTTGGTTCCCCGACATAACTTTATATAATTTGACGGAAATCTCTCAATGGAAGTGCATTTTAAATAACAATGAAATTAAACGATGTTATTTCAAAAACGATGTTACTTCCACTTTTGTCTTTATTTCGACAGCGCCCAATCTGGCTGGCATCGACATATTGGTGAAGAGCAGTCTGTCAATGCCAGCCATGCTGGCAAAACCGGTCGCTGTCGAAATAAATACAAATGCGAAAGTAGTTTTTGGTAAACATATTGCAGTTTTATTTAATTACTACCATAGCTTTAAATTTAGTCACAATATCACACATGTGTATCCTCTTCTTCGAATTTGTCTAATGTTGGAAATTTGAAAACGTAATGGGTATTTCTATTTTCGATACAGCAGTTCTAAGACAAAGGAGGAAGCAGTTTTTTAAAAATCTATTGTGGTTTTGCTTTATATTTTATCACAATTTCACACATGTTTCCTCTTCTTCGTATTCCTCTAATATCGGAAGGTGGATAACATTATAAGTACAGGTACACCGCATCCCAGCTGAGGTTTTCCATGGTTTCCTCAGCTGTCAGACGAATGTCGGGATGCTAGGTAGCTAGCCCATGTAATCACAAGCCAGGCACACTTACAAACACTAAGATAAAATCGCACACCAAGACACTCTTTCCAACTTGGCTTACACCGTCTTGAACAATTAAAAAATCGAGACATTAAAACAAAAAGACAATCAAGTAAAAAAAAAACATTATACTTATTTCTATTTTTGATACATCATGTTTAAACAAGAATGTTGAGCTGCAAGCAACTTAACTAGTCTCGAAGGTTTTCTAGACAGGATTTTCTTCTTCTCTCGACACTTCGATTTCCGTTAAATTTATATTAGATAATCAGTTGTAGTTAGAGTTGCCCTCTTATTGGATATTTTAAATTCGTATTTTGTGGATAATTTGATGAAACTACTTAAATTACAAATATAAATCCCACAGCTTAAAGGACATTTTCATTAACATTATTTTTTTAACAGTACAAACCGATAATTGTACCGTAAATAATAAAAGCAACGTCAGCTATCAGTGTTTGAAGACGGGGGATCTTTTTAATAAATGAAAATGGCTTTTCACTCTTGAATTAAAACATTTTCCTCTTTTCAAACTAATGGATGGAATTCAAAACATGAAGTGTTACAGATAAGAAAAATGTCAATGATATACATAATGAATGTGGAATGTAAAACAAGCAGGAACAGAACAAAATTAGACTGCTGCGTAATGACGGAGCCGAACAACTACCACGTAGAATAAAAGCTTTCAAACTTCAATCATCAATCATTTTGTCCGCGTGAAGTGGAGCGCAAAGGTTCCTTGCATGTTGTTAAATGGATTCGACAGAAGACGGGGAGAAAAATATTATTTGCTTCAGACGTAATTTTTCCTATGTTTTCACTTCAATGCGTGAGTTTTGTTTCCCATTTGTAGAATTTTACATAAAGCGTAGTTCTCATGGTAATGGTACGGAATAATTGTAGATTTTATCGTTTCTTTTTAAAGAGGTCGATATCTAAAAACTCTGTTATCCATTTTTGGTTACCACGGAAAATAGTTGCGTTTTTAGTTTACAGAAATAAAGTTTTCATTCGTTTCAAATTATTTTTCTTATTTTAGTTTCTAGAGTACGATGTAAAGCTTCACACGAAATATTTAATTCCTTTATATTTTCTTGAATCGCATTTGAGTGATATGGACCGCTTGTTTGGCACTTACATAAATATATCATTTAACCTGTACCTATACAAGGCGAAAGAAGCGAAGCTCTCACGTAAGAGATGATAAAATATCTTCGATTGTAATATGAAAATTTTAATATAATATAAATACACTCTTAATTTGTTTTAACAAAACTTTATTTGTTAACGACCGTCCGGTTTCGCTCCCGCCGGAGCTTCGTCAGGGTTACAGAAGACTCTGTCTTTATTTAATAATGCCACAACTAAAAAAAAAGTGTTTCATAGAATAGTAGAGTTAGGTGTACATACATTAATAAAATTACGGTGCAAATGCACAAAACGCTTTCAAATTATTATAATAATTTTAAATAAAAATAATGAATCCTATGTATTTATATTTAAAAAATATATGTATTATAAATACACAATTCAACTAAAAATCGAATTTTCTAAATGTTTATTTTGATAAAACAAAATAATAGAAGACAGAAAGTTACCGATATCCACGTAGCCAATGATTTTCTAGTTCTCTTTCTTGTTTGAAGAGCTTTCTGCGGTTCTCTCTAACCCACCTGATCGCATGTTCCCTTACAATTTACGCAGCTACTCGTTCGATATAAAATTTCCAAATTATATTCAGGTCGTAATATAACGGCTCCAATACATCCCAACCATATCTTATTACAAAAATGTAAGTTCATTGTTTTGTCAAACTACGTAGTGAGCCGAAAGATTCTTTTGGTTCATTCTAAATATACACCATCTTATATATATATATATATATATATATATATATATATATATATATATATATATATGTTATATATATATATATATATATATATATATATATATATATATTATTATTACACATATTATTGGTTATTGACACATATGCCATTACACATATTATACATACATACATTATTATTATTATTACATTATTAAGAGAAGACATTACATACATTACATATTATTACATACATACATATGTTACACATTACACATTATTGCCACATACACACACACATTGGCCATTGTTATTGTTGCGACATTACATTGGCCACATTACACACATTACATATTATTACATTACTATTACATTACATTATTATTACATTGCACATAGCCATACATACACATTACACATACATTACCACACACACATTACCACATTGGCCATTACATTAATATATATATATATATATATATATATATATATATATATATATATATATAGCAGAGTATATATATATATATATATATATATATATATATATATATATATATATATATATATATATATATATATATATATATATATATATATATATATATATTATATATATATATATATATATATATATATACTCGTGTATACTCGTATAAATAAACGTAGTTCGATTGATCCATTTAACATGATTTAAAAGCAAATTTTGATACGAACGTGACTTAATCTTATTCAGTTATAACTAAACACGTCCATTAACTTGTCGCTGGAGAGGTGTTAAGCCTCGATTAGCGTGAATCGTTAATTTTCCTTTGGCTTATCTTGATTCCGTGGAGGAATTTCCTCGAATTCCGCCCTCGCTGATGACTCTGTACTAGCGGCACTTAATAAAAATCAATTTCGAATTCAGCTCTTATCATGGCATATTCTAATTAAGCACATTTCAGGATAAGTTCAAAGCCCCTTTTAGGGTACCTCCAGAAAGATAAACAATTGATTTGTTCGAAATGTATATTGTTTCTTAAAAATCTTATAGGTAAATTTAAACGTTTAACAATCACAAACGTAATTTACAATTAGTTTAGTTAAATCTTCTGCTTCTTCTTTGTGACAATGGCTACTATGGTAGTCTTACATATCTTTTATCATCAGAATTTTCCTTAACCGTCGCGTTGCCATGTGGTCAATTGAGTTTCCACTGCCAATTTAAAGTTGATTTTCTTAAAACCTATGGACCCTAATATTATAAAAAAAATTGTAATCCTCCATTGAAGTGTTCTCAATATTTCGTAATAAAAAAAAAGCAAAAAATTACTTCCTTCATCCCAAAAAAAAATATTTTTAAGACTGCCCTCACCTTCATTCGTGTTAAGGTAGAATTTGTTTTGCTAATATTTACAACTTTATCAAAAGTGACAAATACTTACTCGCTGTTTTGAACGTATTATAAATTACATGTTTGGCCTTTTCTCATAGGTACGTAATAATACCGACTGTGGACGGAAACGCAGCACGCAACTTAATAATATCAGAACTGTGAAAATATTAACACTTTACCAAAAGGGACAAATATTAATACGTACTCGTTGTCTTGAACGTACTATACATTTTGCCTAGGTGCCTTTATCATACGTAAAATTATAGCGCCACGGCGCGGCGGGGCGAGACAAGTTCATACTTGGTGTCAGTTGTTCATATGCTGTCTCGCATTCTATATCAGAAATCGCATGGTTCCAGAAAAAAATTAATAATGATATGTTTTTCAAATAATCCATGTGTGTTATAGATATCGATCTATTCCTAATAAAATTCCCTACAAGATGACATAAATAAAATTTTGATTCATCGAGTCACATGCTTGATATTTAGATAAAGTTAGCGGTAAACTGAATTGACCACATGGGAGCGAGCGTTTTGTTTTGAACACGGTACGTTAAGGGTTAAAATCGTATTTTATATCCATGTTCCAGTGCCTTAGTGGTGGAAGGTTTGGCCGATTTCATGTTGTATCCAGGGACGCCGGGCGTTATACATAGGTACCGTGAAGGATCCTTCCTTCCCATATTGGTAATTAATTGACAGTGGTATGTTTCTAATAATGATTTTTGATAAATCTTTTATTTGTATATTTTCTGATTGAGAAGTTTGAGTTTTGGCCTAAATGAGCTATTGTTGTCATATCATTAAGTTATACTTCCGACCAGGGCATCAATCGGTTACTTATTACAAAACTATATATCTCTTTTATACAATGGATACTGTGTTAATGGTAATATAAATGTACGAAACTCTTCTTTTTCTTCTTCTCTTTTGAGATCTTTGATCTGTTCCTGTCGTCAGGCTGGCCTCTCTCTTAGGAAGTTGACCCCAGCTATCCGTTCATATCTTTGGCGATCTTCCGGGGGGACGGTAGCAACAAAAGAATCTGATGCATCACAATGTGTGGAATTCTGGAGGGATTCATCTTGTGCACCTGCACGCTCCAGTGTGGTTGGCCCCATCTGAACATATCTTCCACCTTACAGATTTCACAGATAGCTGTGTTCCACACTATATGTCGAAGAGTTTTTCCTGCTATTGTTCTCATCTTACGCATCTCTGTCTCTTTAACCTTACTCACATTAAACTTCGATCTTGTGGTATTCGCCCTGGTCTCATTGTCATTAAAGACATTGTATGTAGACAATGAAGACTCTCTGATCCGTTGCGAGAACAACACTCCGAGACAGAAAAATAATTTCTGAAATAAGAAAGATCTGCAATGTAGAAGACGTCGTGCGATGGGAGAGACTGAGAAGACGCTACTGGAGAGATCATGTGGACAGAACATGTTCTGAAAGAGTGATAAATATAGCCGCAAATAAAGTACCAACAGGAAATCGACCTGCAGGAAGACCACCTAAAATATGACAAGACAGTTAGACATCTGTACCGTAGGAACAGGATCCGAGAAATAACAGGACCCAGTCCTTAATAAAGCAGCAGAAGAAGAAGAAGAATAAAAATGGTCTCTGGAGTCGAACTTCAGTGAATCGTTATGATGAGTTTCGATGATGCCTTAGTAAGACAGAAAATGTTACTTTTATTATAAAACTTGTTGAGAACATAAGTCTTCATCAATATTGATGAAATTAATCAACAAACTTTATAAAACTAATTTTGTCGTTAAAAATGACGGGCTGGTTGATCGTAGTAAAGTATTTGGAAAAATATTGTTAGCCCCTAGAGTCGATGTTTTTTTTTTGTATACGGCAGGTCGTTTGAACCCAAATACTGTATACAATTAGTTTTTTTAGCAAATATATTGATTCTCTTGACATGTGATAGGTATCTAATCTATCGCCGTTTTATTGTCACACGAATTTTACACCAGACCAAAGACAATGTGGCAATGTCACTACCATCGCCTGGAATCGAACCCGGGATTTTCTATTTGGCAATCATAGCTCTTGTCACTTTGCCAGGAAGGTCGTCATTTATAAAACAATGTTGCTTAATACCTCATCCAAATAAATTATCATCTACATTATTACAAGAATTAAAAACATATTTGGCAATTAAGTTATAAATTGAAAAAATCCTATAACCTAAATACTCGTACATCTTGTTATTAATATATTTTGTTATTTAAATACTATTATAATAGAATACGTAAAACAATGATTTTGCATTTATTTAATCAAACAGTAACATAATCACAAAAAAAAATTCAACCGTCTCCGTACTTTTCAAACACGTACATAAAATGAGACAAACTTTTACCTGGTCCCAGAAAATAATGTAAAACTCAAGGTTATAAAAGAACAAACGATAATTGTGAAAAGAGAAAAAATATACACAAAATATTTGTTGAGCGAATGTTTTGCCTTAGGCGGCCTTTCATTAGTGGGGTTCCACGTGACTCACAAAAAACTTGGTCTCTTTATTTTCAATAATCTACTTAGGTTCCCCTTTTTCACCATTATTTAACATGCTCCAATCAGAAGGGCGCATTAGGTCGCGTCTTTTCTTAGGGATAGTATGCGGAATCAATTTCTAGACACGGGTAAACGGCAGAGGCGGCCCATTCTATCGACGAAGTCGTCAAAATAATTTAGGTAAACAATTAAGCATCTTTTTATTTTTATTTTCAAATCAGTTTATTTTCTCGAAAGGTATTACAGACAAAAATAAAAATACAGGCGTCCATTGAGAACAGGTAAAATATAATATATAATACCAGGAACGACTTTAGGAATACAATATACGCTCTAAATTCAAAATATTTAATTTATAATAGTAAACACGATTATTAATTAATAAATTAAATTAAATTACAACCACTAAACAATCGTGTTTAGTGTACTTTTATTAATTGATAATGAAGTTTTACAAAACTAATACCTCAACCATCAATCAAGAGTTTTTGTCTTCTAAACGTACTTTCACCAATATGAAAGACGTAGATCTCCAAAGCGATGTTCACCAGTTTAATAGCTCTCCTCAACGGCATCAGTCAAGGCAGGTTGGTTCTGTTATCTTAGACAGGCGAAACATGATATTCCCATAATTTAGAATTTAAACGTACAGCAAAACGATTTCAAAACTGCTCCAACATTCATTATTACAATATGCTATATCAACTGAACGCCCTTCGTGGCAGAGTAGCAACAGCTATAACTGCAACATAGAGAAGGTCATGAGATGTGATTCATTATGATGACAGTGTGAAAAACTTACCCTGTCTTTGGTCTGGTAGAATTCACGTTACAATAAAAATGGCGATATTTACTAACAATAGCTTAAAAATTCTGTACAGTAATTGCATTTAATACTGTTGTATAAAAAATGTGAAAAGTAACGGAAAACTACCACATTAATGGCCCAAGAAGCATCTCATTAACCAATTCGTAGGATTGAAACATAAAAATTGTAAAAAATCAACTGATTTTGCCATTATCGAAAAATTATTGAGAAACATAATTAATCTTAATTATTTTCAATAATTTCGTTTTTTTGTCGATAGTAAAATAATTAAAAACAATCATGCCACCAGATATTATATTTAACATATAATAATCTGATCCTAGATCATTATATTTCAAAATTTACGCTATAAAGCGAAACAGAGTTCATATTTCAGGCATCGTTTAAGCGAGAACATAAATTTCAATTAAAAAAAGTATGTCACGAGTCGCCAGTGACTTTAACAAAGGATGTCCCTTATTCTAGAGCCGAAAATAATGCTCCCTTCCTTTCAGCGTTTGCGCTTTACCAAATTGGCGTTTACAAAAAACACTACTCACAAAATGAAGAAAAATAAAGGCCTAACCCATCATTACTGTCGAAACTATTTCAAACGTTTTGCGGTGCTTACTCAAATCCTATTTCAAAGTTTGGATTTTTAAGATTTATTCTTATTAAATTTCTAAAACCTTTGAAGCTAAAAGTTTGTATTTATAAAAGAAAAAAAAAAGATTTTAATAACGAAGATAAAAAAAGAAATTTGGTATTGATATTTTGATATATTTTGATCGTACTTTCACATTATTATTGAGTTTCTCAATTAAATTATTATTTAGTTTCATAATAAGCTACACGTTATTTATAATAAAGGAAACATCTGAAATAGATTTTTACTTAATTAATATAAATGAAACCGTCAGTTTTCTAGAATTTTATTATGTTTTATGGGAATGACATGTTTCGTCCTTCTAAGGCATTATCAAATGTGATCTTTGATAATGCCTTAGAAGGGCGAAACATGTCATTCCTATAAAATATAATAAAACTTCTAGAAAACTGACGTTTTCATTCGTATTAATCATTTAATATGGAGTTTTACATCATTGTTAAAGAAACAATAAATATGATTTTTACTTATTATTATTTTTTAAATACGTACTAGTTTGTGTCCTACAAATATAATGTTTTCTGAATTTTTACCACCTGGGAAAATATTGATAAGTTAAAGATACTAACTTATTTTTATTGTAAAAATATAATAAAGACACAATAGTTGCTCCTTTTTATATCCACATAATCTTTATTGCTTGAATGAAAAGAATAAAAAAGTATGTAGGCTTTGAAAAAATCATAAAATTGATTATTATTTGATTTTTACTATATATTAAGAGACAATGTCAAAAAGACCAATTTAAAAATTGTATGTATAAACATTATACCTAAAATAATACAAGCAGTATTCAAGGGCTTTTCTGGTAGGAGCGCGTAACACCATCTGCAAGCGCCAGTCTCGCAGGGCTTCGGGAATTTACCTCTTAAAGCATTTTCGAAGTAAGCTTAAACTCTCTTTAGGGTACTTTTTCCAATTATCTCAATTTGTTCGCGTGAAATAGAGTGGCTATTACTTATTTCTGCCATGTTATAAGGAAAAAAGAAAAGCTTATTAATTATATTATATTAGTATTTATTCGCTTTATCACCCCAGTTTTGATGAAAATTAATTTACACTTCACGAAATTATTCAAAGAGTAGAATGCTATTTATAAAATAAGGTACTATGATAGACGACAAGTCATTGAATACTTTTATAGTGTATTTACATTTAAACTGTACAAATGTATAGTTACAATTTTATTGTGAGATTAAACATTTATAGATTTGTTACGGAAAGAAAATTGTTTTTAATAATCGTTCTACATATACCCGCATGTAAAATGTTAAAATTAAGAATGTCAATTATACAAAATAATAAAGTGAATTGTAAAAGTATGTATTGTGAATTGTTAAAGTAATTAATGTAAATTATATAAGGGAATAACGTGAATGGTAAGAGAGAAGAACGTGCTTTGGAAAATAAAAGGAAGTTAATTGTAAACATAAAGGTTATGAATTGTTTCAGTAAACAACGTTAATTCTTGTAAAATAAGATATTTATTTCTTAATTTATTTGGGGTAACATCAACTTATTAAATTTTGAGCTAAAAAGCATTCTAAGAATCAATAACTGCCAAAGAATTGTTTAATATGGTTGCAAACCTGTGCAGCTCAAACATGGACTGAACGAATAAACCAAAGGAATCATACCAAGAAATGCCATTTAAGTCTAACAGCATTTAAAACACGCAATAAACATTTTGTAGAAATCGCTCTTCATAGTTAAACGAGTTTAAGGTTTTTTAATATGACTTTTAGATTATATATTTATTTTCTTGAATAATGATTTATAATAAAACTATGTATTCAATAATCAATGTAAAAACGTCTTAGAAGATTTATTATATTGTAAATTATGTGAATGACATGCTTCGCTTTGCAAAATCTTAACCAGATATCATAAAATGTGAAATTATCAAGGCGAAACTTGTCATTTTCATAAAATAAAATAAAACTTCTAGAAAACAGATGTTTTCATTTATAATATTTGATTTTAGATCAGTTTATATATCAAATTTGGCGACGATGCGATAGCTTAGGTTATTATTTAAATACATAACAGTAAAGTGGATAAATCATGAAATTGATACGTTTAAGGAAATCCGCCGCTTTAGATAGATGGTGAGCAGTTAGTCTGTTTTTTAACAAAACAATATTAATCACAAAGAATTGGGTACTAAAGTGTACTCTTATGTAAGAACATGGTGTTTGCTGGGTTGACGATTTTCAAATATTAATTTAGTATTTTCTAAGAAAAATAGGAACATAATGTTCGTTGAAGAAATATTATCGATGCTTTGCAAAATAATGCTTGTATATAAAAATTCCTAGTAAAACTCGTAGTTTTTTCTGCACAAAGGCCACAGTTAACCTTGCGTATATATTATATTAGTTCTGACATATTTTATGAAGATGTATGAAAAATCGATCATCGTGTATCGAAGGAGTGTGTAGCCTTCTATGTATTTGTTTGCGAATAGTTTTACTCATACTCGACAGATTGCAAAGTTAGCTGAAGCCGTGTGTGCCCACGTTTGCGTGTGAGTCGATTATAATCTCAATACACTTGGTATTCAGGTGGAGCCCTTCGGTCTGCGAGGGCTCGCCTTATTTAACGAGACTTGCCTGAGTCAGTTTATGCTCCAAGGAAAATGAGGTATGGTCGAGGGTGTTGACGGGTGGTGTAAATGAAAATGCCCAAGGTGAGAGAAAAAGGTGATGTCGAGAAAAAAATTCGCATCTCAAGAGATTTGAGATAGTAAATTATTAGATTTTAGGTATGAATATTATATAAAGTCTAAAAATAGAACACCTGCACTCAAAATGTACAGTTTATTTAATAAGACTACTGAGAATCGATAAGATGTTCAAAGGGGTTTTAAATATCAATAATGGAAAAATAAGACCATTATGATCAATGTAAACACTAACGTGGTGAGTTTGCTTGAAAAGTAAAGTCCGCTCGTCTCATACATATATTTCGTCTAGAGCATTGTCCATCAAACTTTAGTAAGTGTCGAACATACTCAATCATGAGCTAACTATGAACAAACTAATAGAATCTCATCGTATTAAACAAACCCGTTCACTGCAACTACGTCACCTAGGATTTTTTCTGCATTGAGGTTTTATCCCATTTTCTGGCTAGAAAATTTCCTTGAAAAGATGAAATTAGCATTGTAGGCCGAAGTTTTAAAATTCTATGCTTCCTTTTAATTTATGGTCCCTTCACTTGTCTCATTTTGCCCATATATATAAAAACGAGATGCAAATAGCTTTCAATCGTGTAATACGTGTACTATCCAAAGTTTAAATACCAATAGATATCAGTATATGAACGCGCTACAAAACACTACGAGAAAATAAATCGAAATAAATCTATTTCTATAAAATTTAGATATTCATTACATTTAGTACAAAGTAGCAAGGGAGTAAACGTCTCATCATTTAACTTTAAAGTGTTTTATATGATTATTTATATGATTTTTATTATAAGCAAATTTAACCACAGATACCTAAAACTGTTGATACCTAAAAAGCCAATAAGCTTATCTGTGTCATTTATTACTTTAAATATTTCATTCGCATTTTTGAAATGTTAATTTACGCAATGAAATCTTCAATCATGGAATATTCATCCTGCATCCCACGTCGAGTCTTACTTATTTAATATTTTTTTTATCAAAAAAGTAATACTTCAATTGAATAACGAAATTTGTGATTTTATTAAATCTTATTTTTAGAAAAAAACCAACAAAATATATATGTTTCATCTCTAAGGCGGAGAATTTTTACATGGAATATCATAATTATTATTTTATTAAATGAATTCTTACCTTATCTTCTCTTTACTGTTACGTGCGATGCTATGAGTGAGATGAAGGTATAATTCGGAAGCATCGGGAGAGATATGAACGGTGAATAACATTGATAGTCAAGTTGTGAAAAATAATACATATTTTGAAATATATTTGTACATTTAAAATTATGAATATACCTAACTCTTAAGAATATTTAGAAACATATTTTTTTTTAATAACAATGTAAAAAAAATATTATAAAAAAATGCTGATAAATGCATGCGTTTTCTACAAAATGTAAAATTTATTAAAATAAATAAAAAAATTATGATCACGCATATAAAGAAAGTATAAATACATTTTTTTTTACGTATACAACAGGTCGCTTGAACCCAATTACAGTATACAATTGTTTTTTTTTAAGCTGATATTAATGGTTTTTTAATGGTTTAATTAAATTTATTGTTTCTTGAACATATAAAATTATGAATACAAATGAAAACGTCTGTTTTCCAGGAGATTGATTATATGGTATGGGAATCACAAATTTGGTCTCGCCATGGCATTAGAATCAAGCGCGTTGTTGTTTATATACCCAAGTAAAAGGAGCAGAATACGGTAATTAAGGTTATTAAAGTGGCTTAATACATGATTTTACTTAAATTTTCAAGTGTCTGAAATTTTACATACTGTTCCATGAAATTTTATGTAAAACTCTAAATTAAAAAAATAATACCAAAGAAAAAGGCTGTTTTCTAGATGTTTTATTATATAAGTTGTTTCGGAAAGTTCGGTCCGTTTTACAACAGAGGACTCTCGCTGCTTCAAACCTTCAAATCTGGTGGCCATTTCTTTTAGTAAGCCTGAGCATATGTCAATTAATTTCATTTGCGGGAAGTTCTGTTTTTCTGTTTTAATTGGAAGAAGAGTGCAGCTGAGGCACATAACAGGGTAGTGGAAGTTTATGGCAATCGGATAAATCATGCGGATAATGGTTTAGACTCTTCAAAGCCGGTGATTTAAGCGATGAGGACAGGAAGACCAAAAATGTTTGAAGACGAGAAATTGGAGAGTTTACATCCCGAACACTAAAACAACTGGCAGAAGCATTAAATGTTGGTATATCAGAGGTAAAAGAACGTTTAGCGGCCATGGGAATGATTCAAAGTAAGGCAATCAGTTGGCCCATGACCTGAAGCCAAGAGACGTTAAAAGGCTATTTTTGACGTGCGATGTATTGCTTGTAAGGCAGAACAGAAAGTCGTTTCTCATTCGTATCATTACAGGAGATAAGTCATGGATAAGTTACGTTTATCCTACCCCCTAGAAATACCGTTCTCGACGTGGCACACCCGTCCCATCAACGTCAACAGCAAAGCCGAAGCGGAATATTCATGCTGTCAAAGTAATGCCTCTGCCTATGGTGGGATCAGAAATCATTGTGAACTCCTTAAACCGGGTGAAATGGTCTCGGAGAAAGTCTATCGACGAAAACTAATGCGATTAAAGCAGGCACTGGCTGAAAAGGGACCGGAATGGGGCAACAGGTACAGCAAGCTAATGCTTCAACACGACAACGCTCGACCTCAGTCAAAAACCACATACAGAATGTGGGTTTGGAGATTCTACCGCACCGCCTTATTCACCAGACTTGGCACCATTGGACTATCAGTTGTTAAGTTCCATAACGCGTGCCTAAGAAGAGCAGCACTTTCATTCATATAAAGATGTCAAAAATTGTGTTGATGCCCATATTGCCTAAAAGACGATAGATTCATCTATTGCCAGAAAGAGGGGAAGAGTAGTGGCTAACGATAGATAATATTTTGAAGGATGTCTTTTTTGTTTTACATTTCAAATAAATGCAATTTTGATACAAAAAAGACACCCAATAGTTTATGGGAATGATATATTTCGCCTTTGTAAGACATTATTAAATGTTAATTCATTTCTCTGGGATTTGATAAAACCGAAAGGCGAAACACGCCATTCCAATATATAAAACTTTAATATAACTTTTAGAAAACAGACAGAGATGTATAATTATATAAATATAACCCCAGAACTTGACTTGATTCAGCTCTGTACAGTTGAAATTAAATATAAAATGTAGAAATACAATTTTATATTAACTAGTAATATTTTTGAGATAAACACCAACAATGATCACATAATTAAAACTATTAAGAAAAAAACAGAAGATGGCAGCGAGCTGCCAAAACCCGGTCGAAGCCATAAAACCATCACACCGCGTCTCCCGCGAGCGAAAAGAGAAGGATGGAGTGCCGCATCAGTAAAAGTGTGACAGTCCATTCTTTCTGCCTACCCTTTCGGGGAGACGGCGTGATGGTTAGTTAGTTAGTTAGTTAGTTAGAAAACAGACGTTTTCGTTAAAATAAATTCGTATTATTTATTTTATAATGTACTATTTTTTTGAAATTTGTATTAATTATTAAAAATAGATTGACGACTTTAGCTTCTTGTGTAAATTGATGATTAAACATATTTGATATACTTGCAAAAGTAGGCGTTTGTTCTTTACTTTATACTCGGTTTTGGCATTTATACAAAGAAATTCTAATTTAATGGCTACTAACGTAAATATGGCATAAATATAATATCAGAATTACGGTGAGGTATGTGTAAACAGAGTAATCAACATAACTAAGTAATTTATTGTAGCGTGGCAAACGTATTCGCGAACATAATTTTAAATAATCTAAAGCTCGCGCTGCGCTAAAGTTTGGGGATCGTCGGAGGGCGGGCGGGACGCGGCGGGGCGAGGGCGGGGCGGGCCCGCCCGGGCCGGGACGGTCGGGCGAGGGAAGAGCGAAGGGCGCGGATGAGAACGTGCGTGCGATAGAAAATCAATGGGATCTGCGCGGGTGGCAAAACTTTGCGTGAAATATAAATAATTCATTATTCATATTACTTTTTTGCCGAAATCTTATTTTAATGCCAGGAAGCTTTTACACCGGTGGAAAAATATTACATTTCTTTAAACATGTCACAAGTAAACATGTTATTCATTAGAGTTTAAAAAAAGTAAGACGAATGTATTTTTTAAAAGAAATTTTATTCATATGTTACATTTATTTATTTTTCTCGGTTATGATGATTTTTAAAAGTACAGTGGAACCTCTCAAATCGAGTAATTTGCATAACGAGCAAAATAGATTGTGAAAAAAAAATATTGCTCCCCTTACGAGCGACATTTTGCAAAAAGGGAAGCTATCTTGGGGAAGAGGACATTCAAGAGCTGACTACCGAAGAGCTTGTGGAGTTGCATTTGTAAATGGAGGAGGAAGAAGTAGTAGAGAACAATCTTCTTCCGAAATAAGATAAATGCTGAAAGTATGGGAAACTCTTGCACCGTATTGAGAAGTATCACCCTTAGGTGTCTATGCGTTCTACAAAAATATTCAATGATAATTCTGTGTCATATTTTCACAAAATTTTGAAACGTCAGCAAAAACAAATGTCTTTAGACAGCTTTCCATTAGAAAATAATAAATTATTAATACATATAATAATTAACTAGTTATTTAGATTTTTTATTGTTTTTTGCAAATCGTAATCGCGTTGCAGGTTAATACGGCCTTTAACATTTTATAGTGGCGATGAGGTTTGCAACCCATCACACCGCGTCTCCCGTGGGGCGAAAAGAGAAGGATGGAGTGCCGCATCAGTAAAAATGTGACAGTCCATTCTTTCTGTCTACCCTTTCGGGGAGACGGCATGATGGTTAGTTAGTTAGTTAGTTAACATTTTATATGTATGTAATTTCATTTGAATAAACCTTTGACACCGGTGAAAAAATATTACATTTCTTTAAAAAAATCTCGAGTAAACAGGTTTTTCATTAGATTTTTATAAAACTAAATTGATAGAAAACTCGAGTATTTTGTAATTTTATTCAAATATAACATATGTGTATTTTTCTTCATTACCATTAATATCCCTTGTATTTGGATGTGAATCTTGGAGCTGACATAAGAAAATGAGAAGTAAGACAGCTAATCGTTTCCTTAGTAAAATTGAAAAAGAATAGCTGAGATGGATACAAGAACAAGCAGTGTTAATAGAAAAAGAAACCGAAGACCAATTATTAAAAGGCGGCCAAATTTGAAATAAAAAAAATCGTGATTGTTAGGTTGTATGAATATAAAGGAAGCTCGAGAGGTTTGTCATGATAGAGCAGTGTGGTGGTTTATCGTCTTAACCTACCTCTCCGGGGAAACGGTGTGATGATAAGTTAGTTACTATTTTAAAATTCAATAATTTTGAGAGTATATTATATATTCAGTATTTCTTAAACATATTGGCGTTCTAATGCCTACCCTTATGGGAGTGAAACTTGGAGCTGGCAAGAGTAGAATAAAAATATGATAATTTCCCTTAGTTTTTTTCCAACTTGACCAAAACAAAAAAATTGGTCATTTCAATAATTCTATGTGGTGCCCCAGAGGCTGTGAAAGTCGTGATTAATTAAAAATACTGTTTTGTTCACAAATATACCAGAAAAAATAAAAATAAAATTTATGCAAGTTAATTAATTTAAAAAAATCAAAAAAACACTAAAACACAGTAGTAAATAATCCAATAGCACATAGGATTCACGAAAGGAAACTTTTTCCACCCGGTTTTGCAACTCTGGTTATCAGGAATACGGACCACGGCGCTTAAACATATCCAGTACTGCGACGTCTACTAAATGAAGCGGTAGTTCACAGTTTATTAAAAATGGCGCAAATATTTTATCTTTGCATTCATATATATCTGATTGGAAGAGAAACAAATAAACTATTCGGTACCAAATTACCTTCTAATAAACAAGTAACTCGAGCGTTATTTTTAGTCAGTGTTCACTACCATCCACTGCGATGAGTACCTGCTTAAAGCAATAACTAGAAACAAGAAGGTTGACAGGCTTATAGTAATTATTTCCGCTGTAATTATTAACGGTTAGCGGTCAAGGATATATTTTAGGAGTCCCTCAATTGGCTTCTTGTAGTGGAGATACATGGCCGTAGCTTTTTACATTTTGTTAGCTGGAAATATTTTTTTACACAATGCAACCCTTGTGTTGTAACACCAGTGCGTCAAATACAGGAAGAATAGAAGGTGCTTGCTTTTAATTATAATGAAAACTAGGAAAATATTTCTAATACCAACCTTACCGATACCGTATATACAATATATTGGTTTGGAATTCTGCTTTTGAAGCATGCATTGCTAAATTTTCTAGACACGAACCAACCGGATTATTTCAATGTTTTCAACAAGCTTGGGCCGATAAAGATATTTCTAAACATACTGTTGTAAAGTCATAAATGCTTGACATACGTCTGAGGGACAAAATACCCAATACTGAAATTAGACGCCAGGCAAAGCTTGTCGATGTGATGGACCGTGCTGCCAAGTAGAAATGGGCAGGATATGTCGCTAGACAGGGAACAGATAGATGGGCACCCAGGGTATTGACGTGAAGACCATAACAAGGAAAAAGGGGCATTGGTCGACCCCACAATGGATGGGCTGACGACCTTATTCCAGTCGTGGGATATAGATGAATAAGAGTCTCACAGGATAGAGGAAAATGGGGATTTTTTAAAGAGTCGTATATCCAGAAATGGTAATATTTATGATCAATTTCGACTATGGTAATATTTATGATCAATGACATAAAGTGGACAATTGCGGTATCTACTGAAAAAATCGCGTCTTTAGCATTTTGATTAAACAATTCTTGTTAAATTTCAATAAAAAGAACCAACGAAATGTGATTCCAAGCGTTCCCATTTTGATGAAATGTAAATAATCGAATGAATACATAAATACCTTTATAACTTTGTGTCAAAAAGCACATTGAAGTTTTTCAAGCGGCTTAAAATATCGTCCTATTTTATTGATCGTTATCTTGCGAACTGGAATTCTCTTTATGATTTTCAACATGGCCTTACAGTAGTCAGAAACCTTATAGCTATTATTAGCATAGTAGAAAGAATATAGCGAGAATACATAGTAAGAAAAGAGCAATATTGTAACACAAGATGAGGAGTAAAAGCAATAACTATTACTAGCCGTAAATACTATCGGAGTCATTTTCCTTATCGCTCTAAGCATTTATTATTGAACCTTTCAAATTAAAATTTAAAACTTTGTTTTATGGTTGAGATTTTCAAAGCATTTTTATAGTTATTTTACTAAAAATATTTGTTTTAAATTTGAAACAAAATAAATAAAACGGTTTTGAGTAAATTTAAGAATTTAACCAGTTTAGTTAAATTTTCACCCCCTTTGGAGCACGTATTATCATTAAATAGATATTACAAAAAAATACCAATTACTTACTATCCCAAAGAAAATGAATTAGGGGGTGAGATTTATAATTTTTTTTTTGCCTGTATGCTAAGGGCCACCCTAGTGTATACGTTAAAGTATAATAGTTACAGCTATTTTTTTTATCAAAAACCACCCGAAATATTAATAATTAATATAAATATTAATCTACGCTATTGAATTTTTCATCATAATCTGATTTGGGTACCTCGGAGATCAAAGGTGTTTTCTTTACATGTTCGGCCCTAAAATTCGCCTACCAGTTCCAATGAATAAACTGTTCTGTATAACGGAAGCACGTGTGCAGATATATTTATTGTACCATGTTATTATCCCAAAAATCTTTTTTAAAATTGAGCATATTTACTTTCCGGTAATAAATTGTTTTCATTTCGCAGATAAATTATCTCGCAACAAAAGCTTTACTTAAAGCATATATTTCCTGTTACATTGGGCTTTTAAAGTATTATTCTTATTAATTTTTGTGGTTCAAATGAAATACTAATTCTGGCATCTGTTTAACTTGTAATGTCAGATTAAAACAATGTATTTTGAATTGCAGGTACACATCAGAAATTTAGGTATACTTTCGTATGAAGTACTTTATTTGTGGTGAGGCATTAAAACAAAAAGTAAACGTCCATGCCTCGCATCCATAGTTCATCACAGGTAACAAACACTGCTCCAGCACCTTTCACTAAAGAAGCAATGCACAAAATCAAAGTTGCACAACGGGCCATGGAAAGATCCATGTTGGGTATCTCGCTTAGAGACCATATACCCAACGCGGAGATAAGAAGACGCACCAGTGTCACCGATGTAGGGATACGCATTGCGAGGAAAGAGTGGCAGTGGGCTGAACATGTGTGCCGACGGAACCAAAGGGTTACTGAATGCCAAGTTTGGGCCGGAGAAGTGTCAGAAGATCGAGAGGGATGGCGTGGGGGTGGAGAAGCTTACGTCCAGCAGTGGATGGAGACAAGCCGAGGAATATTAATACCAATAATATTAGAACCATTTTATGTAGTCCATTGTTTTGGTCGAAACACTATGATACGAGTACTTCAATATTTTTAACTGTAAGCATTTACAATACTGTTTTTTGAGAATGTAAAGACTGCTGTTTCGCTAATCGATGTTGGCATCATCAAGTGTTTCAAACAGATGATTGTAACCTTTCATATTACCACTTTTTCTATTTATAAATGTCATTTCAAGAAATTATTGTTGTTTAATTTTGTTAGTCAAAATGACAAATGTTAAGTGACTCGAAAATAAATTCAGTGATCTAGGGTTATCTAGCTTCCATTAGTATATATTATATAATATATCGTTAAAAGCTTTTCAACAAAGTTTGGCCAAGTGGATATTTAATGGTCTAGACGTATCCATTATGTTGGTTATGAAATATTGATTTTCAATAATATATTTCAATATTAGTAAATCAATCTCTTTGCATTCAACATTTCGTCTTATTTCATTTCTTTTTCTAATACTTCTGAGCGGTTATCTTCCGAAAAAGAACAAGAGAAATAAAACCAACAAACTGTCAAACATCACACTATTCTTACCTGCCATACTTTCCTTGATCGCTCAACATTCATACTTCGTTTCATGCACACACGTCGTTTTATTTGACTTCTCACGTGAGTGACATTAAATATTAGATTAATTTGATCGTGTCACGTTTCCCTCCATCTTCCTCTATAACTTTTTCTTTGTAAATCGTTAATATATACTTTCTTTAAAAGTATTCCACCGTTCATTATTTATATGTGTCCAAACCATCTTAATGACCCTTTCAGTATTTTGTTTAACATTTGCACTGCACATACGGAATCTCCATCGCCGAATGCTCAGAGTTCCCTGGACAGACATGGTTACCAATACCGAAGTCCTGAGGCGAGCTAGAGTTGACAGGGAACTGTTATCAACTATCAAGGTTCGAAAGGTCTCACATCTGGGTCATATACTGCGTGGGGAAAAGTACCACCTTCTCCAACTGATATGGGAGGGGAAAATTGAGGGACGCCGAGGGCCTGGAAGGAGACAACTCCTGGCTGCAAAACGTGATGGAGTGGACCGGCATCCGAAGTGTGGAGGAGCTGTTCCGAGCGGCGCAGGACAGAGACAGGTTTGCCGACGTGATCGCCAACGTTGGAGGGACCCGACAAGGCACGTGAAGAAGAAGATACGGAATCTCTTTCATATACGGATTTATCGCAAATTCGTTTAAGAGATCTCATTTCTACTACATTTATTCTATTTTCATCCTTCTTTTGCCAGTTCCATGTATCACTTTCATATATAAGGGTCAGCATTATAAAATCATTGTGCACTGCCATTAGTGCTTTTTGTATAAATTTTTGTTTGCAATTACAACGCACCATTCATTTTGTTAACACTTTAACCCTTCTTTCAGTATTCTTCTCCAGTCGCCCACCCTGATTAAATATATTTACTTCATGTCACATATTTATTATAAATATTTAATTAAAATGAAAGAAAACGATGTTTTTAAGAACTAATTCCACCTTCGACATCGACGAATTGGAACTGGTCTTTCGATGCTCGTGAGCCTGGTGAATACGGTCATGGCCGAAACAATGACAAAAGTGGAAGTAGTTCATAAAAACATTGTTTTATTGACTTATTATTTAAAATTAATGAACATCAAATTAATCTAATATTAAATGTCACTCACGTGAGAAGTCAAAGAAAACGACATGTGTGCATGAAACGATGTATGGAAGCGAAGCGTGGAACTGGCAAAAGAAGGATAAAAGTAGAATAAATGCAGTAAAAATGAGATCTCTTAGACGAATGTGTGGATACTCTTTGTATGATAGAGTGTCGAATGAAAATATAAGAAGTGAATGCGGTGCGAATGATGGTGTCATGAACAAAATAATGAAAGGATCATTAAGATGGTTTGGACATATGAAAAGAATGAATGAAGAAAGAATAGTAAAAAAAATATATGTTAACGATGTAAATGGAACCAGAAATAGAGGAAGACCGAGGAAAACGTGGCACGATCAAATAAATCAAATATTGATTGTCCGCAATGTGAGGAGTCAGAGAAATCGACGCGCGTGCATAACACGATGTATGAATGTTGAGGAAGCGAGAGAAATATGTCAGGAAAGATAAGTGTGGCAGTCCATTCTTTCTGCCTACCCCTTCGGGGAGACAGCGTGATGGTTAGTTAGTTAGTTATTTAAAATGAACTCCTTTCTTTACGTTTGATAAACTTAATATATAATAAGTTTTATAATAAATATAAGTTAATATTTATTATAATGTCATGAACTTCTTATTATAATTTATAAAAAAATACCAAAATTTACGTTAATCCCTGGCTTAGTTGTGCAGAATATTAATTGGTATACCAAGTTTCGTCTTTACCTATTTGCGTCATAAATTCCTCAATTATTAGCGCTTTCATAATCAGCGTAGACTCCCTGTTAAGAGCATGGTAAAAAAAGCTGTGAAAGGGTTATTAAGGAGAGAGCTTAGATACATAACGACCCACTCCTAATACTGAGACACCTGATTAAGCTCCGGGCTTTTGGTGGTGTGAGAAGGACCTAATACAATCCTCGCCTTGCTGAGACAAGATTAGGTGCGAAAGGTGAAATATAATAATATATTTTAACTACTCGGGGCCAACGTTCTTGTTACCATAATGAAATAACACAAAAGAGGATGTTGATAATCACAACTTATAATGCTAAGGGTTATTTGAACATTAATCTCATATTATGTAGTTCCGAGAGATTATAATTAGGATTTTATTTAATTATTGTTGTCTAGAACAAATTTGAATCCTAATAATAAGGTTAATAAGCACCAAGGAGTTAGTCTCCCTCGGGAGAAAAATAACATGGGACGGTTGGTCTAAGAGCAAGGTCGACAGCCGTATACATCAGGCTGGGCTTGCATTTAATAAAAGGTCGAAAATAATAGAATCAAATAATATAGATTTAAAACTGAGAATAATCCTCATCAAGACCTATGCACGGAGTATCTTGATGTACGGCTGCGATACATGGTGCCTATCCGAAAGAGATAAACAGAGACTAGAGGCTTTTGAGATGTGGTCCTATAGAAAACCATTAGGAATTTCCTGGAGAGACCACATCACGAATGAGGTAGTTTTTCAAAGAATCGAAAGAGGAAGGCACCTGCTAAGGACCTTGTCCGAAAGGCGTGCAAGATGGATCGGCCATGTAATACGTCAAGAAGGTCTCTTGCATGCCATAATGGAGGGTATGACCGAGGGGACAAATTTTAGGGGACGCCCACGCCGAGAGTACCTGGATGACCTGTTGGTGGACATGCGCTGCTCATCATATGCAGATTTCAAAAGAGCCGCACATGACAGGGAAGAACGGAAGAGAAGAATAGAAGAAATTGCTGCAAACCAATCCCAGGATTCAAACTTTTTAACTAACTTAAAAGGTCAAAAACTAACTAACTAACCATCACATAGTTTCTTCGAAGGGGTAAGCAAATATGACGGACCGCCATACTGCTGTGTTCTGACATCTCACGAAATTCCTCTACCTTCATAAAACGTAACATACACGCTCGGCGATTTTTCGACTTCGAATGTGATCGCCTTTTAGTATTGTAAAGATAATCAACTGATTTTACTGAAATCTCTTAAAAATACGACGTTTTAAACTACTTCCACTTTTGTCTTTATTTCGACAGCGACCGGTTTCAACAGGCTCGCTGGCATCGACAGACTGGTGACACTATTGAAAACCAATCCATTAGTCCTTGTCTGAGCTGTACCGGTCTGAAATCACAATAATCCAATTTTTCGGCAAAGACGTTTGCAATAGTGTCACATTTGTTGTTTTTGTCCATTTGTTGCATTTGTCCAAACCATCTCAGGGATTCCTTTTAAATTTCACTTATGGTGCAACCATCTGCCTTATATTCCTTCCTTATTTCTTCGTTTGGTATTTTATCATATATCGTTTTCCTACACATTTCTCTCAGTTCTACGACATTTGTCCAACTTTATCACTTATTTTGCCAGGTCCAAGTTTCATTTTCATGCATAAGTGAATATAAGATATTTCGAACAGAATTAAAAGTTAGACAAAATATTTTTCTTAATCATAAATTTATAATGAAATGTAATAGTTGGTTTCTGCTACTTTTAATAAACCAGTTGGTTATAATAAATTGCATAGACTCAACGATGAAACGGCGAGGGTGGGTCCTCAAATTAACAAGGCCAAGACTGTAGACCTACGAGTGTCCATGACTTATTGCACACCAATCCTGCCCGAATAGGTCCGTATTGTGACTATGGCCAGCTCCTGTTGTCTCGGTAACAGGGTACTGGGATCGGACACAGATAAGATGTCACCAGCACAGTTAAATTGCAAGGGGAGCCATCGTAATGTTTTGGTCCTGTATGGGTTTGAGTATCATTTCTATAGAACTATTAGTAGAACTATTTTTTTTTAAATCCTGTTGCTCTTTCCTGGGGCTTATTTGGGATTCTAATTTCGCTTTAATTATATTGGTGAACAGTTTTTGCATAGAGACCAAAATAGTACTCTCCTATAATTTTCTGGTTTGGTTTTTTGGCATTTTTGAAATATTAGGATGATGGTGTGTACTAGTTTTCCACTCTTCTGGTATTTTGTTTGTGATGATTATTTTATTGAACAAAATGTGCAGCTATCGTGATAATTTGCATCCGGCGTACTTGAGAAGTTTGTTGTCATCCATGGTGACTTTTTGTTTTTTAGTTTGGCGATACTTAATACCTGTACTTGCTTAATACTGATTTCGTCCTGGTATGCGCCTTCAACATATGGTATAACTTCTTGTTTGTCGTGCTTGTATAGTGGCTCAAAATACTGTTCCCATTGATTTGTTGATTTTGTATCTTTTTTGTTTATATAAATTCATCAATTGTTTTTTTCTTTATTCTCGGCATTTTTCAAAATTATTTGTTGCCCGTAAAGGTCAAATTCCATATCCCTTGTAAATTTTGTCGAATATATCGTGGGTATACAAGTAAAAGTGACTATCTGCAAAAATGACGAAATTGAGATTATTGACTTTTTAACATCGTATTAGCATAATGTTTGACTGGTAAAAATTTCCCGTTGATTCGACACTCCAAAAAGAAATTAGGTTTTAAAAAATGTGAACATTTGATA
The DNA here is from genome assembly GCA_022606425.2 of Lepidostoma basale. Classification (NCBI taxonomy): domain Eukaryota; kingdom Metazoa; phylum Arthropoda; class Insecta; order Trichoptera; family Lepidostomatidae; genus Lepidostoma; species Lepidostoma basale. The sequence continues at coordinate 315,115 of JAHDVF020000477.1, read as the reverse complement.
GAAGCTCACAGATTCTTGACAGGTAAAATTGACCATGTGACAGTTGGTCAATTTCACTTGTCGGTAGATGTCACCAGTAAAGAGTTATTTAGAGTTAGTAGTTAGTAAACGGTTTGTTTTTCTATAATCCGATAGTTGCATTAGTCATGGCCCAATTGAAAGTGTACCTAATACTGCATTATGCTTTACATGGAGTGAGGTAAATGGGCAACATGGAAGTTCAGAAATAGATACTGCATTACAGATGTGGATAAACGGTCTTGATGAAAACATTAACGAACTTTCATTATTTTCTGATACATGTTTAGGCCAAAATCATATCCAATGTATTGCATCATTATTCCTGTACTTGACTCAAACTACCTGGTTTAAAACTATTCAACATAATTTCTTAGAATCGGGACATTTATACATGGAGGTAAACCAAAGTGGTGCCAAAGAGTCTGTCATAAAACTTGTTAACGTTTACTGCTTGAATGAATATCAATATTTTTAAGGTTGACATAATCTAAAAGAAACAAAAATAAAAAAAAGCAACCCATACATAGTGAAAGATCCATAATTAATTCAGCATTTATACTCCAAGCAAATACCCGTATCAAAACTAAAAAGGACTCTGGAGGGATTCCTCCAGAATATCATACTTGTTATAGATCGCTACCTAAAATAAATCATCCAGATAAAGCACCTGATCCAAATAAGGATTCAGAATCTGAAGACGATGAATAAATACTAGAAATATTTTTTTTATAAAAAGTAAATTAATAAACAAAATTCTTTAGATTATTACGTAAAACTTCTTAATTATTTTTAATTTATTTAGTATTTCTGTGTTTATTTAACCTCTATAAATATATAAAAATAGATTATGAAATAAAAAATCCCAAAAACATGAATCGTATTTCATACTATCTCCCCTAATGTACGAAATAAAAATGACTATCTGCAAAATATCATGAAAAATTTGACAGGTAAAATTGACTAAGTTTTTCAATTTTTTTTATATACAAGTGATAATGTTTTTTAAATATTTTTTTACTAAACCTTAAAGTTAAAAGCACTGTTCATATAATGTAAAATTACCAACCACCTGCTTGAAAAATCTGATCTTTGAGAAGCAATTAAACTTTAGAAAACCACTAAAATGGCTCCCCTGAACATTCTTGATTTTGTCACTTGATCACTTTCTCTTGTATGCCCACGATACATTTTTTAATCTTTCTAATTTAACTGTTCGTTCTGTTTCTAATTTGTTCATATTTTGCACTTCTTCCGCATTTGTACCGTAGGTAACTTTTCCGTATTTTTTCGGCCCATAGTTTAATTTCATCCTTAAACCATGGTTCGTTAGTATCGTTAGTCTTATTTATATTGATGTTTCGTTACCATAGCGCTTCGGCAGCCACTTTTAATGTGTTTTTGACGCTATGATGATGTAGTTAAAACAATCATGGATATAATATCAAATAATAAAATTATTTAGTTTCCTTTGAGTATTTATTTAATTTGCCTCAATTTATTATTCCGAGAATACTATTCGATTTCTGTTTTTTTACCGTTGCTTTTTAAAAATTAAACTAAAATCAAAAACTAATTAGAATATATATTCTTGACGCATTTGATAATTTACAAGCAGAACGAAAAAGGTCACTCGTTGTTCGAGAAGAAAATAAATTTGGTAACTATAATTTTGTATCGTTGAAAACGTCCGTTTCCTAAAAGATTCCTTGTGTCATATGAATGTTTGAAACGAAATGAATTTAAAATTTTGACATCGCCATGTTTATTACAAAATAATTACTTTAATAATAAACTTGTAGTTATTGTTTTGTGTTGATTTATCTGTATTGAGTCGGAAATATATTTGAACAAGTATTCATAACGTACCGATTAACCAGTTTATTTAAAGTTAACGGTATTGAAATAAATTTCTTAAAAAATATATGAAAAAGTTTACATATTTTGACTATGCGCAGATACTCTCTCTATATTTATCAAAAAAATATAGAGTATTCATTAATTTGTTTGTAATCCAAACTAAGATATTTTACGTCTGTATACATTTAGATGAGTACAACCTGTTAATTTTGGGACGAATTCATATGCCGCTTAGTGAAATACTCAAAAACGAATATTATCAAATGGCCGAAATTGACTGAAACGAAATTTACAATCCTTTTATTTTTTTGTGTTCATTAAACCTCTTTTATTAGAACATTATTACCAAAAATTAAGGGTGAAGATAACAATGGTGCCAAGTATCAAAAAAGTTCAAAATGAGTTTTTTTATTTCAATTGGTGTTAATATAAAGGACAACAAATGTGCAAAGGTGTAAAGAGATTGAATAATATAGTATAGTAAATAATTAACCTTAAATATGCCACCCTTGCTAGACACGTGTTTAATTTATTCCATTTTTCTTTGTTTTATGTTTAAACTACTAAGCAACTTTGTAATAACCAGCCATCAATTTATTCCAGCGATTTCTCATATGCGATATAAGGTGGGGGTTTCTCACTACAAGAAATCAGCGTTGTAAGGATTCACTTCATCTAAGTTTAGGAAGGAGAACACCTAGTGCTTAGTAAGCTTCGCAACGCGAGCTTTTGCCTCGTTATCGTATTTACGCGATATATTAATACCCATAGCATGGCGTGCGTAAGTGTAATGCTGAGATAAAATAAACTTTATTGGGTTGATGTAATGAACACGCTGGGTTATGACATGCCGTCCAAGGGGTGTGGGGCTTTGGTAATTTCGTTATTAAATTGTGCCATAAATTTACTAACACAAAGACTTTGTAATTTGCTAAGCGGGCGTTTTTCTTATGTAAATGCATTTATTTTTTACCCCTTTTACATTGTTAGCTTATTTTATTCAAAGTTATCCCAAAATACGTATAATTTGTAGGATTAATTTTGGTTCCCGTTATTTTAAATACAAATTGAACTAAAAATAAATAAATAATCGATTCATTCACATAAAGATAGTCGAAAAAATCAGGTTAAATGATATTTGGAAAATCAGAAATCAGATAAATCAACTTTCATTTGTTTTAAACTGGCTCAAACCCGTTTTTTTTATCAGAGCGTAAGGGCTATCAAAATTTGCTATGAAGTTAAAAAACATTAGAACTGGAAAAAAAACTTTCGTAATCTAGCAATTTTCATTTAAAATATTTTAATAACCTTAATTTTGAACAAAGGTCGTAGACGGTAATTGACTGCCAGAATTTGGATCAGCTTATCTATTATTGTTGTAAAATGTCTAATTTTATGAAAACTTTTTCTCTTTGCTTACTCCATCAAAAAAAGTTATTTCTTGTTTTAGTTTAAGAAGTTTGACATTTGTCTGTACATTTACATTTCAAATGTGTCGCTCGGGTTTTCCATGGCAAATCGATAATCCAACAGTTTCATCTATAAATAAGGACGTGAGAGATGTCATTGAAAAGCATTTTTCAAATTGTATTATTAAACGAAGAAACAAAAGAAAACTCGAGATTCTGTAGTTCTCGACGCCTACGGTGGGCCGGCTGTGTAGATAGAATACCAAAGAGAGACAGTGGAGGAGGACATGGAGCAACTAGAAAGGGACAGGAGCCAATTAAGGAGGAGGTCAAATCCCACAGCGGTTTATATTTCATAGAAAAATAATTATTAAATGCACATTATGCATGTTAAATTATCGCATTGAACGTTCTATTCACGAAGATAAATTGCCATAAATAAAAATGCTCTAAATCGACTGAACAAAGTCTGGAAAGGTCAAGGTATTTCCAATTCAACTAAAATATGTGCACTATTATATTCCCAATATTTTTCTAAGCTGCTGAATCTAGGACAATGAAATCCCGTGGCGGCGGAATGACGCCATTGAAATGTAGTTTTGGCATCGCATACTGAAGATTACATGGCCACGTTAGAATTGACGCCATAGAAATATGGTGTTGGCGTCGCGATCGGAGGATCCCGTGGACTGCAAAAGTGAGAGTATTGAGTTCTTTGGACATATTGCTAGGAAAGAGCTGGGAAACCCGAGAAAATATATTGTCACTGGAAGCGTTCCAGCTGAAATAAGTGGTGGCAGTATGGTCAGATTAAGGAGATGACTTGAGGAGACCTTTGCTAAGTGGTGGGGAATGCGGAAAACAGAGAAGCGTTTTGTTTTAGTCACGGTAGCTCCATAGCACTCACTTCATAGCTCCACGACCCTCAGGACTGAGGAAACAATGGAAGAATAAGAAGAAAATTGGTCGCGTTTTTTGTAATAAATAATAACTTAAATATTATTAATAGATTAATAATTTATTTTAATGTGCCATTAGACTTTTCCAAATATTTGAGAAACTACCGAATTCCGTTGATTAATTAACATTTCCATATGAACTTGGGATCACACTATTTTTTAAATCCCTAAAGAATTCCAACCTCATCAAAAGGCAGAAATTGTCGACTGAGACATTGTGGGATAATATGAACGGCCGTCAAGTGACTAATGCTCAAATTGAAGAGCGCGGCGTATATGTACGGGGGGTTCTATTCCAATTGCTTGGAAATTAAAAGAAGAAGAATATACAAATAAAATAAATTGTTCAAAGAACCCCCCTGAAAGTATTTTGAAGTTATAACAAAATGGTGAACAGGTCATAAAATACATGTTTTTTTTCAAATTTTGATAAGCTTAAATAAAGCATTAATATTGCGGATCTACGTTATAAAAATATGTTTGTTTGCGTTTATTGGAAAACATAGTAATTTTAAAATTACATTTATTTTAAATATACATAACTGTCATATTTAGCATTCATTACTCAATATCAACGGAGGAATCTTCTGTTTAATACTTTAATACTTATTATTTGTTTATATCTCAATTACGTGAAAAGCTTTTATAAGGTCAGCCTCAAAAAAATAAAAATAAAACTTACGTAATGTATATCCAGGAAGTAAATTTTTGGAGAAAAAATATCTCTTTCATGTTAATTACCCAAAACGAACAATATATCAAAATGTATTGTGGAGTCACAATTGAAATAAGATGAAAAATGACTATGCTTCACGGTAAAAAGCGCTGAAAGTTCAAGGCTTTCACGGTCAGTATATTTTCGCATGTCACACAACAATAATGCCGAACGTTTCTGTAGAGCCGGTGGCATGTTTTGAATTTTCCCACAGAATATATTTCATATAAATTTACGCACATTTAGAGAAATGAATAGGTGAGCGTTTTTCTTTTCAATTAATAAGTGACATTCTCGCACGCAGGGAGTTCGCCCGATACACAATTACACAAGCCCTTGGCACCGGCTTCACAGCACTTACACTTACATAATTTCATTTAAAAATCACATTTTAAATACGACCGACTATCATATTGAAATCGGAATATGAGCGATTAAGTATCAAAACCTTGCATTTTTAAATAATACTATTAAAAATCAAATCTACGATTCTTCTCTTATATTAAAATATAATATTATCAAAATATTCAACCTCAATCTAAAGTAATCCACGGTAGCGTGATTCTTATGTACGTAAGCTTGTTTAAGCTGCCCATGTTCATTTATCGTCTGTTGAGAAAACAAAATATATTTTCCGAAAATAATATTGAGGCTGTCCATTATTTTTACCTACCCTTTTGGGGAGACGGCATGATGTAAGTTATATAAAACTTATATAATATTACAATTGATTAAATTTCTTATAAAATTTGCGCGATAGCTGTTTCGCTAACCAATGTAAGCATCGTCAGTTTATTGTTACACCTAATGATGCTAACATTGGTTAGCGTAACAGCTGTCACGACGATTTCATTGAAATTAAATCAATTGTGATATTATTTAACAGTGTTTTAATTAAATATTAAATTACGAAATATTTGTTGTGAAACAAAAAATAGTCTGTAAGCCAAATTCGATTTCGCAAGCTTCTTTATTTACTTTTCAGTCATTTCCATTAAGATTCCAATGCGGAAGATACACGAAGTAATTTAAAAAAAAGATAATAAACCTGCGAATACATTTTATTTTTGTTTTGGTTTTATGTCAAGCCTGCGAGGAACATACGTCGATTGTATAATCCATTCAGTGTGATGAGCTTAGTATCTTCATCGTACGAATTTAGTTTATCGAATCATATGTATTTTATATTGAGTATTTCACTGGTACATTAATATATTTTATGTTCATTGAATAAAGATATACAATTTTAGGTTATATTCTATACATTATATTGATGATATATTGATGGAGCGTCCCTTATCTAAATGTGATATCCCTATTTTTTTTGTATTATAATGCCAAAGCAGAACGTAATATGAAACATCATTAAAATATAATAAAATATATAGGAAATTTTTGTTTTCATATTTCATAATCTTCTTCTTATAGTCTGATGACCCGAAGTTAGTTGCACCTCCATTTTCATAATCTGGATGATTAAATTGTAATTTTTGATCACTAGGTACACTAGGTACTTTTTGATCACTAGGTACTAGTCTTTGTGAAAATTTATAAAATATTTTTTCTAATAGAGTATGTAAATACCATTAAAAATTAGAAGATTACATAAATGATCAAAGGAAACACTCTATTTACTATAAATTTGTTCCCTTTGACATTACGTGGGTTAAACAGATTCATAAATTTAATAATCCATTTCGGTGTACAAATTGCGATACAAAAAGCTTTGCAACCAATTTAATTAAATATTTTCATTAAACTAATGCCCTCATGCCTTTGCACGATTCCACTTCAAGGTGAAACATACCGGCAAAGCTCTCTGCTAATGATTGTAAACTTGATTTTAATCTTACTTTTATCGCCAGCAGAGCTCCGGGCCTGGCTAAATATGTCGCTACTACAAGGATTTCAGTTTAATGGTTCCGTAGATGTGTGTTACAAGTAGAACGGTTATGGCGAGTCGCGTCTAAAGGAGCAAAGTCTACTTCCTTATTTGGTTCCAGGCTCTGAGGCCGCACAAGTTTGTCGCATTACGTCGGCGGCTTAAGAACAAATGATCGTATTAGCTGGAGACTTAAATTTCCGATTTAAATTACACATCTTTTACCCCAGCCCCCAGATGCGCTCCCTCCCACTCGAGACTGAGGGTAAACACACGGCGGTAATGGAACTTTGCAGGCGACAAATTATTACGCAAAATTAACTCCGCGCTCTCGCAAAATGCGTGTTTTTAGTTCCAATAATTATGTGCTCACGTATTTAGTTAATTTTAAAGAAAAATAACAAAATTTGGATTGTTTTTTATTAATAAAAAAAGACACTTGTCTTTAATTCCATTTTAATAATTACATATTTACTGTTTTTGAACATTCGTAAATTTATATACGAATTTGTTGAACGAACATTCAATAGCAAAGACTTTCAACTAAAAATAGATTTATAAGATAAAATATTCATCTGATGTACAAAATTGAGTAATATAACTCGTAGTAAGGTCAATATTGAAAGCAACTTTGATTTGAAATCACTTGTGCTAAATTGACGATATATAGAATAATAAAATACATTTTAACATTTTTGAATGAATATTTAATGTATTTTATTAGTACAGAAAGAATGGTAAAAAAGCATATGTTACCGATGTAAATAGAACTAGAAACAGAGAAAGACAGAGGAAAATGTGGCACGATCAAATAAATAGAATATTAAATGTGGGCCACCCGAGGAGTCGGAGAAATGCAAGCTTGACACGATGTTGATATAGCAAGATAAGCACGTCAGAAAATAAAAGTATGTCGGTACATTATCTATGCCTACCCCTTCGGAGAGACGGCATGATGGTTAGTTAGTTAGTTAGTTAGTTAATTTGTAAATATATTATAAACACATATGTAGGTACCATCTGTAAATCTGGATATAAGCTTTTCATAAACTAAAAGGAAACAACAAGTTTGTAACAATTGCAACAGTTAATACCAAACACGTAAAAGATGCGGCTCTTAATGGATTGATGTCTCGGAGGGTTAATTTTATTTAGTTTGTGTCATGCTAAATATTTGAGCAAATTTTTAGCAGGGTTTTCAACAACGTTTTAATGATAGTATGGTGGACTGGAAAGGATTTATTTTTAGTACAAAAAACGGAAATATGAGACTAACAAACTGACTTACTAACTAACCATCATGCTGATTCTCCGGAGTGGAGCGGTGTGAATTGGACCGTCAAAAATGAGTAATATTTTACTAATTCAAAAGTTCTGAAGTTATTGTATGTATAACTCCTTGGTAAAAATTCGATTGGAATTTTAATCACTGATAAAGGGTGTCCGGTGGCAGATTTAGGTTTTCAATATCGAATTTCTCTGTAACGGCTAAGCGGAAGAGCATAGAGGGAGCAACGTTAGCTTCGCCATTTGTGCGGAGTATTTAATCACGATATCGCAGTGGACGGGAGAGCAACGTGCGTTCGCAATCGAAGCCTATTTAAAGGCTAATGATTCGTGTGCAACTGCGCGTCGAAGATTAAGTAAATGACAATATTCGACGTTTACGTGACGCCAAAAGTGTAGATTTGATTCGATCATGGGTGCGAAGATTCCGGGCAACATGTTCGGTGGCAAAAGACCCACGGCCGGGGCCCAGCAGGACGTCGATAACAAATCAAACATCTAACTCGTCGCGAACAGTTTGCACGATAATCCGCGTCAGTCCATGCGCAAGAAAACGGCTACCCTAGGGCTTCCAAAAACTATTGTGCACGAAATATTGAAGAAGGAACTTAAATTTCACCCTTTTAAAATTCAAATTGTTCAAGCGCTAAAATCTAATGATTACAATTTACGTAAAATTTTCTGCGAGACAATATTAGAGCGATTTCGTACGGTAAACACCATATTTTGGAGTGATGAAGCCCATTTTCATTTAAATGAAAGTGTAAATAAGCAGAATTGCCGTTATTGGTCACCTTAAAGACAGAACCAACGCTTAAAACATCAACAGCCACTTCACAGTCCCAAAGTGACAGTTTGGTGTGCATTGTCAAGTAGTGGAATAATCGGATCCTATTTTTTGGAAAAGCGTCGAGGGCAAGCCATTACTGTGCACGGGGTTTTTTATCGGCGCATGCTTAACGATTATTTTTTACAAAAAATGAGAGAACATCCTCCCCTTCACACACATGGTTCCAGCAAGATGGCTGTTTGTGTATAGCCCTGACGAAGCTCGTAACAGAGTGAAACCGGTTGGCGCTCCTGACTCGAAATAAAGTGGTTTTTTTTATACAAAGTTTTAAAAACAGTTTTTGTCTTTTGTTATACCCAACTGATTTCTTACTGGGCATGCTGGTATACCATTAATTTGAAATGTTTTTTTTTTCTACTGATTCGTGATAGAATATAAAAACCAGATATTTTGAATGATTCGACTTTGTTTTTCAATGACAATTATCTGTGAATACCGGCAACGTATATTTAATTGTATTATTTTACCTGCTAAGTTATACCCGTGAGCAGGATAATATTATAATAAGTCATAATTTTTTTACGATAGTGAAGCTTCAATTGAACTGATTTTTTTTTTCTTTAATTTTTTTTACTTAATTTTTTAAGGTCTATTTTCTTATACATTTACTCCGAGTGCCATATTAGATCCCCCCGACGTCGGCTATCACTCTAACGTAGGCCTATTTTCCACCCTTTGAATTCCAGTCCACTCTACGATATTCTCGAGCTAGAGCATCTGGAGTCTTCCCACACCGCGTCTACCCTCAATATCTCCTTTCACGATGAGGTGCAGAAGAATATGTCCCATATATTCTATCTTTCTAGACATCACATGATACAACAATTCTCTTCCTACTCTAGCTCTATGTAATACCTCATTGTTGGTGACCATGTTAGTCCACGAGATTCGCAACATTCTACGATGGAGCCACATTTCACATGTTTCTATAGAGTTTATTGTGTTAAATTTGAAGATCCAGCTCTCCATTTCGTACAGTAATATTGACTAAATATAGGACTTGATCATTCTCTGTATCAATTTTAAGTTGATGTAGTTAATGATATAATTTTCGCATCATTCTTACATTATTAATAGTTCCATATATCTATTTATTTTTTTATTATATAATTCTTAAGGATTTAGATTTAAGCATTCGTGATACTCGTGTTTCTTTTTTTTTTTTTTTTTAAATAAATTAAAACTGATAACTTTATTCCTCTACCTGTACGAGTCTGGAATTCAATCTAGACGTTATTCTGGGTGGGATCATTGAAATAATATGTTTTTACTAGTTAAATGAAAAGGTGTTCATAATTACTATAATTGTGTTCAATTGCTGTGTAAAAAATAATGAAAGGATCATGTAGGTAGTTCGGACACATGAAAATAAAGAATGATGTATAAAGTATATGCAAACGTTGTAAACGGAACAAAAAATAAAAGAAGACCCTGGGGGCATAATCAAAACAATTCGTATATCGTCCACGTGAAAAGTCGAAAAAATTGACATACCTGCATGACACTCTCTATGAATCTTCAGGAATCGAGAGAAGTATGTCAGAAAACAACGGTGGGGCCGTTGTTTAATTATTCCTGCCTTCTGAAACGACGTAATGGTTGGTTGGGTAGTTAATTATGTCAGTTTCATTTATTTAATTTTTATTCTTAATTGTTGGTTGATAAATTCGAATACTGGTATTATTCACTTATCCGGCTTTTACATATTTTCAACAAGAATTACTGAACCCGCCTTCGGGTGACGAAATTTCTGGAGCATTTACAAGAGCGCGAATACGCAACTGAAGTCGAGACAGATCTGGAAGATTGGCTAGGTACACGGCGATGGATCGAGCTTCTACCATTTCATCTTGACATTTTGGAGTACGAGTAATTATTAATAACAATGAATAAAACGATGTTTCGTTATAACTATAATACTTTGAATGTGGTGCTACAGACGCATAATGGGGATCCATTGGTCTAAACATATTCAAAACAGCGAGGTAATGAGAAGGGCCGGAGAAACGAGTAAAATGCTCAAAAGGATTACCCAGCGACGAACAAAATGGATTGGCCGTAACATTAGGCATCCGGGCCTGCTTATTACTATCGCAGAGGAAATGGTTGAGGTCAGATATTATAATTAAAAACTGGCTGGAGACAGGACTGAGTGGAAGAAACGAGTAAACCTTGTTGCAGACTTATTGCAATTTTGTCTTTATTTCGAAACTGACCGGTTTCGCTAGACTAGCTGGCATCGATAGACTGGACATACTAATTGTTAATGTTTTAAGTGGCAGGATACACACCAATGATAACATTAAGAGTGAACCAATATTTCAAATCGATATTTTTTTCGTTTCAAATCGTTTCAATAATTGTGTTTGCTTGGAATTCACACACAAAACGATATTTTCCTACGAATTTGAACGTTTATTTGCCCACCCTCGCCTTATCGCCAACGACCGTTTAACATGTTTTCTCAAATAAGCGTGAATGAACTGAAAACGCTTTAGTAACACACAATCGACGGGTAAACTATTATTTCCTCAGGTAAATAACAATTGAACTTTCACCCGGAATAAAGTAGGATATCACAAAGACTTCAGAATGTCTTAATATAGAAGCAAGTCACGTTGCCGCCCGAAGCAGTGAAACTTATTAAGTTCAGTAAACGTAAGCAATCATGAAAAATGATTGATTCTTAATGATTTAATCATAGGCTCGCAAACGTAAGGAAACTATTTAGAATAAAACACTCTTACAAGTATTTAATTGTATTGAATTAATGAAAAGTGATTGAATAATTTACTACTGAACAGTGCACAATGGTGTTCTAGTGCCAACCCTTCTGTATGGAAGAGAGGTACGGAACTGGCAAAAGAAGGATACGCTTAGTATAAATGAGATCTCTCAGACAAACGTGTAGAAAATCTTTTTAATATATAATGTCAAATGCAAATAAAATAAGTGAATGCGGTGCGAATGAAAGTGTTATGAACAAAAGAATGAAAGGGTCGTTACGATGGTTTGGACACATGGAAAGAATGAACGAGGACAGAATGTTTGAGAAGGTAAATGTAAATGACGTAAACTGAGATAGAAATAGAGAAAGACCGAGAAAAACGTGGCACAATCAAATCAATTTAATGTGAAATGTCGGTCAGGTGAGGAGTCGGAGTAATCGACGTGCGTGCATGACACGATGTATGATTGTAGAGGAACCGAAGGAAATATGGTAGAATAGTACAATGTAACATTCGGAAACCCCTTCAGAAAGACGGCGAAATGGCTCTAAAGTTAGATTACAGAAAAGAGAAATCGTAATTAATAATAATTAATACTTGGACGATAAAATGTATGCAAGTTTTCTGAAGAGTCGATGGGTTATTATACTAACTCTCCATAACCATATACATAACTTACGATCATGCCGTTTATCCAAAGAGGTAGGCAGGGATATACACTATAAAAACATTATTTTGTGTTTGTTTCTTGAATAATGATCCATATTAAATAATTAATACGAATGAAAACGTCTGTTTCCAAGAAGTTTTTATTATAATTTATGGGAATGCCATGTTTCGCTTATCCATTTGATAATGCCTTAGATAGGCGAAACATATCATTCATATAAAACATAAATAAAACTTAAAAAAACGATTTTTTTTTGTCTTAACATTTTTTAATGAATTAAAACATTAAATTTTAATTGTATCTCAATAGAGACGAAGATGCAAATTGGAAACTGAATATGGTTGATCAAGGTATTTACAGGACTTATGACCTGTCATTGGTTGGGTTAAGCGCACGCTTTATGTAATTACAACATTCCCCATTCCACCTATTTTCTTAATGACCATGTAAGACACATTTTTGGAGGTTGTATATATGCTACAAGTCTATACTTATCTTCACATGTCAGTTTCAGATTTGATTACACTAGTTAATCTTTTTAAGATTAATCTAAATAATCCACACACTAACGCCATCTATGGAGATTAATTTTTAGCATTTAGCAAACTACTTTATTAACACAATGTGAAGGCTATCGTCTATTAGCTTAACCAATGACAGGTCATAAGTCCTGTAAACACCTTGATCAACCATATTCAGTTTCCAGTTTGCATCTTCGTCTCTATTGAGATACAATTAAAATGTCATGAATTAATCACCCACCATGGGTGAAATCCAGGATTTGTGTACAAGTATAAGTATACATTCACAATAAAAATTAAAACATTGTTTCTGATGGTCGACTGTTATTTAATAATGTTTAAATATTTGGGAACGGCTTCATTAGCACAGTTACATCGATAGGCTGATTATTATGTACATATGATTTTACTATTTACATATGATACATATGATTTTACTATTTACGTGGCGGTTAAAGTAATCGTATTAAGAAAAAAGTATACAAGATTTGATACAACATGAAAAAAATATTAAAACATAAATACAATTTATAGAAATATTTAGTTGTTTCTCATACTCCACAAGGTCCGACCGGTTTCGTTCGTACATTTCCATCTTTTGGTTAGTTTAAAAATCAGTTAAAATAAAACTTGACCCATAACAATATATAATATTAGAATAAAATACTTATTACAAATTATCATTTGTATATATATTTTTTTCATTTAATGAAGATAATTATTTTTAATTCAATTTATCTAATGGAACAGGCCACACGACAAACACTAAGAAGAATAATAATAAATAAAGATAAAGAACGCTGTAAAATGCAAGATGGCTCAAAGAATCCCTTAACAAATATGATTTTATTTTATTTGTACCGAATGCTTTAATGTAATTATTCTTAATTGACTTGTTTTCTAAAATGGCAACATAAACACCCTTTTGGTCCAATGTGAAAGAAAATTTAAATATTGTAGCACTGCTTCATAATTTATTCATACATAGCTGTTTCGTACGTTGGTAAATTTGAACCGCGGCAATTTCTTTGCAATTTAATAGAGACTTTACATCAACACTTTCAAAGGACCGGGCCTCGTAAAGTTCCCCCCACACATGCTTAATATATTCACATCGGCTAACAACTCTGGTCTAATGAGACCGCCGCCGTCAACTTGGATGTTTAAGAAAACATTAGCCAGCACGTAATTTTGAAAGTGAGTTTTAAATAAATCACGGCAGAAATAATGCCGCCATTACGGGCTCCCGCTGAGGAGGCGGGAAAAGGCAAGGAAAGTTGAAGATCACTTTTATATTGTTTAATGAGCAGAAAAATAACTCCGCTTGGTGTTGCGTCGTTGCTTTGATGGTCCTACATATCCTTTATATTTTGTTATCAAAACTTAACGTTAACATTTGCTAGAATATTCTTTTGGTACCTACCTCACCACGAGCATAATGTACTACAGTAAAAGCAATCAAGGACGGAGAGAAAATCATTTACAAAAACTAACTAGCTAACTAACCATAACACCGTTTTCCCGGAGGCGGAGGGGGAGGGCAGAGAAGTTGGATCGCCATACGGCTCTTTCCTGGCATATATTTTGAGATTCCTCTACAATGCTCGTAATATGTACGTTTGCTGACTTCGACGGTGGCCGCCTTTTAGTATTTGATTTATTTGGCCATGTCATACTTTCCTTGGTCATCCACGGCTTCTCTTTCCACTCACACTTCTTGTATACAACTTTTTAATCATTCTTCTCTCATCCATTTGTTCCATATGACCAAATCACCACAATGATTCGGTATTCTATCATATATCGTTTTCCCGTTCATTATTCTCAGTGATCTAACTTCTATGGCATTTATTATTTTTTCAGCAATGTTTTTCCAGCTCCAAGCTTTACTTCCGTATCTTGGCATTCGAATTCCATTATGCACTGTCACTTTGCTTCAGTGGATATACAGGTATTTATATTTGGAGTTATGACTTTTAGAGCGCAATTTATTTTGTTGCCGGCATCAACCCTTGATTAACATTTTTTTATTTATACTCCAAGACCAGCGGCGGACAAGTCAATTGGGGGCATAAGCGGCCAACTTTTGCCAAAAGAGCAAAGTTATATAAAAATAATGCATTATACGAGTATGTAAATAAGAGAAGACGGCAGCGAGCTGCTGATTCCGGTCGATGCTAAACTTAAATGGAATAAAGTTAAATATATTTTGGTTTCTTTATTGAAAATAAACTTTCACTAAGAATTTGAACGTGCAACACTCGCAACAAACATAACCATTCGGTACCAATTACCAATACTTCTTATGCACAAAGACATTAGTATTGTCACGGACACACTTTGAACTATATAATGAAAAAAAATATAAACGACCCCCTCATATACAAACGAACGTGTCACTTCAAAGATAAAAACAATTATCGGTTTGAATGTAGTATACTGTTTTGAAAATATGGAAAAATATGTTATAATAGTGTAAATATATAATACAATTTAAGACAGTTAAACTAACTCACCATCACGCCGTCTCCCCAAAAGGGTAGGCATAAAGAATGGACTGTCACACTTTAACCGACGCGGCACTTCATCCTTCTCTTTTCGCCCCGTTTATGGGTTATGGGACAATTATTTTCATATTAATACACTTTAAGTAATTTTTTGTGTCCCTTGTTTCCAATTAAATCCCTAATTTTGTGTTTTTCTATAGTTTATGCCAATAAGTTAACATTCGAAAGAAAATATTCTTCACGAAATGACAATCATCACGGAGTCTACCTGCCGAGCCGATAAGAAATATTACTTTTGTCTACATGAGTTCACATTTGGACGATGTTATTTTTATGAAATCATTTCCTAAATTGCGTACTTTGATAATGAATAAAAACAATTTTTCGATAAATGGCTTACTTTTTTTAATCGGTCATTTTTTAAATTTTTTTATAAGTAAATAAATAAATATAAATACAAATGGATTCACTAAATATAAACTTTCTTTTAAGACACCTTGTACTTAATCGGGTGGTGGTCTAGGGGATAGAACGCTTGGCTCCTGATCCAGGGGACGTGGGTTCAAGCCTGGACACGACCAGATTCCTTCTTCATAATAATGAGCTATTTTCTGCTCACATTGAAGATTGTAATAATAAATTCTAATATCATTGAATTAAATCCTTGATATTAGTCTTTTTAAAAAAAAAAAAAAAATCTGTGGCCTGTCATGCGCGGTAACCCCCTGCATCTTCAGATGTAAATATAATCTAACTGTTATGTTTACACCTGAGGATGGAGGAGGTTACCTTCGAAATATGAAATGTATTTTCATTTTGTCAAAATATTTTAGTAGTAAAGTGTATAATACGGTGTTTTTAATTCTTTACACAAATGGAATTGGATACGTATTTTGAATAATGTAATAATATTTGTTTCTACCCTTAAGGATGTGTCTTATATTTTCTCCTTTCACGTTTCTTAATTCAAATACTTGCAAAAGTCTTTTTTGCATCTCTCAAAGGAAACCTCTCCTTTTGGCAAGTCACAGCATCCCTCTTATTAAGTTCCAAGTGGTAGTGAACTCTAGACTGTAGCCGAGATTTTCATTTCTGAGGCGACTCAAAGAAAAGAACCTCTTTATTTACCGAGTAAGGTTTTTCACAGAACATTGAACCAAGTTTTCCAAAAGGCGTGAATTATTTTTAATATAGTTATGGTTACTGTTTCTTTACATGTTATTCAGTCCATTCGTTTACTACAATTTCTAACCATTATTATATTGAATCAATAAGTGCGAATCTTAAGTAAATTAATACGAATTCAGCTTTTTCACGTATTAATAGAATTGATAATTTCATTGTATCACATAATATTGTATATAAACCAATTATTTTTGGTCAAGACCCTTATACATTTTCAACTAGATGTTAACAATTTTAGTAATTATTTATAATAATAATAATCCTTATAACGTGTTTGAGTATTAACTAAAATGCAAATAAATAATTAATGATTATATTTTTTTAGAAGTTTCATCATATTTTATGGAAAGAACATGTTTCGTCTTGCTAAGGCATATTCAAATGTTTTCACAAATGTCATTTTTGCCTTAGTATGGCGAAATATCTCATTCCCATAAATATAATAAAACTTCTAAGTAACATACTCGTATACGAGTATACTCATCATAATATAATATATACAGACAAAAACCCGCATGTCAGCAAAGAAAGAGTACGAGAATATTTCGAATTCAAGAGAGTGAGAGAGGAATACTTCTTCTCTCTTCCTCCGATTTTTTATTCGAAATGCACACGATGCGCATGCCCGAGAACGTTTATGAAATATGTTTAATGTTGTTATGCTTATTGTTGTATGACAGTTGTGTAGAAAACAAAAGGGGAACAATTTGGTGTTGTTAATTGTGAAAGTTTTTACGTGTGGGAAATTGTTTCATTTACATTACAATTTTTAACTTATTACGGCTTACGATTGTACAGCTATCCAAGTTTTTATAGAGTAGAACAGTTTTATAACCGCGAATATTTTACGGTTGCAACTAGTTCAACTTATGTTAATTATATATATTTAGTTTTATATAATTGTTTATGAAACATTAACGAATATATTAAGCTTAAAGTATATCAAGCTAAAGAACAAGCCATGTAAAATAATTGATATTACCAAAACAGATTATATTTCAATATAATATATGTACATATAATATAAATTCGTATGTCATTAAATTTTTTTAAGGTATTCGTAAAATATAAATATTCTAGATAGAGGTTCTTGAGTATTGGCGCTTCGAGAAAAGCAATAATTAATATAAGTTACTTAAGTTTTGTAATTGCGAAAAATGTATACACGCAAAATGCGAAGTTTTTTCTACTTTCGCAAAAACATATTTATTTCTTTCAAGGTAAGTATGATTCGTCTTCGTAAACAGAATATAAAATTTTTCTTACTTTCGCAACCGTTTTATTGCGGCAACAAATATCAAACATAAAAGGAAACAACTGAACTGAAACGAAACTAAATCACAAGGAACGTGGTTAGGTCGAATATAAAGAGACATTACGTCCGTCTCTTCATATTACTGCGGAGGCATTCAAGAAACTCGTAATATGCGGGAAACTCATATCTTTTGCATATTATTTTCCAACGCCAGGGGAAATAAATATTTCGCTTTTCCGAGAAGTCACAAGGATCCAAGAACCCGAAAGAACTGCACTATTCACAACATAACGAAAAAAATATTCATTAATGTGATTGTTCTACTATAGAGTTCATCAATTAATCTCAGAGGTTTCAATTTCTGATATTGTTTTTTCCAAAATACTTGATAAAATTTAGTTAATTTAGATGACCAAATATTTATTGTTTCTTGAACATTGATGTAAAATTCCATATTAAATATTTAATTAGAATGAAAACGTCTCTATTGTAGAAGTTTTATTATATATTTTTTCAAATGTGATATACAAATTTGATTACAAGAGCGAAGCATTTCATTCTATCTAATATATAAGAAAACTCCTAGAAACCAAACGTTTTTATTCATATTAATTATGACAGAATATTTTTGTACGATAACAAGTTCACTCGCTTGCCCGTGGAGCCAGCCCTTTTTCTAAATAATTTCTATTACGAATTTAAATAATTTAAAATATGAAACGTATAAAGACATCTATCAGATTATGAATAAATAATAAATGCCAGTTGATTGCTATTGTCGATTTTACAGAGATTTAACTAAAGGCTTCGCATGACAGTTGACATGTACATGTACTAATTTCGTAGCAGCAATGTAAAATTTTACTCTAAAGCTTTTTGAACAAAACCTCTAATTTCTTTCATCAATGATTTTGGTTTAGTCTTAGCACAAAAAAAAACATCTGTTTTTGAGAAGTTTTATTGTATTTTGTGAGAATGATATTTTCAAATGTTAATAATAAAGTTTCTAGAAAACAGACGTTTTCTTTCGTATTTATTAGTAAAATGTAGTTTCAAATTATTGTTGAAAAAACGATAAATACATTTCTATTCGTAAATGAAGGAATATTTTATATTTCTTCAACAAGTATGGAAAACTTCGAAATAAAAACGCTTGTTTTCTAGAAGCTTCATTCTGTGGAATGGAACTAGCATGTTACGAAAAAAATATGTACACCATACGATAGAGTAAGCTAGCTACCAAAAGAGTTTGAAATTAGAGGAAAATGAAAAGAATAAAACATTAAATATTATGTAATATAAAAGACAGAATTCATTTTAAATAGTACTCATCTAGCAAGAAATTTATATAAAAAGTTAATATTTTTTAAACTTAAATAAACTATCCATACAAGGACTCTTTGTAACCTGTTTGTATTTGTTTAAGGACAAAGCAATAAATAAAATTAGTCTAAGGACTATGGGGGCCACTATCGCAATTCACGAGGGGATCAAATTATTTCCAAGACACGACGACGATCGCCCAACAAATTGAGTTATTACGTAATGTTTTATGTTCGACCTTGGCCACAAATACAGAAAAACAACGGAAATGCCACAAAATATTATTCAATATATCATTACTACGATCTGTTGCTCATTTGAAATACGTAAAAATTGGTAAAATATAATACAACCATGACCTAGCAGTCCTTTGTAACTAACATCGTGAGACTAAGTCGTCTACCGTGTAATGAACACATTTGCTTAGCTGACCTGGCCAGATTAAATAAGACCCCGTAAGCGTCAAGACCAGCAGAGATGGATCTCTATGAAGATCTTGAAGTTGGATCTCTATGAAGTGTTCAGTGGATAAGATTATGAATAACATAGTTGTGGTTAGTAAAACTGCTGGGCGTTCAAGACCTAGGATTGAGTAGCTCGGAATAAAACATTACAAATGAAGCTTCAATTCAAGAGATATACGGCCATGAAGTGAGTCGTGAACATTATACCATATTATATATTATATATTTTTTCCACATGTTTTATTTTCATATAATACTTTCAGCTCTCCATTTAAAAATTATATTTTATTTGGGATCTTGGATATAACAGTGTAACATTGTCTTTCTCAATTGACATTTCGGAGATACATGGATATACCCAAAACCCAAAAAAAAAAAATACTACCAACCGAGTTCTCCTAAATCTACGATATTAAGTAAAAAATATTGATGAATTTTTTCTTGAAATATGAATTGGATATTGTTTGTTAAATATACAATTTTATATTTTTTAATCATTTGTTTTTGCTTTTGCCTCATTCAGAAAATTTGAACTCAACGAAATTGAAAAATGAAATTGGAACACCTTGTTTTGTTGAAAGAACTACTCGTACGTCCCTACTAGTTTTCTTCGTCCTTTGGCTGCGAATGGCAACAGAAGATATTTCATTAAAAAATAAAAATATGGATAACGTATTGTCGTCAGATAGGTTGTCGTAACCCACAGGACGTCGTAAAGCGAGGCCATTAGGGAGGAGGGCGTTTTTTTTATGGGCGAGTCGTGTGAGGGGGTCATCAGTCGCGAAGAAAACCATTAAAATGGTACTTTTTCGAAAGACGCGTATCTTGTTCTTAAATTTAAGGTCAACACGTAAAATATGTCCTTTTGAGTACTATGCTTGGTGTAACGTGATTCTTCAGATCAGGGGTCGGCGAATTACGCGCGAGCTCTTTTAATAAATTGTACTCACTATTCATTTTAATTTAACCGTGAATAGTTTTAAACCTTATTAAAAACATTGAAACAAACCGAGGAAATGCTTGATAGTCTAACTGAGTAGTTGTGAGTTAAAATTATTTTATAATGGCAAAAACCTGATTTTACCAATATATGAAATAAATATGTTTTTAAGTTTACTTCTTTTTTATTTACATTTTTTTGTAGGCGGGAATAAGGGTGAAAATTCATGTTTTTGTATATCTAAAGGAAATAAAAGGGCGAATTTTATAACTCATTATGGTATAGATTATACATAATCAAAATAGGTTTTCTATCTACAAGCGGTATTGCATAACACAGTTAATCCTGTTTATTGTTTCCTGGACAATGAAAAATCTCCATATTTTTGGTTTTTATTTTTTGAGCAGTGATGTAAATGTTCACATTTATTTGGGCATATACCAGGTCAATTTGAATTTAACTACTGCATACACATTTTTGTAGTTAGCTTTTATCTATCTATAAATAAGCAATTTTGTTAGCTATTATCTATCATAATCATAAAATTACAATTTTAATGTCCGATAACGTGTGATATGTGGTTCAAATAATAAATCAATTTTATAGTTGTTTCTTATAAAAATAATTTTGTACTTTAAATATAGGCATACTTTTAATATACGCATAAAAATCATAATAAATTTCCGCTTCACTGCTGATATAATGGAATTGAGGTAAGACACTTTCTCGGACTCGACAAAGTTTTAAGGACTTGAGTCTGGACTTAAGATCCCGGTGTCATAAACTGTTCACCTCGGATGGCCCGAAGTAAACCGAGCCGAGGCAGCGGGATCTGTGTAAATCCTGTTAAACCGTCCTTTGTAGCATTTTTACGCTACACGGCAATTGTTTTTGTCCTCTTTTGTTTTGCTTTTTATTCACCGCAATGTGCTCAGCGAAAACAATGAAACGTTCGTTTGGGAAAATTTGTAATTTGTTTTGTAAATTGTATAACGCTGGAAATTGCATTATATATGAATAATTTACATTCACATTCATGCAAAAAGATCCTAACCGGGCTGACTTTAGTTTGTTTTCAAATCAATGAGGGTAAAATTAGTACCGAATTATTCAATGAGGGTTAATTGTTTTCAATACGAATGAAAGCGTCTGTTTTCTAGAAGTTTTATTAAATTTTATGGGAAAGATTTAATACGCAAAGCTAAAACATTTTCAAATTTTTTAATAAATTCAGCCATTTGAAAATGATACTACATTTGATAAAGTTATCCTTACTGCGTCTGCCCTTGCCTCGACATCATATGTTACTATTGGTCTAACGAATGATTTATAGATAGATAATAGCTAACAAAATTGCTGCTTCACTGATAGATAATAAACGTCTTTTTACTATAAGGTTTAATAACATGTATTGGTAATAACACGTTTCGCCTTTCTAAGCCATTACCAAATATATGACAATACCTTTGAAAGGCGAAACATGTCATTCTCATCAATTATAATAAAAAAAAATTAAGCATAAAAACGTTTTCACTCTTATTAATTATTGAATATGCAGCTTTTAAGAAACGATAAATTTAAACTATAATTTATTTTAATTTAAAATGCGATTAATAATTTGAATGATGTTAATAGACAATTTGTTATAACACTAAATAATTAAGACAATATCAAGGCTGGTTTCTTTAGATGTTGAATTTCAATACTCTTCAAGTACAAGTTTACAAAACAAAAGTAGACGAATAAGAAAATAACTTTTTTTTTAGTTTTAAATTTTATGGTCATTTAAACCTGTAAAAGAGCCGACTAATTTATATATTTTACGAATCTTTGTCAGTGTGATCACTAAAGTGAAAAATATTAAGATAAATGTATCATATATAATATATTCTTTTGAAATTACGATAAAGGAAACGTGTTTAATAATCTACGAAACCTTTAAAAAAATCCATCAAAACTTTTTAAATAGTTTCCCTACTCTGTACAATAGTTATGTATGGTAACTAAACAAAATATTATTATAGTCCTATAAAGAAATACACTTTTAGTATGACGTTTTTAGGGATTTTTATAAAATATTGATATTTCTTTGATCGAGGCTAGTATTGAAACTGTTGCGGCAATAGGTAACGTATGTCACATAGTACGATGTTATATTATTGTTAAGAAGTGTTTCTAAACCTTTTTGTACTTGAATTATAACAAATACCTTCAAAACAGTTGTGACTTTTGTTGATAAATACATTTGTTATGAAGACTTGGAAAGAGAAACTAATTTTTCAAATTCGAATGTCGGTATGGTAATAGCCGGTGTTAACTTATGGGTTAGAAACTACAACATTGACTCAGAATAACGCAAATAAATTGAGAATAGTCCAAATAGCTATGGAAAGATCAATGTTGGAAATAGTCTGTCACGCAGAACCAATCAGCCTTTGGTGATTAGGAATAGCAACTAGGGCGTTAAAATAAATAACCTCAAATGTGTACCTATTAATGTCAGTAATTCTATGTAGGTAATTATTATAGTATATT
Source organism: Lepidostoma basale (assembly GCA_022606425.2). Taxonomy (NCBI): domain Eukaryota; kingdom Metazoa; phylum Arthropoda; class Insecta; order Trichoptera; family Lepidostomatidae; genus Lepidostoma; species Lepidostoma basale. The sequence continues at coordinate 292,003 of JAHDVF020000477.1, read as the reverse complement.
TTCTTTCGTATGAAGCACTTAATTCGGTGTGGCATAATAAAAAGAGAGTTAAAAAAAATCATTAATTTGTTTTTACACCACTTTATTTTTGTCAAACCAACCGGTTTCGGTCCAGCCGGAGCTCTGTCATGGTGACAAAAATGAAGTAGTGTAAAAACAAATAACATAATTTTTAAGTACATTTTCAGTTCCATTAACAGGAATTAATTAAAAAAAAAGTAATGAAATAAAAAAAAGGTTGTAAAAAATCTTTTTAAATCTATATTTAGTTAAAATCCGCTAATGTGTGTGTCTTCGACCGGTTTTGGTAATTTACTGCCATCTTCTGGCAATGAATTGTTTTTGTTCAATTAAAAAAAAAAGTTTCTTATTGTGTTATTGTGTACTGATATTTGTTTATGTGCTTATTAATTGTAGTTTAACTGATTTGTGTTCAAATGAGTCGCCTTAATATCATTTGTTTCTTAGGTCTCATTTGCTTATAAATAATACCGATCCGAAATGTTTCAATATTAATACATTTAATTTAAAAACACCGGTTGCCTCTGGAAACGACACAGAATCGGCAAATCCTTCAAGCATAGTGCCAAGAGAATAAGAGAGAAAAAGTCATATTTAGGAACATCCCTACAAAACTGTTCGCCATTGACACGAAGAAGAAGAAAATTAGTTTGAAATAATAAATCAGCGCATATATAAATTATATTAGAAATACATATTATGAGTAGGCTGGTGTTATTTTTTAGATAAGAAAAAACATTTTTTCTTTTGAGCCAAAGAAGCTTAGTTAGAGGAAAGAAAGTAAAACTTTATTTATTGCCGTTTTAACTCTAAGTCTTCGTTTTCTTCGGCTTGATCCTCTTTAACCCCAATAAACCGCACTTCCCAGCGTGAACCTTCCGTCACGATGTTATGGACAGTAAAACCCAGAGCACAGTCCACTGGCTCAATCCAGAGATCAATCATCTCATGCTTGCACGCGCTTGATTCTCACAAAAGACGGGCAATTTATATATAATTAGATTTTAGTTCGTCACGGGTTGCCTACTCTCATGGATAATCTGATTCAAAATATCGCAAAGCAAATCGATGCCTCAATTTTCAGACTGAACTTTCTATTTTATTTATTACTTTATAATAATGGATTATTTAAATTCATACATAATTATAAAAATAGTTAAGAATATAAATAGTTTTAATATAAAATATATGAAAAATACATACCTGTTACTAATTCTGTGAGAATGAGAATCCACGCGGAGAGTAGCTTTGGACAAAGAGTCCTAAACTCTAGAAAATTCGATGACATCATTGAACTGAAATAATAAGAAAATATTAATTAGTTAAAACAAAACAAAAATAATAATTGGTTCATGTTCAAGTTTAAAGTTTCATCCCCTGGATCAGGATCAAAGCATTGTGTTCTATAAAATACCGCTCTTATATATTATTAACATTGACGCTTCTGGCAATGTCGCAATTTCTAGATTTTAATGATTTTTTTAATGTTATAATTATATTATATGATGATTAATCACTACTACCACTTACGTATTTATTTCGATAGTGATAGGTTTCACCAAGTTGGTCGGCATTTACATTTTAGTCTATCGATGCCAACCAACCTGGTGAAACCGGTCGCTGTCAAAATAAAGACAAAAGCTGAATTATTTATTTGAACCGTTGTATTTTTTTTAACGAAACTTCATTTAGGAATTTCAGTAAAATCATGAGAGTATTTTTATACCATTTTCACAGACTTCTGAAATGATTTCAACAATGTTTTTGTTAACCATTTAGATTGTGATTCTTTTTTAAGTATACATTTCCATTTACGTATTTTAATAACAAATAATCTGGCAGTCAAACTAGGTAATCGTGAGGGCTAGATGGTATCCCCACTTTTAAAATTATTCTGCTGGAAAAGTTTCACGCAAAATTTGCATCGAACCAATGCTGCGTGTGATGTGCCACCATCCTCTTGAAATTACATGTGCTGTGGTCTCAGCCTATTCATTACATAAATTAGACATAAGAAAGATTATCGTAAATAGTGATTGCCAGTATTACTGAACGGTTTGGTATATGATCGACACCAATATATCACGCAACATTCTTCAAGTATTCGCGATTGAACAATAATTTCAATGAAATACTTCAATATATTAAACACGCCATGCTCTGAGACTATTTATTATGAACTGACAGTTAAAAACCAAATCAAAATGGCGGCCAAACGAAGTCGGCGTAGAACATTACGCACATAACATGTACATTACATAACCGTGTGTGTGTGTGTGTTTTTGTAAATATACAGGTTGATGATGGTTTTATATTAATAAGTTCGCAGAGTACACACACTTTGTTTTCCATTTACAGTTTTCTTAAGTAAAGCGATAAAATTTTACGAACTTTCTGAAAGACATTCAAAATATAAGTATCTAGAAAATTCCTCGTACGAAACGAAGTTAGTGAAGTAGAGACATTGTGAGCACCTACATCAATATTATTATGTCTATATGAGTCCATAAAACTGTATTAAAAGGGGAATATATTAGAACATGGTAGCAATTTTCGCTGTAGGAGTTGTCATAATGAAGTTCTCATAATTTGATTATTTATTTCAAAGTGCTTGAACGAAATGCGGATCGTTACTTTTACACGAGCAAATGGAAAATATCGTTTAATTTAACATTCAAAAATTACATTAGAATGATATTATACAATACGCTACAATTAAAATTTTATATTTCTTCTATATTCACCATTACTTTGCATTGCAGATTCATAATTGAAAAATATTTATTTCTTTGTATATACAACATAAACATGTTTCGGGAGACAGAACCCGTTCATCAGTGTAGTTAAATATTATATGATACACAAACATATATTAAAATATTTTTTTTATGAATGAAGTCAGTTTTGATAGATGTTTAAATGATTTTTTAGAGGCAGTCGCGTAGTACATGAGACATATTTGCACCATTAATATATCATATAATAATACATTTGATGACTTATACAGTGCTATTTTCATGAATAAACATGTCAAGCGCAAAATATTAGGTCCTTACATATGAAATTGGCGTTTTGCCGTACTGGCAACTTTGATCTCAAATATCTTCTCTTTGGTTAGGAATTCCAAATTCAAATTTAAACAGCTATTTACTCTAGTATTTGTGTTTCGAAAATTATAATTCATTTGTTTTTTCCTCAATTGTTTTTTTTCTTTGCGTCACTCAGTTTACAAAATGGAAAACTTGAAATATCGCGTTATTTACGAGTACGAGTTCCACCGTGGCACCAGTGCTGCAAAAACGGCTCGAAGGATTAATGATGTGTATGGCGACGGTGCCGCAAAAGAAAACACAGTGCGTTTTTGGTTCCAACGTTTTCGTTCTGGAAATTTCGACCTGCAGGACAAGCCCCTTGGACGGCCGGAGACCAAAGTTGATAATGAAGAATTGAAGGCTATTGTGGAAGCGGATCCATCGCAAACCACGTCCGAGTTAGCTGCAGGCTGCGGTGTTAGTGATAAAACTGTTTTAATCCACTTGAAGCAAATTGGGAAGGTGAAAAAGCTTGAAAGGTGGGTACCTCACGAATTGAGTGAAGCAAATCAACAAACGCGCGTTGATTGCTGCGTTGCATTACTCAACCGGCACAATAATGAAGGGATTTTGAATTGAACCTGTGATGAAAAGTGGATCCAGTATGATAATCGGAAGCGCTCATCGCAATGGCTGAACCCTGCCGAACCAGCCAAACCATGCCCCAAGCGAAAATTGACTTAAAAAAAATTACTTGTTACCGTTTGGTGGACTAGTGCTGGTGTCGTTCACTACAGCTTTCTTAAATCTGGCCAGACGATTACGGCAGATGTCTATTGTCAGCAACTGCAAACCATAATGGAAAAGCTAGCTGCTAAACAACCGAGGCTGGTTAATCGCTCTAGGCCACTGCTGCTTCATGATAACGCTAGACCACACACTGCACAACAGACGGCTACCAAATTAGAAGAACTTCAATTGGAATGTCTAAGACATCCACCGTACTCTCCGGACCTTGCCCCAACAGATTACTATTTTTTTCGAAATTTGGATAACTTCTTGTAAGGGAAAAAATTCAACTCCGATGGGGCAGTCCAAACCGACTTCAAAGATTTTATTGATTCCCGTCCGAATGTTTTTTTTTAGTAAAGGGATCGATGAACTACCTATGAGATGGCAAATGTGCATAGATAGCAATGGTACATACTTTGATTAAATAAATATATTATATTAAAAAAAAAATCAACTTTATGTTCCTCCCATACAAAACGCCAATTTCATATGTAAGGACCTAATAGTTAAAATTAATCATATTACGCAGCCTGTGCCTGTCGATTAGTATACATCTTGATATAATAATTTGAATAGGTGCGTTTTGAGTCTCGACCTAAGCTGACAGGTTTTCAATGCATTTGAGGTCTTCATTAAGATCTTTCGAGGCTGAAGATTTCAGAAAAGGCTCGGTCGCCTAAATATGTGTGGGGACAGGGTTTTGGCGCAGACAAACTATTTATCGTAATATAGACTGCCTCGCATTCAGCTTCTCCGTGACTAAGAATTTCGAGGGTGTTTATGTAGGGTGTTTTTTTAGAAGTTTGTTTTTTAAACTGGCAACATTGTTTCTACAGGCTGTCAATTTGACAGTCGATAGTTGATTTGTAGTAAATTCGTTTTGCCATTGCACCATAAATAGACTGACGTCAGAAATGCAAATTGTGCATATTTATTTTGAAAATCATGGTTCGGTTCAAGAAACTAATCGTGCACTACGTCAATTTAATGGCCGACATAATTGTCCATTCGAGCAAGTTATTCGTAAGACCATGGTTCGTTTTCGCACCACGTACACTCTAGTGGATATCCACAAAGCCGACAATTGTCGAAAATTGGATTTCAAGATTACACTTCATTATAACTAGCCGTAGCGCTCATATGTCCAAATTAATACTTAAACAATAATGGCATAAAATTATCTATTAAATAAAGCCAATATCATAGATATTAACATTATTTAAAAAAAAATTGTACTTTGAGTATCAAATCAAATCAAATCAGTTTATTAACTCAATAGACATTACAAACAGGAAAATGTTTAAGGCATCTATTAAGTACAGGTAAAACATTATAAAAATATAACAAAGTACGAGGAACGCATTAGAGATGGTTCGACATTAAGAAGACAAGATACTTTCTAAAGTCAATAGTATTTGCCCCCTGAACATACTTTCACTAACATGAAAGACGTCGATCTCCGAGGAGACCGCGTTCAGCAGACTAATTGCTTTTCCCACCGATGTCACCAGAGGCAGATTGGTTCTGGCGGCCGGTAGGTAAAACAATCTGTGTTGTCGCTGTCTGAGATATCTATCGGGGACAAAAATACCAACATCCCCCAGTACGGAGTTCTCGAAGTATCCCCTAATTAATCTGAAAAAATGGGTTATTAGATGTCCATCTCTTCGAAGCTGTAAAGAATTGGTTCCGAGCATTCCCAGAAGAAACGCCGTGGGATAGAGCCACGGATAACTACCATACTCCCTCATGTAGATATACCTCAGAAATTTTTCCTGAACCCTCTCCAGCATAACGGAATATCTCGCCTCGTGAGGACTCCATATCACAGAACCACTTTCGAGCCTGCTCCGAACCAATGCGTTGTATAGGAGCACATTGGGATCCCTGAAAACTCTTCCGGTCCGGACGATGAACCCCAACATCCTCAGTGCAAGTATGTATTGTATACAGTGGCGGCACTCCCGTAGAAGCCCAGAAGCCCGGCTTGCGTAAGAAATTTTGAGTCCAAACCTCTTCTGGCTTACAGAGGTTCAGCTCTTGTGGCTATTCGATTTACGTCTGATTGGAACATTGTTGCAAGGCGATTTGTTGGTTTTGTGACTTTATTTACATACGGCCGAGCCTTAGAGGGCTCCCTCCGCTTACCCGAAGCTGTTATAGGCGCAGCGGCGCCTTTCGTCAGCTTCACTCGTGCACTCCCTATGCCCGTCCCCCGTCCATGCGGGACTTACGTTAAAAAAAAAAGTATGTATATATAATATATATTTTGTTATACCTATAATAATAATATATAAATAGGGGTTTTGTGGTTTATGCGGCGGGCATGATTACTTAGATTTGGGGTTTTGATTCAAAATTTCTTACGCAAGCCGGGCTTCTGGGCTTCTATGAGAGTACCGCCACTGATTGTATACCTCAAATAGTAGAAGATGATTCCGTTTAATGCAACGCCTTACAAACCATGTTTTAAAACTATGCGATGTGCTGGAGATTTATCTTGCAGTAATTTAGCTTGTAATTAATAATATATTAATAGAAATTTCATGTTTTTAATAATTATAATTTGAAAAAAAAATTGTCATTGATATTTTTTATTGTGATTGTCATTGATTCTTTATTTATTAATAAATAAAATTAACAAGTCAGTAAATATATAGTGATAGTCATCTTAACAAATATTATTGGCAGAAAATAATACTTGTTTACAGGAAAACAACTGGAATTGCGGAAATGAAAAAGAAGCTCTATCTCATATACCTTCCAGTTTAACAAGGGGTAGATCTTTCGAGAAACACTAGAGAGATAAAAAATATATTAATTTAACACGAATGTAATTTTTCGATTCTTTAATACTGAATGAAATCCTAACTGTATAATAATCTCTAAAAACTCCTTGTGATGAATTCGCATCACAGCATTAATTCAACCCCGAGAAATTCCACGCCTAATAAAACAAAGAATTTATATCCGTCCTAAAACCAGTGAGGCCAATTGTTTCCATTTTTCTTTCCCTTGCCCGCTTCCCCATTGATTTATTAAAAGTAATCATATCGGGAAAAATTCTCGAATTTTATTCGCAATTTTTAAAGAAGTTTTTAGTCGAAAAGAAATGGGTTCTGGACATTTGTGGGATTCTGTTGGAAACATTGTGGCACTTTGACCGGACAACCTACTTTTAAGCACAAAATCCTTATTTATTATTGGCTACTTTTGGTTACTTTCCAATAAATGTTATTTCCTTAAACATCCCTTCGATTTTAGGATTTATGCGAAGTTCGACAGAAGTGGAGTAAAAATGAAAGGCTCTCGACTTACTCGGTACTCTAATTACGCTTTACGTTAGCTTTCCGAATGTCCGGAATAAAGTTTCTTTATTTATTTACTAGGAGTTTTTTCTTTCAATTGCTACTTTTAAATAGTGTATTCATGTTTCTACACACGAAGAAGCATTTAATGTTAAGCTTTGGAAGCTTAAGTGAGAATGTTAAAAACCTTTTGATCGAATTCTCGATGAATTTGGTCTGCGAAAGACGAACTGTATTATTCAAATCTAGTTTTCGCAAACAATCGTATTTGCTAAGATGAAGGAAATACACAGGAGGCAGGAAGTGGGAGCGTAGGACATCCGGTGGGACGTGCAGACGTGAGCTGTGTGCAGAACCCCATTTACATAAGCTCGTGATAAACAGTTGAACTAAATCTAGTTTTGATGTATCATCCATTCTTTCTTTAGACACTACCTATACAAATATAAAATTGGAACGAATATCTTTATATATATTGTATATAATTCTTCTGTACGGGCTTAATTATTGGGTTGATGCAAAAGTTATGACCGTTTTTTATGATCCTAGGCAAAAAAAAATTTCTTCAGAAATGAAGAATATTATCTTCTTTTAAATGATTCCATTGTATAAAATATGCTTTCCCTCTACTTTCTATTCAGTTTTGGCCTAGCCAGAGTACAGTGAAGAACCCTTGTATTTTTTCAAAATATCGGTCGATAAAGTGCATTTACGTCATTGTTTACTTTATGAATTCCGTAAAGACAATATCGCGAGTGTGGCAACCAAAAACATTTGCGAAGTGTATGGAGCAGATGTCATCAAAGTTCGACAGGTACGAAGATGGTTTACAAAATTCCGATCTGGGGATTTTTCACTAATTGATAAACCACGTACCGGGCGGCCATTGAAGTCTGATGACGACAAGTTAAAAGTCATAATTGACACCAATCCACGTCTAACCACCAGGGAGATCGCGTCGATGATGGGATTCAACCAAACAACCGTATTAAGACATTTGAAGGGTATGGGGATGGTTTCGCGGTACGACGTTTGGATACCTCATCGATTGTCAGCTGCCAATTTATTGGATCGTGTTTCAACGTGCGTTGCTTTGAGTGCGAGACAAAAACTTGAACCTTTTTTGCATCGTTTGGTAACGGGAGATGAAAAATGGGTCGTGTACAACAACGTGACAAGAAAAAGACTTTGGGCTATACCTGGACAAGCCCTATTAACAACTTCGAAGGCCGAAATCCATAAAAAAAGTTATGCTTTGTGTTTGGTGGGATTATAAGGGTATTGTGTATTTTGAACTCTTGGAACGCATTTAGACAATTACAGCAGAACAATATTGTCATCAATTATCCAAATTGAACATCGCCCTTCAAAAGGATAGACCAGAATTGGTAAACAGAAAAGGGGTAGTGTTTCATCACGACAACGCGCGACCGCATGTGGCTATGATGACCCAACACAAGCTAAATGATTTGAATTGGGATGTTATCAAGCATTCACCGTATTTTCCAGATCTTGCTCTTTCCGATTTTTATTTATTTCGGTCACTGCAAAAAAAAAAATTATAATAAAAAAATTATACAATAGAGCAGGTAAAAACATCCCTTACTACATTTTTCGCATGAAAATCCACGGAATTTTACACTAATAGTATTAATAAGTTGATAGATAGATGGGAGAAGGTTATAAGAACGAATAGAAATTATGTAATTGATTAAATAAATAATACAAATCTAAAAAAAAATGTTTAATTGTATATGTAAAAACCGGTCATAACTTTTGCATCAACCCAATAGTTTCTTAAACGGCTGAAGAATTTTGATGACTTTTTTGTGTGTATTTAAGTGGTAGGTGACCATTGAAACCTTCTGAGAATAATTCATAGTTATGTTTGTTTACTGTATAAGATTCAACATAATTATATGTTTAAGCATGCGCAAATCAGTTGCATTGTAGCGTTGTGTAGATTTAAAATTATGTTCGCTGCGAATCAATACTCCATGTATGGCATAAATCAAAATTGAGTGCGTATTGAGAATATCATGCAACGACAACAAATATTGAAATAACGTAGCGGCAACGGTACGGAACAAGCAAATAGCAGGCAGACCAATGTTCTGGCTTGTATATATCTGGTATATCTATATATATTGAATAACCGACGGGGGTTTCAAGCCCCCATCGGTTATTCAGCACCGATATACGACTAACAGTTATTTAAATACCTTGCTTCCTATAAATTATACTGGGCCATTTATGTTACTTGTTGGAAGAGTTTGTATTTTCCATTTTTAGACGACGAACATTCAGTTCATAATAAAAAAATATATAGTAGATGCACTAAGAATGGAAGGAGTATATGATTACCCAAATAGAAAAAGCATCGATGTCGAAGACATAAAAAAAAATACATGGAAGACTTTGTGGATAGCAACGCTTTACCTTTTTTTTTAGAATACTGGGTATTTCTTCACAGCTTTCGAAAGATAAATGGTTGAAACTTGGGAGGATGACTCTGATTTTAAGGCTACAAAGAAATTCGTCCATTCTACGCGGGTGTATAAATGATATTGCTGAGCGTGGTGCCTGAATGAATAAATATAAGAAATTGATAACAATCGACGAAGAGCAAAAGCAATATTGGCTTTTGTGGTTAAAGAGTACAGAAAGAAATATTCTGATACATAAAAACCAACGCTTTTTCCTAAATAAACATTATTTTAATATTAAAGGCCCTTACATATAAGGATACCCCTTTAATAAATGGGTATCCTCATATGTAATCTATACATTAATTTTGCATGTACGAGTATGTTAACATTTTTAATTTTATGATGGAAGTATTCATAAGTCTGATATTACTTCTATATTTCTTTGTAAGACATTCTCTTGTAATATCAACGAGTACATACTCTTATTATTTGGTGAAAAAAAACAAAACCATATATTTAAAGGAAACAATGGAAACCATCTTTGTGTTTCGTATGGTTATCTTCGACAGCATCAGCAAATACTGTTTTATCTCCCAGCATGCAGAACTAACCCGCCTCTGGTGATGCCTGTGGGAGAGCAATCAAACTGCTGAACATGATTGCTTTGGAGATCGACGTCTTTTATATTCTTGTAAATACGTTCAGAAGACAAATACTATTGACTTGGGAGAGTATCTTGTATTCCTAATGTCGAACCATCTCTCAAGCGTTCCTGGTATTATACGAGTATAACTAACTAACTAACCATCACCCCGTCTTCCCGAAGTGGAAGGCAGGAAGAATGTATTATAATATATTTTTAATAAATATATTTTATCTGTTTCCAATGCCTTAAACTTGACCTGGTTTCCTCTTGCGTGATGATCCTAACAGTTTACCACGAATGGTGGAACTTCCTCCAGCCATCTCCTCTTCATCCACCTGTACAGAGCTTACATGTGTTTTACATTACGCAAGTTGGCTTTCATGATCGTCTTGAGTGATTTACCGTTTAAACCCTCATTATGACCGTTGTAATCAAAGTTCTTTTATTGGCTGATAATCTCATTCTAAAGCTTACCTTTCTCAACCCTTCAGAATATTCTAAACTATTCTAACGATCCCACGTTTAATCACTCTATATGTCTCTCAATATTCCTAGGAACAGCAAATCCAAATAACCCTAACATATGTTAATTTTACAAAATATGAATTCAAATATTATTCATCGAAAGTGCGTGTGAACCCTAGAATACGAGTAACATTCACAAAAAAATGAAACCCAGCTTAAATAAAATTTTATAGTTTTTTTTAAAACAGTACATAGTGAAATTATAATGCAGTGAAGTACAGCTTTCTGAAAGGTACAAACATATGGCAATTCAGTATCTATTATAATAAATTAAGTATTTAAGGAATTGAGGAAAAATAGATATAAAATATACGGGACAAAGAGTTTGGCCCTCTATTAGTAATTTATATCACGTGCAATATAGACAGAGATTCGATTAACTAAATATATATTCAAGTACGAGTATGTAATATATAAATATAAGCATTGTATAATTTTAGAACAAGGCAAACAGGCATGTAACGATTTCCTCGAAATATGAATTCTTAAATTTAGACTTAGCTCGGCAGGCACAGCCCTCCGAACACACGACTCGATTATTATTTTAATATTTTAATTCCGCGTATTCTCCTACCCTCGTGCTACTTTACTTGTACCTATACAAGTACATTATAAGAAAATGTTCTTGGTAATCAGAACAATATTAGCGCAAACTGAATTTATTACTTGGATACGACTGCCTTCCATCCAAGTGTCAATCCAACTATTACGGGTCACAGCCTCCTCTGCTCCACGACTCCCGGCTCGAATCGTCAATTTCATCCCTCTCCCCTCTCTGCCCCCTCTGCATATCTTTCTACCCCCGTGCTCCTCCTACCTTCCAAGCTAACATGCGGACTGCTCATCGAAAGGTCTCTTCGAGGGAACAAACTAGTAGCTTTCCTTGCTATTAGATTCCTCTTTTTCTGCCTAGTAAATTAAATATACTATACCCTATATCCATCTATTAAATCGAACATTCCGCCGTATACATGAAATACGTATCTCTCTTCGATGGTTCCATACCATCACAAAAATTAACTGTCGTTTGTATAATAATATAATATCTTTTGAGAAAATAAACTGATTTTATTTTATTTGAATGTATGGAAATTCATCGAAGCTTTTAATTATCTGTTTTTAAGGTTTTTCATCCCTTTTGCCTTATACGTTATTATACGTTGTTGTGGGTGTTTAGAGTACTGAGGGATCTATTTAATAAAGTGAATACGGAATATTCGTTTGTTATCAGAGGGCTCGATCTAAATTTTAACAAGTCCTTTTTACAGAACTCGTGAATTTTTACCCTTTGTTTTCAATGTCTATATAAAAAACTTTTGAATAAAATAAAAAGCCAAGAAGACATCACAGATCGTCTCGAGAATCCGAATATTAGATTCTATTTTGTTACCCGAATGAAGTTCTATACGGACCAATCCTCTATCCGAGAGAAAATTTTACTTGTATGTTTCAAGAATTTATATAAACAAATCCCTACAACACTATAAATGCGAATACCATTGGGTTTATATTTAATTATTTATTAATATATTATACATAGAACATAAAAACGAGTTACTGTACTTTTAGTATACTATTGTTTTTATATGTTTCAATCCTAAGGATTGGTTTGCAGCAAATTCTCTTATCTTTTTTGGTTCCTGGATGAAATTTAGGTTTAAATGCTGTAAATTCCTTGCTTTCCACATTTTTGTATACTTCTTCTTCTTAAAGTGTCCTGTCAGGTCCCCTTGACGTTGGCGATCACTCTAGTAAACTCTTCCCTATCCTTTTCTGTCCGGAATAGCTCCTCCACATTTCCGATTCCCGTCCATTCCCTCACATTGCCAAGAGATCTCCTTTCTCCCTGGCCTCCTGTGGCCCTCTATTTTTCCCTTCAAAATTAGATGCAGCAGGCGATATTTTTCTCCCCGTAGAACGTGACCCAGATATGAAGTCTTGCGGACTTTCATCAATATCAGCAGCTCTCTATTTACTCCTGCACGATTCAGGACTTCTGTGTTCGTCACTTTGTATGTTCATGGGATCCTGACGTTCTTCGGTGAAGCCACATTTCAAATGCCTCTAACAGGTTCATTGTATTTACTTTTAATATCCATTTTGTATACAACAAGTTATTTAAACCCAATAAGTGTTTAAACATGTCATGATAATCAATATATTATCGTCACCTGAGAGTAAGAGGGTTCCAACTAACAAAATTTCACATTTGGCTTTTTTTCGTGAAAAGGGTTCTTTCTAACCTTATCTATACGTACAATAAAAAAAAACATGTAATAGTATCGTCATTTTGATGTTACGAAAATAATCAAGTTCCATCTGATCATTCAAAACACATAATTCACTAAAGAAGGGTTCATTTAAATTTAGAAATTTATTATTCCAACTGTTACCAGACAAAATTTACACGTTTCTCGGTAAAAGAATCTCTGAAAATTGGAATAAAACCCCTTTTTTCCAAGATACACACCCGAAACCAACAAAACTTTGACTTCATTTTTCTCAGCTTTTTACTTTTGTCAGTTGGAACCTTCTTACTCTCAGGTGACGATATTATAACAGCTATACCCTTTATATCAATTATGTTTGCATAGTAATGATGTAAAAAGCTAATTAACAAGTTAAAATAAAAATGTGATTCTTACACTGTCTTTAGTCTGGTATAGAATTTACGTGGCAATAAAATGGCGATTGATTAGCTACATATCAACAACTCATGAGAATCTATATAATAATTCTACCGTCTACACTAATTTTATTCGCACCATAATGATGTAAAGAGCTATTAAACAATATTTAAAAAAATGTGTTGTAATTACACAACAGCGTAACTAGGGCGTAACTAGCGAACTTTTTAGGCACAATCAAGGTTGGTTAAGTTACCCACCGTTTTTGGACCAACTAGAGTTTCAACAGCATAAAAAACTAACCCACAAACACTGGAAATACAACTTTAAAATAAAATTAACTATAGAAGCTTAATTTATATTTCATTTAGTTAATAAAATCAAGTAGCTGAAGTAAAAATAAAATAAACAATAAATAATATTATCCCGTCAAGCAGTTTTTTAAAATTACTTAGAACACCTTTAGGGTATCAGGTATAATCTGTTCACTTCAGGGAGATCGTTTTCAATAGTATGAGTCACAGTGCGCTTACAAAAAATCTAGAAGCCATTTTTATTTTATTTTTTTATGATTGGAAAACCAAAATATGTTTAAATCACAATTTAAAATGATTAAAATTTCAATAAATGAATACGTTGTTTTTAATTTTTTAATAACAAAAATGCTATCGTCTTAATTGTGATGATTATAAAATTTTTGTTATTTAAGCATAACATTTGTTGATTGATTTTCATTGGAAAAGCAACTAAGGGTGAGGACTAGTATAAACAATAATACTATTTTCATTTTCATTTATTGGTTTCAATTCCAATATTTGATCCTTCAAGGTGAACATCTCAAGGATATTTAAACTATTATAGTATTATAAATTTGCTTTCTTTATTATAATATGTATTTAAACTGTACAGAGCTGACTCAGTCAAGCTTTGAGATCCATAGGCTATCTATATATTAGGTCCTTACATATGAAATTGGCGTTTTGTATGGGAGGAACATAAAGTTGATTTTTTTTAAAATATAATATATTTATTTAATCAAAGTATGTACCATTGCTATCTATGCACTTTTGCCATCTCATAGGTAGTTCATCGATCCCTTTACTAAAAAAACCATTCGGACGGGAATCAATAAAATCTTTGAAGTCGGTTTGGACTGCCCCATCGGAGTTGAATTTTTTCCCTTGCAAGAAGTTATCAAAATTTCGAAAAAAATAGTAATCTTTTGGGGCAAGGTCCGGAGAGTACGGTGGATGTCTTAGACATTCCAATTGAAGCTCTTCTAATTTGGTAGCCGTCTGTTGTGCAGTGTGTGGTCTAGCGTTATCATGAAGCAGCAGTGGCGTAGAGCGATTAACCAGCCTCGGTTGTTTAGCAGCTAGCTTTTCCATCATGGTTTGCAGTTGCTGACAATAGACATCTGCCGTAATCGTCTGGCCAGATTTAAGAAAGCTGTAGTGAACGACACCAGCACTAGTCCACCAAACGCTCACAAGTAACTTTTTTGGAGTCAATTTTCGCTTGGGGCATGGTTTGGCTGGTTCGGCAGCGTTCAGCCATTGCGATGAGCACTTCCGATTATCATACAGGATCCACTTTTCATCACAGGTTCAATTCAAAATCCCTTCATTATTGTGCCGGTTGAATAATGCAACGCAGCAGTCAACGCGCGTTTGTTGATTTGCTTCACTCAATTCGTGAGGTACCCACCTTTCAAGCTTTTTCACCTTCCCAATTTGCTTCAAGTGGATTAACAGTTTTATTACTAACACCGCAGCCTGCAGCTAACTCGGACGTGGTTTGCGATGGATCCGCTTCCACAATTGCCTTCAATTCTTCATTATCAACTTTGGTCTCCGGCCGTCCACGGGGCTTGTTCTGCAGGTCGAAATTTCCAGAACGAAAACGTTGGAACCAAAAACGCACTGTGTTTTCTTTTGCGGCACCGTCGCCATACACATCATTAATCCTTCGAGCCGTTTTGCAGCACTGGTGCCACGGTGGAACTCGTACTCGTAAATAACGCGATATTTCAAGTTTTCCATTTTGTAAACTGAGTGACGCAAAGAAAAAAAACAATTGAGGAAAAAACAAATGAATTATAATTTTCAAAACACAAATACTTGAGTAAATAGCTGTATAAATTTGAATTTGGAATTCCTAACCAAAGAGAAGATATTTGAGATCAAAGTTGCCAGTACGGCAAAACGCTAATTTCATATGTAAGGACCTAATATTTCAAGGTGTTTTTATTTAAAAAATTCTCTATTAAATTTTCGATCCACATGCAAAGGTTTCAAAATCGTCAAAAGTGGAGAATATTTAAATCCGTGATCCAAGGAACATATTGTAAAAAACTATTTCAATCATTTAACAGTAACAAAAAATAAATTACATTATTTATTTTTATACTTCAACACTTAATGTAAATCTTTAAACTATTAAACGGTTTTGCTTCCAGCTGTTTAGATTTATTGTCACCTAAGCAAAACTCCAGTAGAGTAAAACTAGTTGTCAATATAGTTTAAACATGTGTATTTTTGTGATTAGATTTATTGTCAATGTTATGATTCTTTCTAGTTCTCTCTGGAATTGTATATCTGTAATGTTTGTGATTTTTATTCAAAGAAATGAAATAAAATATTGTCATATTGTTGTCGGTGTCACCGGTGTCACCACTATTTAAATATATGAATAAAATAAAGTGCTATCAAAACAAAATATAATATGTAAGTGTTTTTAATTTTACTAAAACTTTACACAACAAATATTTTATTTAATATGAGATTACAGCAAAATTATAACTTTTTGTCTCTTTTGATGCTAATGTAAATTTATTAACCTTTTTAAAATGTGTACTTTTAAGTAAAAAAAAAGCCTATGCATAAAAGTATAACACAACTAGAAATGGAAAAACATCGTTTCATTAAAAGTTATATTTGTTGTGTGTCCAAAGTGACCTCACATTTCTGGACATCCATAGGGCAGGTACAAGAATTTCAACATACAAGTTACCTGAATTCCGAAGTATACAGAGATGTATGCTGAACCGTAATAACAAGAATGTCGGTTTTAGAATTGAAATCCAGACATGAAATGCGATCCAAGACAAAAGGGGCCGAGATAAATGAGGGACGTTTGGATCGAGAATGTGAGGGAGCTTTTGGAAAAGAGGACTTATCTCAACGCTGAAAACTACCCTAAAAGAAGACTGAAAATTGCGGAATTGGATTCGGTAATGGCACACTCACTCACCGAACACAACCGATTGCCATCGCAAGGAAAAGCGTCGCCGCTGTTCTTTTGTAGTTGCAACCTTACCTATACTCCGCAATTTTCCTCGTTTGTCATACACATCAAAAAAACTTATATATCCCATTATTTTTATTGTCATAATACACTGCTTGAACGGAGAGGCCTACGTTGCTTACAACATATTTAAAAAAAAAATGTTGAAAACATTGTATTTTCACTAAACATTTTTTGCACTTTTCACAAATAGATTTTGTCAGTGTTTTTTATTATTTCTACACTCAGAAAGGGCGTCCGTGTCCCAAAACATGTTTGTGAAGAGTGCAAAAAGTGTTGTACTACAATTATAAAAAAAAAAACATATATGAGTCATTAACACCAAGTAATGGCGAATATAGCAGAAACATTTTTTTTATAAACCTACTAACTAACCATTATTCCGGCTTACCAAAGCGGTAAGCAGAAAGAATAGACTGCCACACTTTTATTCAATGACATACTTATCTTGATCCCCGTCATTCATATATCGTGTCATGCATGCACGTCGATTTCTCCGACCCCTCACATGGCCGACATTTAGTATTTGGTTTATTAAATAGTACCACGTTTTCCTCGGTTTTCCTCTATTTCTAGTTCCATTTATATGGTTAACATATATTCTTTTTACATCTCTTTCTTCATTCATTTTTTCCATGCGAGCAAAACATCTGTTCCTTTCATTATTTTGTTCACATTTTCATTCGCACCGCATTCACTTTTTTTATTTTCATTCGACACTCTATTCGTCTAAGGGATCTCATTTCTACTCCATTTATTCTACTTTCATCCTTCTTTTGCCAGTTTCACGCTTCGCTTCCATACATTATTTAAAAATAACACCATTATGACTGATATTTGAATTTTTTTGGATAGGCTATTGTTTGCGATGACAACTTTAAGTGCACCATTCAATTTGTCGTCTGCCCCAATCCTTCTTTCAATATCCCTCACTACTCGATTATTATTTGTGAACATACTACTTAAATATACAAACTCATTATCTTATTCGAGATTTTCACCATTCACACTAATGTTGCAGACTTTCATAATTTCCCTATTTTTCAAATAATTTCCTCTGACTTATTCACATTCATCATCAGATCATTTTTCACGCATATCTCATACATACTAGTCACCAGGACTTGTAGTCTGCAAGTAGGACAGCGTCATCCGCATATTATTGACAGCTAACTGACACTCTTCTCATTTTGGCATCTACATTCAACCCTTTCAGCTCTTTCATTCACATGTCCATATATAGATATATAACCACAGGGACATTATGCAACCCTGTTTGATATGAAAACTGTTATTGATATCAAACCAGGCTGTAAGATCTTCATTTACCCTGACACTAGCAGTGCTTTCCGTGAATAACCTTAATTACCATGATCGGTTTTGTACTTATTCCTATTCAGCCAATATAAACCAGGTTTAAAAAAAAACCTGTTACTTTAACAACATTCTATTTCTGCCCCTTTTATGATAACTCCAAGAATATTACGGATTCAGGAGTGTAAAAATTGATATATTTAGTACATTAAATATTAGGTATTTAATAATTTCATAATAGATAGTGAGGGACATAAGGTCATTATATAGATATTGTTTCTTCTTCGCAATAAGACAAAATTAAAAAAAAAACTAACTAACTAACCATCACGCCGTCTCCCCGAAGGGGTAGGCAAAAAGAATGGACTGCCACACTTTTCTTTCCTGACATATTTCTCTTGATTCCTCAACATTCATACATCGTGTCATGCACGTGCGTCGATTTCTCTGACTCCTCACACGGCCGACATTCAATATTTGATTTATTTGATCGTACTATTTCTGGTTCCATTTACATCATTAACATATATATTTTTTACCATTCTTTCTTTGTTCATTCTTTCCATATGTCCAAACCATCTTAATGATCCTTTAATTATTTTGTTCATGACACCATCATTCGCACTGCATTCCCTTCTTATATTTTCATTCGACACTCTATCATACACAGAGTAAATTTTATAATTGTGAAAAAAAGGATTCGTCGATCTGTACCCATTATTTTGGCTGACCTATTATCTCAGGCGTTACTTATAGGTATACATGTTTATCAATTTAATTGAATAATGTAAACAAAACAAACTAGATAAAAAAATGCTTTATTATTATAAACTGGTCGACGTTAAACACAAGTGAAAGCATACTTAATGTATAATAATAAAGAAGTTTTGTAATTTTTTTTGTTTTATTATGTAAAATGAACATCTACAATGATATTTCAATAAAAAATATTAACAGTTTAATTGATAAAGCATTTGTATAGATGTTTACACAATGTAATATAATTTCGATGACACCTACAATCTTATAAACTTAAAGATACATGATAAAATATTCCATCTATTTTGCATTTAAACCCATCGAATGATAGTAAAATTCGTTATTTCTGGAACTTAGTGGCAAAGAGAAAAAACAACGCCGCTTTGAGACACTTTCCTTCAAATTAATGTGACGGTGCTCAGATCAAAGGAGATGAACAAACACTTTCAGCGCTATCGCTTTTGACAAAAGTGGCCTTTTGATAAATACAAGAAAATAGATTCTTGGGGGGCTGAAATATTACCCACAAAAATGCGACAAATTTTGTTTTACGGCTCTAGTGTTGTCTTGAATATTTTTTTATATGTAAATTCTAAAACAAAATGAATTTAAACCAGTATAAACTTGTAAATTTATGTTATATTCTATTTATCTTTTGTTATATTCTTTTTAAAATTTATTCACGCCTTGTTTAAAAACCTTTGGATTAAAAAAAGGAATTATATAATGATATTAATTAATTATCTCATTCAATTAGAAAAACAGATAAAATAGATACCTTCTCGTAAGAAATGTGGACTGCTCAAGTTACATCATCCTCCTACTCGTAGACGCATTATTTTTACACTGTTCTTTGTACACTCATTCGTGGAGATTTTTCAGGACAACATTGATTGGCTCCGAAAATCCACTTTACATTTCTAATTCACAGAAATTAACTTTGAATAGCATATGATTATTCACTTATTCTTCCTTCAGTACATTATATTTGGTAAGTTTTCAAAAACACCCGAAGTTTTTAAGTATATTTGTGAATGAGACACAGTATTAATAATATATTTTTAAAATATATTAAGTAGCGCTTTAACATTTATTTGTTATTATTTAAAAAAAACACAGAAGAATAACAAATGTTTAGCCGTATATTTATATATTATTTATGAATAAAAACCTCACTGGATTAATAAAAAAAGTTGAAATTAAATATTAAAATATGTATTTACTCGTCACTTTGACACAACTTTCCGCACACGCAATAATCGCTTGGGTCGATTGTGGCACCACTTCTTTTGAGAGCTTTAAAATGCGCCAAAAGGAACTTTTGGCCGGCGTCGCGGACTGGCGATAAGCCGTGCTACACTCGATGCGGCGTCTCGGCGCCTACTGTCTCCGAAAAAGCCGGAGAACGTCGTGCGCATGCTCTAGCGCCGGCGCAGGAGTTTTTTCAACCCCACTTTTAGGGTTAGCACACAACCATTTTTCTTTGAACGGGATTCTTCAGATGTTTCAATTATATAATTATTGGATTTCATTTAAAGGCGATAATAAATATCATATTTTTGCAAAGAGCCTACAAAATTACCTTCAGTATTAATGATAAATTTAACTACCATCGTAAATAATTATAAATTAAATTGAAATCTAAAATGGAAAAATTGTATTTTACTGTAGACGATCAATATTAATAATTATTTAAATACGACGATTCTAAAGGTTTCAAAAAAATAAATGTACATATTTTACATATTTCGATAAACATTTCCATATTTCGGATAATTGGAAATCATCCTTTCTAGAGAGGTATAAAAAAACGTTCTAGATATAATAAAAAAAAAACTAACTTATCGATTGCAACTTCATTAAAAATCCGAAATAAAATGTCTCATTTGCTAGTCCTAAATATGGTCACCCTAGTTGTGTCGTCATAGATCCGCAGGGGATGAGACCGCAGATGGAACAAACGATCTTCTGAGGCTCCGGTTATATCAGAAGACCAACACTTGCTTTGCTTTTTCGTTCGTATTTATGGACACGCGTACTAGAGGGCGTCGCAAGCTGTGACACTTTGCAGTGGCTTACTTTTAACTTGCAAATTATGTTCATAGTAAACGCTTATATAAATAAAACATCATGCAAAAATGTTGATTATTTACCATTATTGTAAATAATCAAAATCATAAAATAAATAAAAACATATTAATGTCTCTCTTTCTTCTATTGTATATTCGCCATACTGTGTTGTAGATGCTTTATTTCTCTTTTTTATTTTTTTATATACTTTGTGTATACAGCACCTCGTACATTAAAAAAATTTAAATTACATAGAAATGTTTCGGACAACCAGTCCTTCTTCAGTGATACCTATTATAAATATACATATTTAAAATATTATAAAATTGTTTACATGATCTGAGATATTTATGTATTTTGCATAAGAATTTCTATCTGACAAATGAACGAATATACTCGTATAATATGTTATTATACGAGTATTTTCGTTCATTTGTCATATATTTTTCGCTAGAAATATTTCAAAGTCACTCATGGTCAATCATTATAATATATTTGTTAAAAAGTGTTTAAATGGAAAAATTTTAGCATAGCACTATCAGAATATCTTAAACAATGTTTAAAATCTTGTCACAAATATTATAATATATATAACTTTTTTTTTCAGTAAGTACCGTTTTGATGTCTTTTGAGTAAATAAACTGATTTGATTTGATTTGATATTTAAAAAAATTGTTTGTTTGTTTGTTTTAAAAAATGTAAATATTTTTTAAATAAAGTATCACAGTTTTATTTACTTCACTTGCAATTGTGGTGGAAGGTTTGGCAAACTTTGTGTTGTTTCGTGGGGCGCCGGGTGGGTGTTTTAATAATACCACACGTGGAGGCTCCATTTTTTTTATTACCGCCAATAGATTTTAATACTTAATGCAACTGCTGACTTGGAGACCGTGGACGGCGAAGAGAAGTGCAGGGCGACCGCAACTACGATGGAAGGATGATCTAAACAGACACGTCTGAATAACCTGGATGCAGCCTGCACAGGACAGCATGATATGGAAGCAAATGGAGGAGGCCTTTGTCCAGGAGTGGACGGGAATAGGCTGAGGAAGAAGAAGAGAAGAAGAATGCAATATATTAATTATTTATTATTATTATTAAACAATTTACGGTATTTATTTTTAAAGATATTAAATTGTAAGTTATCAATTATAAAAAAAAAACATTGATGTATTTTTGCATATGATTTATCTTGTTCTATTTTTGTAACAATGGTCAGAAATTTAATCGATGCATGTTTTAACTAGTATATTTATAATACATTGCTGGCTTACCATATTAGATATTTCTATTAATTTTAACGAATCATTTAGTTTGATAGAACATCGTTATTTTTTACAAATGTTTCATAATGATGTGTAAGCATTTCAAATTCTAGCAGTTGAAGTTATTATTTAACCCTTACAGCTCCTATCTCCACACGTTGTGGCCATTGGGTTTTTCCCAACAACTCCACTACGTTTGGCCATTTTTTTCTCAGACATTTTTTTATGAACTTCAAATAGGGTTTTGTTATTCTATATCTATATATAATATATTTTGTAAGAATCAAATGAATACTCAAATAAATACACCAAATGAAATATTTATGAAAACTTACTTACTAGGAACTTTTATGAAAAAAACTTGGAGCCCAAAAGGGTAAAGGTTTTGACTTTCTGCTGAACGCCGCTGAGCCGTTGTGCAGGTGACGCCGCCTGGTCTTCCGAGCTTGTCTGGCAACACTGTTAATGATTTATGTGGCTTTTATCCTTTTACAAAAATTCATTATTCATTTCTAGAGACAACGATTAAATTATTTTTTAAATAAAAAAAATGAAAATATCAGAGAAATTCAAATGCTTAAAAAAACTAACTAACTAACCATCACGCCGTCTCCCCGAAGGGGTAGGCAGAAAGAATGGACTGCCACACCTTTGACCTGACATATTTCTCTCGCTTCCTCAACATTCATACATCGTGTCATGCACGCGCGTCGATTTCTCTGACTCCTCACATGGCCGACATTCAATATTTGATTTATTTGATCGTGCCACGTTTTCCTTGGTCTTCCTCTATTTCTGGTACCATTTACATCATTAACATATAATTTTTTTACCATTCTTTCTTCATTCATTCTTTCCATATGTCCAAACCATCTTAATGATCCTTTCATTATTTTGTTCATGACACCATCATTCGCACCGCATTCACTTCTTATATTTTCATTCGACACTCTATCATACACAGAGTATCCACACATTCGTCTAAGAGATATCATTTCTACTATTGCATTTATTCTATTTTCATCCTTCTTTTGCCAGTTCCATGCTTCGCTTCCATACACAAGGGTCGGTAGAAGAACACCATTGTGCACTGCCATTCTAGCTTTTTTGGATAGGTTTTTGTTTGCGATGACAACTTTAAGTGCACCATTCACTTTGTTGCCTGCCCCAACCTTTCTTTCAATATCCCTCTCCACTCTCCCATCTCTTGTAAACATACTACCTAAATACACAAACTCAACTACTTGCTCCAAATTTTCACCATTCACGCTAATGTTGCAGACTGTCGTGGTTTCTTCCTTTTCAAAAATCATTACCTTGGACTTATTAACATTCATCATCAGATCATTTCGCATGCATACCTCATACATACAATTCACCAGGACTTGTAGTTCATGCTCGTTGTCAGCAAGAAGGACAGCGTCATCCGCATACAAGAGACAGCTTACTGACACTCCGCTCATTTTGGCACCTACATCCAACCCTTTCAGCTCTTTCATACAATTGTCCATATACAGATTAAATAACCACGGGGACATTACGCAACCTTGTTTGACACCTTAATTGATATCAAACCAGGCTGTAAGATCTCCATTTACTCTGACACTAGCAGTGCTTTCCGTGTATAGCGACTTAATGGCCGTGATCAGTTTTGTACTTATTCCATATTCAGACAATATTTTCCACAACTTTTCTCTATTAACGTAATCATTGGCTTTTTGTAAGTCGACAAACGCACAGAAAAGTTTGCGATTTTTGGCCAGAAACTGGCCAAAATTCGCAAACTTTTAAATTAATTAATTAACTGGATTTAAATTTTCTGGTCAAATGCTTAATAATTTCAATATAGGTATTTTTTCTTTCTTAAATTAAACTCCTTCATAATTTAAAGTCTTGTAGGTTTCTCTGTTTATATGGGTAGCCAGGGATTGTGGTGATTAAACACAAGTATTTATATACAGTTTTTTATTTATTTAATTTACAAGAGGCGTGTTTCGCTCGGCAAGGCAGTACCGCGGCGCCGGGTACGTTCGTACCCCCGTGATGCTTCTTGCACGTGCACTACTTGACTGACTTTTCTCGTCATCCTCGTACGTGTCCCCACAAAGGTATTTTAGTTTGAGGGAAAGCAAATAACTCATATTTTATGATATATTCCACACATACACTTTTATATACCGCAATACTAATAATCTTTTAAATATTGATTATCCTGATCAATTAGATTTATTACGTACTGGTTTCAATCCAAATTTTCTGATTCATTACCAGTTTATTAAATAATATTTAGTATTGAAACCCCTGGTTAGAAATAATTAATTTATTTCTAGTTTTTTGTAACACCTGATGATTCCAAGCATAGCTTAGCGGAACATATGTCGCAATAGTTTCACAGAAATAATTAAATAAATTGTGATACATAATATTGCAGCGTTTTAAATTAAAAAAGTTAACACTGTTGAAGTATAATGGTGTTTCAGTCAAAACAATGGATTAACTATCAATTATTTTCATTGAAAAAAATCTTATATATTAATCACGGAGTACACTAGTGCATATACGAGTACAGCATATTCCTATGAAAGCGAACAGTAATCAGTTAAAAAAAATATTATTCTTCATCTTCTTTCTTGTTATAGACTTATGTGGTCTGTTTTCCAAAGTTTACTGCTCCTGTGAGGTGGATTCCCAGCTCTCCTTACAACTTTAATGAGATCTTCTACGAGGACGAGTCCCGTGAGGCTGATTATGTAATACAATTTAAATGTACCAGTCCCCCCAACCTGTCTTCTCCTTCTTATAATATCTTCAGCCTCACATATCTATCTTATTCTGGTGTTCCTCACGCGATCTATAAGTGTATTGCCTGATATCATCCTCAGTGTTTTCGTCATGAAAATCCTCAGAACTTCTTTGGTTCTCACTGTGTCTGTCCTAGCTTCAGCACCATGTGTTATTTTATTAATCTTACGCATGCTATATAAAATATTATCTACCTTTCAATGGCCATGCCTTTGTTTTTCCATATTGTGGATTATATTATTTAATTTGCAGCTGCTTTGCTTATGCTTAGATATCTTATCCAGGTCTATGCCTAGATATCAGAACCAGGTTTTGCCTAGATATCTGAAGGTTTTTACCTGTTCTCTGGGTTAGTTCTCTACAGTCAGGTTATATATTTTTGTTGTATTAAGAAGGTTATTGTTTCCCAGGTATATATATTCTTGGAAAATATACTATATAATATACCTGGGACACAATATTTGATTGGGCCGAGATAACCAGGCCGCAGAGTTAAAAATAAGAATTGGACTAAGCTAGGCAGCTTTCGGAAACCTGAGCTACATCCTTAAAAACCGGAAAATACCGATCAACCTGAAACGAAAAGTCTATGAAGCCTGCGATCTGCCAGTTAGTACTTATGGTCTTGAAACTGTTACATTGTCCAAAAAAATGGGGCCGAGAAACTGCGAGTGACCCAAAGAGCCATGGAAAGAGCCATGTTAGGAATAAGCGTAAGAGACAGAGTCAGAAACGATACGGTGAGAGAAAAAACAAAGGTCACTGACATCATACAGCGGGTGGCGACATTAAAATGGCAATGGGCGGGTCACGTAGCCAGAAGCTCAGATGAAAAATGGACAAGAGTACTGCTGACTTGCAGACCATGGACGGCGAAGAGAAGTGCAGGGCGACCGCAACTACAGTGGAAGGATGATCTAAACAGACACGTCGGAATAACCTGGATGCAGTCTGCAAAGGACAGCATGACATGGAAGCAAATGGAGGAGGCCTTTGTCCAAGAGTGGACGGGAATAGGCTGAGGAAGAAGAAGAAGAAGAGAAGGTTATATAATTTGTCTAACAAAATACTTCATAATACTTAATATATAACAGGATTTTGCTAAACCTTTCTCTACAGTTAATTTGTCGCAGTGCAAAAAAAGTATTATATTCAAGCGTTAACGACTGAATTGCGGGATTGAGCAGAATCCTTTATATCGCTATCGACAGTTCAGATATGGGCTTTTAATCACCCTTTTTATGTTTGTTAATAGTCATTTCGTTTTCTAGTAACATATATATAATAACATATTTAATAGTGGCAATTACACGTATGTTGCTTTAATTATTACTCGTGCGTCACAAAAGCTTTGTATCGTACTAGATCAATTTATTTGGAGTAGAGTTTGATAGAAAATAATTTACCTTCTAATAAATCTCAATGCGGCGGCCTTATGTTGCAGAGATAATAAACATCGCACCGAAACGTTCATTATTAAATTTTATACAGAAGCAACTAACTAACTATCACGCCAACATACAGTGGAAAAAAACATAGTTCTCATGCAAAAATTTCATGCTAGTCTTAAAAAATAAGGAGTATATTGGAATAATTTTTTTCCATTTAGTATCAATTAACTCACCTATAAATTATTTGACTAAAATAAATGCTTAATTTTGTACAACTCTTACAACCTAATTTTAATACAACTCTATAGTCAACTGAAAAAAAAGTCAGTGTTAGATTACTGAACCGCAATGTTTGTAATGTAAACAAGGTGTGCATTTTATTTCATTATTGTAGTAATTATTATTACTATTACTTGGCCTAACAATTGTTTGAGCATTTTTTATACAAATTCATACAAACTATATGTTAAGTTAAATTTCACCGGCCGATTTTGGCAACTCGCTGCCATCTCTTGAGTCCAGAAGATCACAATGAGCTGCCGAAATCGGTCGAAGCCAAAAATCTAAGTAGAATTTAACCGTATATATTTAAAAAAAATATATATATTTTCATTATTTTCAATGACTTTCTTGCATGAAATTAAAAATCACAATACGAGTATAAATTAGCAAAAAAACCGAATGTGATCCAGGGCAAGTCTGTCTGCGCGCTTATTTCTTACTATCATAATATTTATAAACGTCAAGAAAGAGAACGAAAATATTTTGAATACAAGAGAGCGAGAGAGGAATACTTCGATACACTTCGAAAATAATTCGAAACGCATACGATGCGCATGTTCGAGAACGTTTCTAGAATATTTTGAATTTTGTCCTGATTATTCTTTTTTGAGTAGTCTAGAAAATTTCAAACCGTGAAATTTTAAAATAAAGTCATAAAAGTAATAACTTATTACTGATTACGATTACGTAGTGAACTAAATTATCAAAGGTAGAACATCTTTACTTTCATCAGTATTTTACGGGTTGCAACTAGTAGCAAGATTAATTATTTCAAATACGTATAGTCATTATATTTGTTAAGATGTAAGTATAAGAGCTAAGTATCAAAGTTAAAAATATCGAACGGCAATAGTTTCTTCGCTCTTATTAAAACCCGGCGCAGAATGTAAAACTACCCTTCCCGGTGCTGCGCAGCAGTCGGCGAAACGGGTACCTAAACTACCATTTACTCAAAAAGTGTCTGATTATTTGGACTCATGGAAAGACAAATGAAAAAAGAGTGATAAGAAAGTGTTTGTAAACGATGTTAATGGAACAATGACGAAAACGTGCCGCGATCAAATCAATCTTATATTAAATGGCGGCCACGTAATGAGTTGGAGAAATCAAGGTGCATGCGTGGGACGTTGTATGAATAGTGAAGAATCTAGATAAGTATATCGGGAAAGAACTTTGTATCCATCCATTATTTCTAATTATATTTTTGGGGAGATGGTTAGTTAATTTGTTTTATAAAAGTTTTTGTTTTTAATTTTTGTATAACGTGTCAAAATTCGCTGAAGTACAAATTCTGCCAAAACGTTCAATATTGAAATCACCAAAATACTAACTTATTATTTATGTATGCTTAGTATGAGAAAATAAATAACCTACTACAAGGTTAAAGCTGAAATTACTTACAGGGAGGTTTTCAGGTGTTTTTCCAGGTAGACCAGTGACTATTTATAGAAATTTTCTAATTATATTAAACAAAGTTTTATAAGAACGTTTAAAAAGAAATTTTAATGCTTATGTAATATACAGTCGAATTTGGTTATTACAAGGAAGATGGAACACACTGCTTTTGATCGATATAAGCGTATTTTTAAATGCTTACAAACTCTATACATGAAGATTTCAAGTATCTGGAGCGATCACATTCCACAAAAAGTTCCAATTCGAACAAAAAAACACAATTTAATTAATTTATTAAGTAGCTCGTTAAAAAAAGTGATTAAATGTTTGGGGAAAAACTTAAACCAAAATGTCATCAAATGTTTCCTCGTTACATCCGATAGATATATGGCTATTTCCATGATCGTAATAACTGAGTTCGACTGAATTTCGTTCACAGCATTAAATTATCTTCTTCTTCTTCACTTTTGATAGACCCAGGAGTCTGTTATTTCAGGCGGGTCCTCTTGAGACGCTGAACTCCAGCTTTCTCTCCACCGTTTCGGGGGTCTTCCTGGTCGGCGTTGTCCGTTTGGCGTTCCATGGAGGGCTATGTATGGTATCCTATTTGAGTTCATTCTTTCTACATGTTGATGCCAGTATCGCCGTCTTTGACGTCCCCATCTGACCACATCTTCGACCTCGCAGATTTCTCGGATTGCTGTATTCCTAACTCGATCACGTAGGGTTTTGCCAGCTATAGCGCGGAGTGTTTTCATCTCGGTTGTCCTGAGCATGCTCTTTGTCTTGACAGTGTGTGCCCTCGATTCAATGCCATATGTGAGGATTGGTCGCACACAGGTCTTATAAATGCGTACCTTGCTGTCAGTCCTCATGTCCTTGTTTCTCCATATGACATCTTTCAGGCAGCCTGCAACTGCTGCAGCTTTATCTACCTGTCACCTTACTTCTCTGGGGAGGTCATTAGAACTGGTTACTTCGCTTCCGAGGTATCTGAATTCTCGTAATTTATAATAAATTGAAATATACCGCTTAATAAAAACAACTATTTATTTATTATACGCAAATTGATGGTTCAAAAAAAAGTTAAATATATTGCACAAAGATTTTTAAGATTATGTAAAAGCAAATTTAGCTTAAATAAAATAGCTTCTTAGATAACGCTTAAATTACTTATAAGAAAAACTAGATAATTTGTTTTAACATTTTCGTATGTAAGGACGACATACTCACGATACTACGTGATTGATACTCACGAAGAATATAACATATTGATAAGACTTTCCGTCGTGAGTTTGACACTAGTTTCAATCCAAGTGATTGGTTCACAGCAAAAAGTGTAACATTTTTAGTTTCAAAACATTTCTAAAATAAGAATAACATTTATATTACTTTAAAGAAAAATTATTGGTTATACTCGAATAAACTCATTTTTTTATAATAAAAAATACGCTTTTGTTTTGTAAATTAATAAAAAAATATCAATTGTATTTTGAACAATAATTTATTGGAATTATATGTTTCGCCTGTATATAACTACTACATTATCAATTGTCTCATTTTTCAATCCCATAAATTATAATAATATTTTTCGAAAACACACTCTTCATTCGTATTACTAACCCGAAAAATCTTAATACCATGCGTTCAAATTATTATATAATATAAATTTAAAAAAAACACAGTCATAATCGTTAAAAATTTCTTGTGAACTTTTTAACAGTAAGCCTAAGGATGCACTTTTAGTCAAATAAATTGAACTCGATAATGATTTATTGTTTTGGACAAAACACAATGATACTGCAACATTTAACAATTTTAAAATTTTGACACACTGTTATTATACATATCATAAAAGATTTTTATGAGATAGTTGCGAAAGCTATTTCGCCAACTTATATTAGCATCATCCAGCGTTACCAAACAACTCGTTGTTAGAATTGTTTTGACACTTTATGATGCTAACATTGGTTGGCGAAACAGTTGTCGTGATAATCTGGCTATTTTATTATTCTTCGCTTATGATACGTTTTCTATTATATTTGCTGTCGCAGTTTTAGTTATTATTCAACAGGTTCATTACTTTTGAGTTATTTTATTGCCTTTCTTTCATTATCTATACAATAATGTAGTAGTTATATATAGTATAGAAGCAATTTTATTTTACTTCACTTTCGTAAAGAAGTAAATGGTTCTTCTCTAAAATCTAATAAAACCTCAAATGATGTTTTAATAAACTCTCGTGATTAAAGCTCCGACAAATGTTGATGTTCAAAAGACTGTTTATCTTCTCAATATTTATCATGTCTGCCTTCATCTGTTTTACGTGTTAATAAATCTTATGTGTTAATAAAAAATACGTTGATACTAAAAATAGTATTTTCAAGTTTACTTATTACTGGTAGGGCTTAATTAAATTCATAAAATTTTTCTATTAATTGGCCAATTGGAAAGTAATAAAAAAATTAAAACTGTTTTTTTTTTATTTCATGGTGTAAGTTCATTTTATATATTATTGAAAACATTTTTTTGGTAGAAAATCTTTTTAAAATGTTAATTTACTTAAAATCTACTAAAGTTTGATTTTCGACCGGTTTCGGCAGCTCGCTCCCATTTTTATCGCCAGAAGATAGCAGCGAGCTGCCGAAATAAAAATTGGGCATTATTGTGAAAGAACGGAATATTATGCTCCGTTTGAAGTATTGTCGATCGCTCGCCACAACTTTTCCCAATCTTTATGGCAGCATAAAGATACCCTGCCGAAAGAATGTTTCATCTTTTGAGGGTTTCCATGAATTGGCCCAATTTTTGGTATCTTCACATGATGTGAAGTGCTGCTCAGATAGGTCATGTATAGATTAAACAACCACGGGGACATTACACAACCCTATTTGATACCTTTTATGATATCAAACCAAGAAGTGAAAGACCCGTTTACTCTGACACACGCGGTGCTTCCTTCATAAAGGGAAGCAACCGCTCGTATCAGGTTTGTGCCTACTCCATACTCGACCAAAACCTTCTATAGCTTTTCTCTGTCAACTCGGTCATACGTTTTTTGCAGATCTACAAACGCGCAGAAAAGTTTCCGATCTTTTGCCAAAAACTTCTCTGTTTGATAGCTTAGTGCAAAAATCTGGTCCATGCATCCACGTCCACTCATAAAAGCTCTCTACACATCCCAAATCTTTCCGGAAGTCTTCT
The DNA here is from genome assembly GCA_022606425.2 of Lepidostoma basale. NCBI lineage: Eukaryota > Metazoa > Arthropoda > Insecta > Trichoptera > Lepidostomatidae > Lepidostoma > Lepidostoma basale. Next base: position 260,835 of record JAHDVF020000477.1, on the reverse strand, counting down.
TTCTCACTCTTTCATTTCACACATACGTCTTAGAAATCTCACATCTACCCCATTTATCTTGATCTTCATGTTTCTTCTGTCAGTTCCATGCTATAGTTCCATACATCAGGATTGGTACTAAAAGTCCATCGTGAACTAGTATTGATACAGTTGTTTGAATATATATCGTCAACCCAACTTACTTTGTACTTATCTTTGATTTTAGAGAGGCAGTGACCCAGTCTATCGTTGCCAGCTAACCTGGCAAAACTTGTCTAAATAAATACGTAAAGTAGTAGAAATTATTAAAAAATAATTTAATGTAATTATAATTTAAATTTTGCTTTAAAAGTTGTTTTAAACCTGGATGTATTTTATATACTGATGAATGTTGTATTAAAAGTTCAAAGGGATTTGTTAAAACGAGTTTACAGTCGATTGGATTAGGAATTCTATTTTAATATTCAATGCTTTGTTTCAACTCAACCTAAACATCAAACGGAATTGAGCGTTGGAATAAATGTCTAAATATGTTTGCTTAAATATTCGACGGCGTTATTGTTATTACTAATTTCTGATTGAAATATAACAGAAAAAGTCGTGATGAAAACAGAAAAAATATCAAAAATATAATTGTTTCTACTTTTAGATTATTTATTATGTACCTCTAGACTGTCTCAGGTTCGATTCCCGGCAATGGTAGTGTGTTTGTCAACTTGTCTCTAGTCTGATGTAGAATTTATAATATATTAACTATCTATCATATGTCATGAAAATCAATAGCTAAAAATATGTATACAGTTATTGGATTCAAAAAACCTGCTGTGTACATACTACCACTTTGAGGGCCTAAGTTGGATCCTAAGAACCAGCAAAAATGTAACATTTTGCTCCAAACTAATCCTTCCAGTGGGTAACTGAAACAACCGAAGCGAGGTAATTTAAAATATTTACGTCTCAAGTAGCAGGTACGGATGATAAGATATATGGTCTAGTAACGTGTGTATGGTAACGTATTGATTGTCTAGTAAACTCCCTTCTACACAAAATCTCGATTATATATAAGTATCTTATTAATATGAGAGATGTAGTTAATGGTTAAAAGAACATTCATTGATTATCTACTAAACTCCCTTCTACACAAAATCACAATTATAAGTATCTTATTAATGTGAGAGATGTAGTTTATGGTTAAAAGAAAAAACATTTATATTTAAAATAGAAGATGAAATTCTGACTCCCGGATGGTAAGTAGGGGGGGGGGAGGGAGCAGTGATGAATCGTTCTTGTTCAATTTAATTAAAATATTTCAAAAAACTGTTCTTCAGAACGATTCTTTAAACCGGGCCGACTTACTATTTAATATCGAATACAAATTCATAAAACATAGAAAACGAGAGTTAATAGTCAACAGAGTATTGATTGAAGACGGGTAGGGGCTGGTGTGATTTATTTATTTATTTTTACTATGTAAATAAGAAAATAGTTTTTATGTATAATTAATACGAATGAAATTTTATTGTATTTTATCGAATGACACGTTTCGCCTTGCTCAGGAATTATCAAATGTAGCGATAATGCCTTAGGTGTGATTCTCATAGAACATAATTAAACTCCAATATAACATACGTTTTAATTATTTAATATAGAGATTTTCATTATTATTCAAGAATCAATAAATAGTTTGTGTGCAATATTCTTTACACAAGCTAATGAGGTTTGTTATGAAAATGGAACTGTATCATCTCGAAGATTGAACCGAAGTCTCCTGGATTAGTAATTAAGGGTTCAGTCCCCCTAACTCGCCCTCGAAGCACTGTAAGAGATGAGTTGTGGGGCAGAAGGCAGTTGGAGCGAAGATACAGAGAAGGGAGACACGTACACATTTAGGGGAGGCCAATGGATTAATATTTGTATGCTTAAGGTGAGAAAAAATATTAAGCGAGGCTACAATATATTTTCCATAAATTTAGTATTTTAAAAGTCATTATAAACATTTTTTTTAACTGACACATTTTTAAATAATTTTTTTTAACTGATACATTTTTAATTTTGTGTTTCCGGTATTGAAGGTTTTACTCCTTCGAAACATGTCGAGAAAAATGAACTCAGGAGTGGAAAAACAGTATTTTATTTGAGAATAAAATCTCTTATTACTGGGTCTATCGTTTTTTTAAGTACTGTCACCAATGTATTTAGCAGTGTCATACGGAAATATTACTCTAGAAATACGTTTTTTGTGTGAGGAGATAAATCACCATAAACGTAATCTAAATGTTGTTTAATTTTTCTTCTATCTTAAATGTTGTTTAATTTGATTAGGTGTATGCCATAATTTTATCAAACATATAATTATGTCTAAACATAATCTCTAATATAAGCTGGGTATTTTTGTTAGCTAAAATTTTTTCATGCACTAGTTACGTTGTCTGGTTGGCTACTAAAAACTAATACTCTTCGAGCCATCATGTACATTGTGTAGGCTTCGTATATGTGCAACTATGAAGCAACGGGGTTTGAACCTCTCGTGAATCTTTATAAGCCTGTCAGGCCGAGAATTTATGGCGCATACCACGTTAATGCTTCATTAACAATAATTGAGTACATTAAAAATAATTTACGTTGCTAGTTACTTCCCTGACTCTGATAGTTATTTCACCTACATTCTCATTAGACCACCGCTGGTGTAGTTATGCCAACGATTGCCGAAGTTGATTTGGCTCTAGCACCGGTTCTGTGTACTCTACTGGAAGAAGTATCAACGTTAAAGGTTCTAGTGCCGCTCCTCGAAGCGCTCTGAACGGTATGTACAAATATAGCGGCGACCACAGGTGCAAAAACTACATATTCGTGGCCAAACTCTTTTTGTTAAACGCTTATACCTCTTGCTATTTGTAATTTCAGAGTAACGTGGGTTCAGGAAGGAGCGGTCAACTGAAACCAATCGCACGATTTACACAGAATATGTGACGAAGGTCTTAGACAACGGTCACCGGGATGATTGTTCTTATAATGACTTTTCTTGCACCTTTGGTACCGTCAATCATGATGTACTTCTATTTAAGCTGGCGGAAATTGGTTTTTCTTCCCCGTTGAATATATTTTTTCTAGCTACATGAAAGAAATTAAACGGTATTCTTCATGTGATACATTTCAATCTTAACTTTTTAAATTGTTTATTCTAGATTGCCACAATCATTTAACCACTTGGTCCACTACTTCATTACCTTGATAAATAAAATCTAGGTGGTTACAAAAATGCTAAAAAATGTCAAGTTACACAAAAATGTCAAACCTATTTCTTCGACGTTGTAAAGTAATATAGAGAAGGAGCGTCATCGACAAGGAAGGATAAACCCAAAATAACCCAAACCAAATTAACATCTTAAAAAATAGTAATGCTAGGCTAACAAAACATTAGTTTTATTTAACAAAATAAAGAAAATAGATCTACATTATGTCGTTTATATTCGGCGAATTTTTTTAACACGGTGATATTTTCAGTGAAATAAGTTTTCTTAACTAAATAGAATTAGAAATATGCACATGGACTCAAATATTTAGTTTAATATAAAAAAAGTTTTAATATATATGACTCCGTGCTAAATTAGCTTACATATTCATATTCAGATTTAAATGACATTAAGTGGATATAAAAAAAAACAGATTTTTTATTTTATTGGTTTTTAGGGTTGTACAAATTATTGGGGTATTACAAAATATTAAAAAGTTTAGTAAAAATATATTTAACTTTTTAACAACTACGTTTAAGTTTAACGCGTTTAACCCAATATGTATAGTGTTTTTAGAGAAAAAAAAACAAGTTTTATTTAAAATAATCATATTTCAGGTAACTGGCATATTTATTGTAAAAACACTTAAACGTAAAAAAAATTTTAGAAACGCTTATCCCAAAGACGGATTTCTGTAATTAATAAACATATGGTAAATATTGAATTTACCATAACGTTGAGGATAGCATTTTGACTTTTAATTATAGTATTTATTTATTTAATAAATGTACAGAAGTTTTATTGTATTCTAATAAGTAGACAACTAGCTAATTGGAATTTACATTATTCGCTTTGCTAGCGTATCAAAAGTATGATAATGCTATAGCAAGACGAAACATTTCACTCCCGTAACGCGCAATTAATCTGTAGAAAATGGAGATTTTCATCCGCCTTGTTCGAGATTCAATAAATATAAAATACAATAAAATGTTGTTTTATTGTTTAAAAAATACTTGTATTTATAAAATTTGTTAATAATATGTAGGTATATATACAATAATATTAATATAGTAATGGCGATACATACACTATATAAATCCAAAAAAGTTGTATCCGTTGTGGAGAAGGGTGACAAGAAATAATACATTTCCTATTATAACCAGTGAAAATGCTTGAGACAAATGTGGGGGCAAATGTATTCCCTCATCTAATGTCGAGAGAGAAGAAAGAGATGGAAACGATTTGAAATGTTTTGGCGTGTTCTTGGAGAGCTTGCGCTAGCGCCCCCTTTTATACAGGTACTCACTATTGAAAGCATAAAGCGGCTACACTTGTTATATACCCTTATAGAATTAGAATAAACTATATGAAAAAAAGCATGTTTATTTCCGTAATGAGTTCTTCGCATATATTATATTACCAAACAATTATTATATCAAATAAAATGTTGATGAACTTAAAATATAACCACCGTGTAATTCCACTATAATATGAATCAAAACACTGTGTTATCCAAATAATACATATGAAAATGTCTGTTTTCTAGATTATTTATTAAATTTTATGGAAATGATATATTTCGCCTTGCAAAGGCATTATCCAATGTTTTCACAAATGTCACATTTATTAATGCCTCAATAAGGCGAAACCTGTCATTCCCATAAAATATGAAAAGTTTTCATTCGTATTCATTATTCAATATGGAGTTTTAGATCATTCAACAATAAATACTGTATTTCTCTCATGTTCATATTCATCAGTAGTTTGTATAGATCCTTCACTCAATGATGAAGATATAAAAATTTTCGATAAAATAATTAAAATTGCGTGTATAACATATGTCTTATCTTGGTTATATAAATATGTTTTTACGATTTGGTCTGAAGGTGAAATCTGCAACGATCTAAGAAACGTCTGACAAAGATGATATCGGAAGACACCACAGATAAACATACTGTTTGTTTTTATTTATTTTATTTCAATACTACCTATAAAATACTTGATGGCGTTTTATTTTTACGGGATAAGTAAACCTTTTAAAAAGTTAAATATTTTAACGTTTAAATATAGTGCAAAAATCAAAATCATGATAATTACAACTTCTTAAGAAGTGGTGGGATACAGTTTAAGATAATGAATCAAAACACTCTATTCGATGACATCTTATCATCAATAAGGAAACAGCTTGTGAGATGATTGACTCAGACAGGAAAGGAAGCCAGGGTGCAAACAGCTTTGGAGGCTGTAGATTGTATTCACATTTACAAAGTTTAAACTAGGTAAAATGCACGAAGTACATGGATATTACATTTTGTTTACGTGCATAAGAGGAAAACAACACTTTATTCTAAAGATTAAGAAATACTTTAATTTCCCAAAATTTAATTTACCCAAAGCATAAAGTGTATAGTTGAATAAACTAAACTAACTTACCATCACGCCGTCTCTCCGATGGGGTAGGAATAGAGAATTGACTTCCCACACTTTTCTTACCTGAAATACTTCTCGCTTCCTCAACATTCATAAATTGTGTCATGTCAATTTCTTCGACTCCTCACATGGTTGACATTCAACATTTGGTTTATTTGATCGTGTCACGTTTTTTTCGGTACTCCTATTTATCTAGTTCCACTAACATCGTTAGTAGATACTTTTTATATAAATGAATAATAATGTAATAACCCCTAAATATTATGGTTATTGAAATTTCTCGGTAGAAGTTTTTTTTATATACACTAAGTCGTTTAAAACCAATATCTAGATACTCGTATTATGTTGATTCTCGTGATATGTGATATGTAAAAATAACATAGTTTTTTTTAAATATTATAACAACATATTTTACAAGTTTCTTAAACACATATTTTTAGTTTTATTCCACTAGTCGGTCAAACCTAGAAAAACCAAAAACATATTACAAATAAAAAAAATCAAATGTTTTATTAATTTTCATTTTCATCACAAGAAATTGGGCCTGACAAAATATTATACTCGTTTATATTTTTTCTTTTCGAGTTGTTTTATTACATTACATTATATTTCATATAATTTGTTTTCGATTTATTTTGTGGACGTTGGACGATCGAAATCTGCGCAAATCGAAATTTTTGCTGGTTTCGGAGGTGCCATATAGCCCTTTTTATATGACTGTTGCTTTCTACATTTCTAAATTCTACATTACAAAAAAGTATGTACTTGACATATTTAATATACGTTCTAATGTTTTTATTTTTATATTGTTGAAACGGTCTTTACATCATTATAGCGTAAGACAAATCGATGTAAAGGATATAGGTATATCACAGTGGTTATCGAGACATAAGATAGGTAGCTAATCTGGAGCAATTTTAATATCCAATGAATTCTTCACCAGATGAAAGATATTGTGAAAATCACACAGTCATTGCTGGGAATCAAACCCGGGGCTTTGGTGTTGCAATCAAAACACTTACTACTCTGCCACGAAGGTCGTTGAAGGTTTTATGCATATTTGAAAATGAAAACCATATAAAATAGTTCCGTCAATAATTATATCGTTATACCCTTTGAGTTAAGCGTCACGCAATAACTCCCACGGGCCACCCTTGCCGCCCTGGGGTCCTTTATCCTAATTTATGATGTGTGCCAACGGTGAATACCTCCCCCAGGACCCGCAGGGAGAGTTTTAACTCTCGTGGATTATTTTTACGCAATTTTGTTCGAAAAGAACAGTTTTGAAAGGTTCAAAGAAACTGTCACTCAAATTGAAAAATACACGGCTATTTTTTAACGCTAAACGCTGGATCCAGATGAATAAATTGTGTTACATGTAGCTGTTGTTGGCACTTACAAGGACTATTTACGGGTATAAATTATCGAGGGGTACTGACTCCCCAGGTGTTGTACGAGTAACAATTTTATATCGTGAACAGAAGTACCTATTTTGTAAGGCACAACCATTATATAACAAAAATGAAAACATCACAAAAGAGAGCACGTGATCAAACCCTTGTTTTTTTATTGTAACCATATCAATAAGATTTATTTAGTCATTTGAATTATTTTCTATGGGGTTAAACATCATTATTCAAAAAACAATGAATGACCTTCGTGGCTGAGTGGTCGGAGCTTCGACTTCCATTCTCAAGGTCCCGGGTTCGATAAGGAAGAAGGAAAGGGGATGCATGGTGGAATGATGACGTAAAGATTGCTGTTAAAGAGAAGAAAGATGCTTGGTTGAATATGTTGTCGATAAATAAGAATGACAGAGTTAAGTATGAACGAGCAAAAGATTTGTATAAGGTATGCAAGAAGAGAGTGAAGTCGGTAGTGAAAGCGCGGAAAGAAAAGCTGAAGGAGGAAGAAGGGCTCAAAATGACAAACAACTTCCAAGCAAATTTAAAAATGTTTTGGAAAGAAGTTAAAAAAGCCCGAAATCCTCCTGATAGTGAATATGTGAAAGCACAGAGCTATTAGTATTTTGAGTGTCGTTGGTAAAGTCTATGGCAGAATTTTAATAGAAAGAGTAAGAAAATTGACGAGTGACAAAGTTTGGGATGTGCAAGGTGCCTTTATGAATGGCAGAGGATGTATGGATCAAATTTTTGGACTTCGTACAATGACAGAGAAGTTTCTGGCCAAAAATCGCAAACTTTTCTGTGCATTTGTCGACTTACAAAAAGCAAATGATTACGTTAATAGAGAAAAGTTGTGGAAAATATTGTCTGAATTTGGAATAAGTACAAAACTGATCACGGCAATAAAGTCGCTATACACGGAAAGCACTGCTAGTGTCAGAGTAAATGGAGATCTTACAGCCTGGTTTGATATCAATAAAGGTGTCAAACAGGGTTGCGTAATGTCCCCGTGGTTATTTAATCTGTATATGGACAAATGTATGAAAGAGCTGAAAGGGTTGGATGTAGGTGCCAAAATGAGCGGAGTGTCAGTAAGCTGTCTCTTGTATGCGGATGACACTGTCCTTCTTGCAGACAACGAGCATGAACTACAAGTCCTGGTGAATTGTATGTACTCGTATGAGGTATGCATGCGAAATGATCTGATGATGAATATTAATAAGTCCAAGGTAATGATTTTTGAAAAGGAAGAAACCATGACAGTCTGCAACATTAGCGTGAATGGTGAAAATTTGGAGCAAGTAGTTGAGTTCGTGTATTTAGGTAGTATGTTTACAAGAGATGGGCGAGTGGAGAGGGATATTGAAAGAAGGGTTGGGGCAGGCAACAAAGTAAATGGTGCACTTAAAGTTGTCATCGCAAACAAAAACCTATCCAAAAAAGCTAGAATGGCAGTGCACAATGGTGTTCTTCTACCGACCCTTATGTATGGAAGCGAAGCATGGAACTGGCAAAGGAAGGATGAAAGTAGAATAAATGCAGTAGAAATGAGATCTCTTAGACGAATGTGTGGATATTCTGTGTATGATAGAGTGTCGAATGAAAATATAAGAAGTGAATGCGGTGCGAATGATGGTGTCATGAACAAAATAATGAAAGGATCATTAAGATGGTTTGGACATATGGAAAGAATGAATGAAGAAAGAATGGTAAAAAAATTATATGTTAATGATGTAAATGGTACCAGAAATAGAGGAAGACCAAGGAAAACGTGGCACGATCAAATAAATCAAATATTGAATGTCGGCCATGTGAGGAGTCAGAGAAATCGACGCGCGTGCATGACACGATGTATGAATGTTGAGGAAGCGAGAGAAATATGTCAGGAAAGAAAGGTGTGGCAGTCCATTCTTTCTACCTACATATATATATATATATATATATATATATATATATATATATATATATATATATATATATATATATATATATATATATATATATATATATATATATATATATATATATATATATATATAATTATCCTATATATATATTATATATATATATATATATAATAAATTGGATAATTTATAAAGCCCCATTTTTATGAATTGCTCATCTCAATACGTGGAATCAATCAAATTATAATGAAAAATTGTAACTTCGATGACATTTGGCATCACTTTTTTGACGGAGAGCCTATCGTGAGCCAACCCCTTCGGGGAGATGGCCTGGTGGTTAGTTAGTTAGTTAGTTACTGCATCTACTAATATTACTAATTTTGTCAGCACAACATGTCACTCTGTAAGGATTTGTTCGTTTGAAAAAATAAACAAGAAACATTAATGCTACGCTCATGACTTAACTTAACTGATTTAATGAAAATGAAGTTATTGAATTATGCATTTTCACAATTTTCTTCAGGGAGTTACAATAAAATTCCACATTTTCATACCGTTTTGTGACCGTAAATTAGATGGCTAAAATAGCAATTACCCGTTAGAAGCAGCATATTTATGTGCGCTCTCAGTTAATAACGACGCCCAGAGATTTCCAACATGTGAAGAAACTTCAGAAAGGTGTTAGATTTTTAAAATTTTAAAATAAATAATTATTTAATGATATATTTAAAAGAGAGACTTTAACCAACATAAAGACACTTTAACCAATATAAAACTTTTGTCGCTTTGATGCGTAGAAAATAACAATTTCAAAACATAATAATGTTAAATACGAGTATTAAACAACTCTCTTTTACTCGTTGAGGTCAAATAACTCTTGATGAGATTTTTCTCCCTTGTTGATTTTATTTCAAGCTCCTTGAACCTGAGCGTTTTCCCTCAGTAGTCAATTTAATCCATCCCAGCCTGATTAGCCAGAACATTAACTATCAGGTGCTGTCTTGGCTTTCCTAGAGATCTTACTACGGTTGGTCTTAACGTGTACAGTATCTTGATTTCTCTGGTTCAGATTACATTTCACACCATTCCAGGTGACCGCTCTCCTGATGCTCGTGAAGGCTAAATATTACATGAAACATGTGAAGGCTGTATTAGCTGCTGGATAGAGTGATTGTCGTATTTCCGAGACAGCAGCCACAATCTACTTATTTATTAAGATATCTCTCACAAGAGCCAATAAGAAACCAAAGTTATAAGTTCAACATAAGGAAATTTGGAGCTGGCAAAAGATGGATGAAGGCCGTAGAAATGAGATGTTTCATAGAATACTGAACAACAAAATAAGGAAGAAATATAATACAGCTGATTGCATCCTAAGTAAAATTAAAAAAAAATAATCAGTTGGATGGTTTGGACGTATGAAACGAATGGATGAGAGAAGAAGGCGGAACGATCTACGAGACAGAGTAAGAAATTCCGAAATAAGAAATATTTGCAATGTGGAAGATGTCGTGTGATAAGGAAGACTGAAAATACGCTACAGGAGCAATCATGTGCGGAGAGCATGTTTTGAAAGAGGAATAAGTGAAAGCGGCAAATAAAGAACCATCAAGAAATCGACCTCCAGGAAGACAACCCTAAAAAATGGCGAGACAGTTGGACATCTACATCCCAGGGACAGGCTTCGAGAAATAACAGGACACAGTCTGAAATAAAGCAGAAAAAGAAGAAGAAAATAATAAAATAATAACTATTATAAACGCCATATTAAATCAATAACATGAAATTAATTTGATATTAGTCTGTTTTCTTGATATCATTTGACAATGCCTTAAGGTGAGTTATGTAATTCCCATAAACTGTTATAATACAAATATTTTCATTATTATTAAAACTGTTTATATCTTATTACTTATAACAGTGTATACGATTTTTGATTAAAACTATGGACTTTTATAATAAAATTTTCCATAAAATAAAACATCGTTATATTTAAAGGAATGTTTCGAAGGAATTATATCTTCATTATCGGGAAATATATATGAAATATATGTACATAATTATGTTAACTTACTAATATCATTCTTAACTAATATAGTTAATTAACTAATATCATTCTTCCAATAAAAAGTGTATAGTATCGTCGAAACACGTTGAGTGAAAGATACTCAAAAGTGGAAAAAAAAATGTTTAAATTAAAAGAAACAAATAAAGTATACTTGCCATGTTACGAGTATATTAGTTTTCCTACGAAAAAATCTTTTCCTATAAATAAATACATCGAATGAAATTAAATTGGGAAACATCATATTACAATAAGCACGTTGAGGTATCCTCTAGCAGAATAATTCCGCAACTCGGTATCAAAATGGCCCCCATTCTAGAAACTAAATCATTTTTATAGCTGATAATAGGAGAATCTTTCCCGAACATGGCGGTCACTTAAGGAATGTTTGAACCTCCATTATTTGGTACAGGGCTTAATAGTTTCCTGATACTTCTACATCTAAGCTTTAAGTATCATAATATCTACAACTACCCGAAATCAGTATATTTAAGGAAATCCTCTTTATAGGACTCTCTTCAAGTAATTTGAGTATTTCTCAAATTTGTTGAGAACTTTTTTTTTTATATTTCAAATATTATTTTTCTAATACTGTACATAATATAAAATATTTAATCTTCTTAAAATATTGAAATTTTTAAGGCATAATTAACTTTTGAATTCAATCTAAAATTATGTTTTATTTATGTAAACATATTAATGAAGGCGACATATTTCTAGATGTTTAATTATATAAAGTTTATGAGGTCCTATAGGAGCCCATCATCTCTCGTGAGGGAATTTGGTAACTATCCGTGGCTTTATCCCACCGCATTCCGACTCAGGGGTCTATAGTCTGCAGATATGGAGAAATAGGTTCACGTTTTCTAATTTCTTCAGACTTATTGGGCGATTCTTTGAGACTTCGCCATCTTGGCCATCTTCGCCATCCACCCATCTTTATGTTCCGGATGGATATCTTCGATAGCGTCGGTACAGACTTTTTGACCGTCTATTGACAGAACCAATCTCTTTCTGGTGATGTTGGAGGAGAGAGTAACCAAATTGATAAACATTATCGCTTTAGAGATCGACATTTTTTTATATTGATGAAACTATATTCAAAAGGAAAATATTTCTAATATTGCAAAGTATTCAGCCATATAATATTCGGAAAAATTAATAAATTTTAATTTTAATTAGAATCATTATTCTTATCTAGCTATTGTGGTGAAAGTTTGAAAGTGGTTAAATAAATAAATACGATTATTCACAAATCAACAAAAATTTAAACCGTCGTTCGATTGAATGAAAAAAAACAAGAAGAGAGAACACAGTTTTAAAATAGAACGCTTGGAAGGCACTTTACAACAAGGCACCTTGCATTCTCTGAAGCATAACCTCAGCAGAATATAGCTGCAATTTTATATCCTGTAATAATCATTTGTCGCAAACTTTTCTCGGGATTTCGCTAAACCCGCCGTGCTCGCGATCGGATGAATAAGGATGTGGTTCCCGCCTTGAGCAATCGCGACGGTCTGTATACCAGTTAAATAGTCGAAGCCAAACGATATCTTAGATAATCCCAGAATATCTACTCTTCATTTTTAAAACTCTAGTAAGAACTTTATTTAGAGTTCGCATCTCTACTGGTTTTTGTAACGATTTATATTTTGCATCGGAAGTGAAATAGTAGGGTTCTGGTTGTAACATTTCGTGATAAATAGAACCAGTGATATTAAATTTAAATGTTTTGGTATCACAAATATTGTACGTTAAAGTGCAATGATAAAAAGTAATGTGAATAATAGAAAACAAAATGCTGGGAGAAGAAAAAGATCCCGGCTAGAAAACCTTCGAGAGTGGTAGAAAAATCAGTTTAAATCAAATCATCTCTTATACATATTAAGAGTGTGCATTGTGCATCTATTAGAAAACAAATAAAATGCCAGGAATGCACGAGGGATGGTTCTACCTTCGGAAGACAAGATATTTTGTGAAGTCAGGAGTATTTGAATTCTGAAAGTGCTTTTATAATACTAATGTGAATGACGTCGATCACCGACGAGATCGTGTTCGGCAGACTGATTGCTATTCCCACCGGTGTCACCAGAGGCAGGATGGTTCTGGCGGCCAGTGGATAAAACAATATACGTTGATGCTGTTGGAAATATTTATCAGGAACCAATATATTATACCAACACCTTTAGAGCTGAAATATCAAAAGTAAAAATAACAAGCAAGATTAATAATCTCTGATAGGAGAGGAACAATAAGTACATGGAGTAAAATATGTGTAATATAAATTACGAGGGATGACATCTAACTTTACCAGTAATACGTTGCGAAGACATCTAGCTCATGGAATCAGCATCTCCTGGAATCGAAAAGTGCATTAAGGAGACATCAGCCTATACTGTAGATTCACAATGGAATACTTTTTTAAAACCTTACATTATCACAACACTTTATTGAACTTTTTATAAAAATTGCAAATATTATATAATATAATAAATTTCTACTAGGAAGAGCGATTGCATTGTTGATTGTTTTTCTTAAGCAATATATTTCAGTAGGATTTTGGTTTCTGTGAATTCACGATTGTTATTTATATTTTTATTTAAAAATAACGTAGAGGAAGGGGGGGCTAGTTGTTTAAAAAAAAATAAAAGTTGAATATCTGATAACTGTTTATTTTGAGAGACATCATATTGATTATATCTTAAAGTACATGTATTAAAATATAATAAAATAAATTACATGTGTTCATAGAAAGTTCACAAAAATAATTATAGCATTTATAAAAAAAAAATTAAGTGTAATGTGCCCCACGCGGGACAAGTTGTTACAAGGTGGGGGCATGTTGTTACGTACTAAAACAAAAATCAAACATGTATGTAATTTTAAACAAGAATGTGTAGAATATATAATATGTAATAACATGTAAAATTAAATTTTTGAATATTTCATCGCTTAAATCTATGTCCAAATCACAATTTTGGCATCTAAAATTAACTTTATCGCCATGAATGCAGGAAATGTGAGCCCATTTATTGCATACGGTGCAATGGATCCATTCCCGTCCAGGTTAAGAGCAATCAAAACTCTCCATACATACCAAACACAGACATTCTTCATGTCCCGAGTCGGAAGAAGAATCCAGTACTTGCTTCTACTTCAGTTTCTTCTACTGTTTTTTTTATTTTTAAATGCAAACATCGAAATGTTTTTTGTAATTGATTTAGCGACCTGTTTTTGTTTTCTCGAGCTCTCTTTCAGTTCTATTTGGTTCTTAACCGGAGTGTCAGTCAATATTGCTGATTAAATTTTTGTTCTGAAATAATTAACTCGCTTTCTTGGTCCAGATTTCGGATATGGCCTTATTTGTTCAGGCGTGGTATGCTGTATTTTATTGATGCCACTTGTTGATGGCTGCGGTTCCGTGAAAATAGATAATTGGTCTTCTTGATTTTGAGGTAGAGCTTCACAACTGGAGGTTGCAGGTTATAAAGGAGAAGATGAATGTGGTTCATTGACCACAGACACGGTTTCTGCCATGGTTTCGTTGGTATTATCTATTGATACACTTTCAGTGCTAACGTTCTCAGGCATTGGATGATCGGTAATTTCGGAAGGCTCGAAGTCTTCCTCTGAAAAGACATCTCGATTATATGGCCATATCTATATAAATAAAAGGCAATCTTCCGGGTGTGTGTGGACTGATTCCGGGGTTATTCCTGGGCAGATCGTTTTCATATTGATACACTTCCTTAATAGATAGACATAGGTGGGCATAGGCATATTTTTGTTATTAATCGAGCTCTAATTAACTTTGTAAATTTATAAATTTTCGTAGTGCGAGCGAGTATAGACCTTCATGTTCGTATCACCTGAGTATCGATCTTTAGAGTCTATATTCGCATGGCGTGATAAGATGCAAATTAGTGGCTTTTTTGACTCTTTGCGTGGTCAGATATGAAATTAGTCGCTCTTTTGAACTGAAAAATATACGCACGTATAGGGATGGGCAAAACGACTCATCTCAGGGATCTGATCTGAACGGTTCCGCTCAGCAAAGTGAGCCGACTCTTTTTAACGATCCACGGTTCACCATTTTGAGTCGTTCAAAGTTTGAAATTATTTTAGTGACCTTTTTTTTGTTGCTCCTCGACCAAAAAACTTGATTCCGGTAAAAAAAACAAAAATTCACCAGGATAAATTTTTTGTCGAAGAGCTAAAAAAAAAATTCACCAGGATAAATTTTTTGTCGATGAGCTAAAAAAAAAAAAACGACTCTTTTGCAATAATATACGATTCACCGAGCGCAGAGGTCGGCAAAATGCGGCTCCGGAGCCGCTCGATAATTATCAAGAAGAATCGGCTCACTTTACTGAGCGGAACCGTTCGTCGACTCTTTTGCAATAATATATGATTCACCTAGCGCAGAGGTCGGCAAAATGCGGCTCCGGAGCCGAAGGGGTTTGTTGAAAGAAAAAATAATCGCGAGATACTTGCTTACCATCGCATCATTCATCAAGAACGCTCTGTCCGCAGACATTTCCAGAAGAAATTTGTAAAGTTATGGAATTGGTGATTACGATTATCAATTCCGGTTTAGCTAAAACTCTTAATCATCATCGCCAATTCAAAGATTTTTAGTCATCATCTTCAACGCCTGAAACAGTATTACTGACTCTTGCTGATCTTTTGCTTTTCGCTTCTACGAGGTCTGTTCAAAAAGTATCGCGAATTTTGAATTTCCGCTGGCTACGTATATTTGATTTTTGATTTTTTTGTAGCGTTATGTTGGTACTCATGTCCCTTACTTATGCTGACAAGGTCGGCCATTTTGAATGTTTAGTTAATTTTTGACAGCTGTTTTGCTTAGATGTGTTTTGGCTCGTCTTCGATTTTTGCCTATTCCAAAAAATGGATCAAAGAATCTGTATCAAATTTTGTGTGAAAAACAAAATAAAGTACGCGGACGCATTTCGAATGTTGACTGTGGCATATGGTGAAGCTACCTTGGACCAAAGCAACGTTTATCGGTGGTACAAAATGTTCTCAGAGGGCCGAGAAGATATGAACGACGAAGAGCGTGCCGGACGCCCGAGCACGTCAACAACAGACGAAAACATTGATAAAGTGAAGAAAATAGTATTAGCCAATCGTCGAATCACCGTTAGAGAAGTTGCTGAGGACCTAAACATATCGATTGGCTCGTGCCATTCGATTTTAACCAATGATTTGGGCATGAGTCGGGTCGCCGCGAAATTCGTGCCAAAATTGCTCAATTTCGACCAAAAACAGCATCGCGTTAACATTGCTCAGGAGATGTTGGACTCGGTCCGTGACGACCCAAATGTGCTCCAGAGGGTCATAACTGGTGACGAATCATGGGTTTATGGTTATGACGTGGAAACCAAAGCTCAATCATCCCAATGGAAGCTGTCGCATGAGCCAAGACCAAAAAAAGCGCGCCAAGTTCGGTCGAACGTGAAGGTTTTGCTCACAGTTTTCTTCGATTGCAGGGGCGTGGTGCATCATGAGTTCTTGCCACAGGGTAGTACGGTCAATAAGGAATATTACCTGCAAGTTATGCGCAATTTGCGCGAAGCAATCCGCCAGAAACGCCCGGATTTGTGGAAGAACAAAAACTGGCTTTTGCACCATGATAACGCCCCTGCTCACACATCGTTGCTTGTGCGCGAATATTTGGCCAAAAACAACACAGTAATGGTGCCGCAGCCACCGTATTCCCCAGACCTGGCCCCCTGTGACTTTTTCCTGTTTCCAAAACTGAAGAGGCCCATGAAAGGACGATGCTACGCCACGATTGAGGAGATAAAGACGGCATCGAAGGAGGAGCTGAACAAGATCACAAAAAATGATTTTTTTAAGTGCTTCGAGGATTGGAAAAAATGTTGGCATAAATGTATTATATCCGAGGGGAATTACTTTGAAGGGGACAAAATAGATATTTATGAATAAATAAATACTTTTTGAAAAAATATAAAATTCGCGATACTTTTTGAACAGACCTCGTACATATTCATGCGGACAATTTTATTCAAGCATGAATTTTAACAAGAGTAAACTACGAAGTCGTCTTATTGATGAGAACATGGAATTGTGCCTAAAATTAAGAATAACAACAAACAAACATGCATCAGGTCCATAATAACATACGGAATCAAAGCAAGAGCAGACACTGTCAGAACCAGACTGCGACCTATTGTGGGGAGAACCGTTAGAGATAGGATACCCAACGAATAAATTCGCAAATCCTGCAACATTGAAGACATAGTGAGATGGAGTAGGCAGAGACATCGAGAGAATGGATCCAGCAAGAATTCCTAATATCGTGATACAAGAGACTCCAGAGGGCCGTCGACCACCAGGATGACCACCAAAGAGATGGAGAGAAGGCTGGTCGCCTTCATCACAGGAAGAAGTATGAAATAATGTTTTATTCAGTGTACCCGTAATTGAATGAAGTGCAAAAATTATAATAAAGGTTATCTAAATTAATAAACATATTTGGCTCTCAATTTTTTTTTAAATCGTTGTAAAGTACGCATTTGGCTCTTTGGCTAATAATTTTGCCGACCCCCCTGACCTAGCGGATCATTGAGCTGCCGCTCTTTTTTTTATGGATCATCGCTCACCCGCTCACCAAAAAGATTCGAATCTTTGAGTCGACTCGTGAGCGGATTGCCCATCCCTATCTCTGAAATGTCAAATTTGAATTGCGTGTTACAGTTTCGTAAGTAAAATATTTATATTTCTAATTCATATATATCTTCAGTTTATTCTATTTTGCCGTTGAAATGAATACAGATTATATTTCCGCATTACATATTTCAAAGTTTTAGTTCTAAATTATATCGAATAGAAATGATATTACTTATCGTTTTACTTACGTATTATTTTAGGTTATGTTATGAATCTACATGGAAAAACGTTAAATTCTAAGTAACAATTCTATGAATTGGTATAATCTATTTTAATAATGTAATGTAAAATTGTTCTGGCAGGGCGATAACCTATATCTTTTGAATTAGACGATTTACTTCAGCTGTTTTAGTTTTTCTCTGTTATGCTGTGATAGGTAAACATATCCTTACATACAGCATTAGCTGCCTTGGAAAAATCCAGTAATATAACATTTCCAAATGGTCTGATGTTCCCACGCCAATCTTACAATGATCGAGTGCTTTTTTTTTTTAATATACTGCTCATTTTAATATAATTATTTGATTTTTGCAGAGATGCCGACGCTAAGGATGATACCAGGAAAGACTCTTTGAGATAGGGTGAGGAACACGGCTATCCACGATATCTCCAAGGTGGAAGATGTCGTGAGATGGGGCACGCAACGCAAGATACTGGCATGTATGGATCCCACACCCGATTGTTATATTTATGAACTAATTTTGAAATGGTATGTACAGGTTGGATTAATTGGTTTAATTCCACTATTAGAGGCAGAACAGGAGTGTCGGACATCATCGGAAGAGTGGCAGCGCTAAAATGGCATGCCGCTCGCAGCCCTGATGATAGATGAACTGCAACCCGAAACCCAGGACGTCCTCAACTTCGATGGAGGGACGACATTGGATGCGTTTTGCCCAGGATCGACAGACATTGAATCAGATGGAGGAGGCCTACGCCCAGGAGTGAACGGATATAGGCTCATGATGATGATGATACAAAACATTGAAACACCTACATGCAACATTTTAAATATTTCTGGAATGGGTAAAATTCTGCAACAATGAAAGTTCATTGTATGGAATGAATGCTTTAAATTATCAACTGATTTCTGTAGAATCACACTCCAAAGGAGAATTGATTCAATGTATATTTCCAGACATCACACAAATTTACAAATTTCGTCATTGGTTAAGTGAATGTGCATTATTAGCTTCATCTAATGGACATCAAAATCAAGAGTTTTGTTTCATTGTATTTCTAAGAGCATTATTATGACCTTGAATGGTATATATATGAATGTTTCATGCAAATGTGATATAGTATATTTATTTGTTTTTTTAATTTCACTTAAAATATTGAGGAAAAAAATTAAGACTGGACGTTTAATGGTTTTAACATAAAGCTGAAAAAGATATATATAAACTTTTTTTGGGTGGCATCTTTAGGGTAACGTTTGAACTACACTATATTATTAAATCATAACGCGCTTTTGCACAGCTATGTTTAAGACCAATTGCCCAGCCTTCAATTGTTCAATTCACATTAGTATTATTCAAGTTCACAGCAAGTTTGCTTGGATTAAACAAATGTTTTAAAGATATGAACTGAATTAGGATACACACATTCTTGCACCTATACACATGTCATTTTATCTAATAAAATAATTGATATTGAACTTTCATTGTATTTCTTTAATATAAATTGGGTGTACGAGTATTTATATACTCTAATATAGCAATAGCGAAGCGTTGCCGGGTCAGCTAGTAGTATATATAATGTAAGCTCCTTTTCTTGATCGACAGAAAATATTTGCCGAGGCTTGTTGTAACCCACTAAGTTAGATGTGGTTGGACCATTCTCTTGACGTTTTATGTAACGAGGTAATGTCATAAAATTTACTTTGTATGCTTCGGCAGCTCTTCGAATATATAATTTTTTTTCTGTTACTTCTTTAGCTGCTCTTTTGTAGGTCTCCTCGGAAATTTTACCTCTATTGTTTTTTTTTTATTTGTCCGTACCATTGTTATATAAAATCTAGAACAATAATAATAAAAAGTTTAATAATTTTATATAAATATGCCATTTGAAGTTAAAGGGAAACGTAGTGGGGCTAGTTGTTACAGTAACAACTTGCCCCCCATCGTTGTAACAACTAGCCCCCCTGACCCAAAATAAAAACAAATTGCTATAACATTAACACGGAAAGTGTTATTATTTCGATATATTATCCGAATGTAAGCAGAGACATGTAGAGTTTTAGCGATTTACTTAGAATCAACTTACCTCTTTTAGTGGGTGAACAATTAAACTTCAAAATCAGACAACGAAAGTTACTTTCAGATACGAAATGCACTATAATCGGGTTTATTTGAATTACGCACGACCGGCAAGAGCGACGTTCCGTTGAGCACCGCAGACACGATACCTGGACATACTGTGCGACACATACGCCACAGAACCTAGTGGTGGGGGAGTTATTTAGAATGTAAAATTAATAAAATGTAAAATTTCCTTTACAATGTACAACATATAATATTATATTTATTTCATTTCTACTTGGTTCTATGGATTCAACTTAATTCGGCAGCTATCTGTCATTTTTTGGTAGTGATTTGGATCCACCAGAAGATGGCAGTGAGCTGCAGAAACAGGCCGAAACTTTAAAACTAATTGGAATTTAACGAAATATATATAATAGGAAAGCTTGTGCACCCAATGACGTTCCAGCTGATATATTTAAATAAATTAACGAAGACAACATCCATCATTTGCTCAGGTTATTAAATAGAATCTATGACACAGAGACTATCCCGCACAATTGGTTAAAATCGACATTTGTTACCTTGCCTAAGAAACAACACCCAAAGTACTGCTACGACTATAGTATGATAAGTTTAATGAGTCATGTACTCAAATTGTTTCTTAAAATCATTCACGCTAGAATAAAAACAAGTGCGAGCAAGACCTCGACGATACACAATTTGGATTTAGGAATGCATTCGGAGAAAGAGAAGCATTACCGTCAGTCAATGTATTTGCATGCTTCATCGATAACGAAAATACATTTGACTGAGTGAGACACACAGAACTGATGAAAATGCTCAAGGCCTGCAATATTGATTCTAAGGATCAACACTTTATTAAGACCTGGTATCAAACTGCGGATATTAGACATGGAAACGAGAGTACAGACGAAATAGCTTTACGAAGAGGAGTTTGACAAGGCTACGTTTTGTCACCTCTATTGCTTAACTTGTATTCCAATCAAATCTTCCAATGTATTTAAAACTCCAGCCTGGGAGTGCAGGTTAATGGGGTTTTCGTTAAAAACATCAGGTATGCGGATGGCACAGTTATTTTAGCTGATAGTAGTAACGTTGATACACACATTCTTGCACCTATACACATGTCATTTTATCTAATAAAATAATTGATATTGAACTTTCATTGTATTTCTTTAATATAAATTGGGTGTACGAGTATTTATATACTCTAATATAGCAATAGCGAAGCGTTGCCGGGTCAGCTAGTTTGATATATATCTCGATAGTTTAATGCTTACATATTTTTCTAAGAAATACTACCCAAATAAGTCAACAGTGCCTACTGTCTTGAAGTGTTTTTTTTGCTCAAACATTTCTCGTGTATAGTGTGGCACGTGTAGTTCATGATTCTCACATATCCTAAAGCACGTAATTCTAAAAAAAAAAACACTTCTCTAAGAAGTTTTAGTAAATTTGATAGCAACAAACTTTGAGTCCGGGATAACGCAAAGAAATTTGCCCATGATGCGAACTTTAAACCCATTGGGGACTTAAACTTAAAATCTTATTTCATCACACTTAAAGGTTTCCTAAAAATAAAAGGATAACTTAAATAAATTGTAAAGATTATTATTGGGGTGAAATCCGATCGAGATATTTTTTTATTTATCTTTTTTGTGGCGATTTAACCAAAACGTTTTTTTTTTCAATTATAAATGTTTCTATAATTCTTGATGATGTTATATTCGCATAAAAAAAATTAGCATTAATAGTGTATTATTTATTTTGCTAATGAAACATTTATTAGAACCTAAATTAAAATAAATATATAAAAATAAAGTTTAATATACTCTTTCAGACGTTTATTTTATGACTTAAATAAGAAAATTCTTAATTGACTTTAAATTATAATAGTAAGAAGAAAAATGAAAACAATTTATGAATTTAGTATTCACTTTATGAAATTTAAGGCGTTAATATTAGAATCCCATTGTTAATTTGGATCGTGAATTAAGAGACAGTTTTACAAATATGTTTCGAAGGTGACTTTCTCCATCCTTAGGTGTAAAGGAAGACTTATGAAGTGAACTTTATTATGACCCAATTTAAAATATAAGTTCGTTATTGATACTAATGAAAACTTCTGTTTTCTATGATAGAAGTTTTAGTAACAAACTATCACGCCGTCTCCCCGCAGGGGTTGGCAGAGAGAATGGACCGCCAAACCACTCTATCCTGACACACATAATCAAAATAACCTGTTTCAAATTCTCTTTCCGAATTAATTAAGTATTTGATAAACTTGATAAAATGCGAATAATAAGTTGATATTCATAGTAAAGTTTTCATACTTTTCATTACTTAACAAAGTTATATATAATACAATAATATTTTTATTTATTTATTATTTTTTGAACAAATATGTAAAACTCCATATTAAATGACTAATGCGATGTAAAGGTCTGTGTTTTAGATGTTTTATTACAATTTATTTGAATGACATGTTTTGCCTGTCAAATACATAATCAAATGTAGCGAAAATCAAACGCGTTGTTGTTTTTATGCACGATTTAAAGTAGCAGATTACAACAATTAAGTAAATTGACACGAGCCAATACATTGTTAAAAGGTAAATAGGAAAGTTTTACCTGAAAGTTATTATATTTGTACATATTGTTAAGTAAATTCATACTCGTATAACGTCATTTATTATAAATTACTTATGTTAACATGGTATTCATTGATTTAGCTTTTCTATCGAATTAATTATATTTTTTCTCATTATTATATTGATATTCAGCTAAGTTTACAAAACGCCTTTAAGAAAATCGGAATCTTATTTCCTTAAAATATTCCGAAACGAAGAAATTAGGTATACTTGAGGCCTAAGTACGACACTCGAGTCGTTTTTTCAACACTTCGAGAGTCAGCGATTTCGGCTACTTTGTGAAATCAGCCCTCAAAATCTAAACGAACCCACTTTTCTAAAGTGCTCGGGAGTTCTGGAAGATGGCCGCAGAATAAATAGTTGTACGTAATTGGACCGGGGATTTTAATTCTAAGCACCTGAGACTCCGTTGTTGTTTCGTTACAACAAATAATTAGATTACCCCGTGAGGGCGAAATGGCTGTTAAGGCAACTTTCTGTATCGATTATTGATTTTCAATTTGATTTTCCCCGCCTAATCGCTTGCGAATGTTAATTTGATCGCTTTTCCGGAACATCGCAAACGTGTGTGCGACACGACCGTTTTTTAAACGACCAATTTTAAGTTGTCTTCGTGGTTTGTATTTTGTCGTCCTTAGGAATACCTAAACGACTCAAATCTCAGTTTGAGGGTGAAAAAAAAGATTTTTAGCAAAAAATTCAGCAGTATTAAAAAGTCGTTACAAATTGATTAAAAAATAAACTAACTAACTAACCATCACTGGCTAAGGTAACCTGGGCGAATCGATTATAAACTGTGTCTATTTGTTCACAAGGCCTTACATGGACGAGCGCCCCACTACCTCACAGAACTTTGCAAGCTGATAGATTGAAACCCTCGGCAGTCAACTCTACGATCCTCGAAGGAAGAAGTAACACACAAACTTCTCGTCCCGCGGTGCCAAGGAGCTTCAAACTTCGCAGATCGCGGTTTTGGCATCGCGGGACTGACGGCGTGGAACAGGCTGCCCTACAATATCCGCAATCAAGGCTAACGAAGGAGTGAGAGAAGCTTTTCGGACGTTGAGCGCCCTTGAAGTGAATCTCTCACAAAAATGGCGCTATATAAATCATCATCATCATCATCACATCGGTCTCTCCGAAGGTGTTGGCAGAAATAATAGACCGCCACAGTGTTTCTTTGAAACATACTTCTCTTCCGTCCTCAAGATTCAAATATCGTGTCATGCACGCACGCAGATTTAAGTATTTTGTATACAACAGGTTATTTTAATTCGATTACTTTCTTATTTGACAATATGTTTAATAAATTATCAAATTCTCAGGCAATTCCCAATCCAAATATCAATGCCAAAATAAGAAGGGCGAAACATGTCATTTCATAAAAAAAATAATAAAACTCCTAGAAGACGGACGTTTTTTTTATTATTATTTTTTATATATTTTATAGACATACAGTGATAATACTGTATTTCCATGAGTACACTAGTCATTCTGGGGCAAAGGATAAATTAACATACTTAATAATTACATTTAAATTTACAACAATTGTAAACGGAAATATCAAAACACAGACTTAGAAAATAAAAACATCTCATAAAAATACAAAATTACAAAAGCATTCAGGAAATATAAAAGACATAGAATCTAAAACATATTACAAAGTTTATAAAATTACAAAATCATTCAGGAAATATCAGTTAACAGACATAGAACTAAGACTTATTACAAAGTTTATTCATTCATTCATTGATTTCTCGGCGCTACATCCCGGGGTGGGACTTGGCCTTCTCCACAACGGTCCTCCACTGACTTCTGTCCCTGGCCATCGCTCTCCGTTCCCCAGCTCCTTCCATTTCCTCCCAATCTTTTTCCGCGCAATCTGCCCATCTTTTCCTCGGTCTGCCTTTTGGTCTCTTTTCGCGGGGCACCCAATAATTGTAAATGGAAATATAAAAACACAGACATAGAAAATAAAAACATCTTATAAATATACAAATTAACAAGAGCATTCAGGAAATATAAAAGACATAGAAACTAAAACATATTACCAAGTTTAAAAAATTACAAAATCATTCAGGAAATATCAGTTAACAGACATAGAGCTAAGACATATTACAAAGTTTACAAAATTTTATAATAGAAACATCTATTATTTAATACGGAGTTTTACATCATTGTTCAAGAAACATTAAATATTTTGTTATATATTTAATTCAAATTTTTGAATACGTATATAAAAAACAGAACAAAACATCCTCCCGTTTCACCGGAAGAGTAGGTAGAGGAGGTATCATATTTTATATTTTACCTCTTCTCAATAATGTAACTATAATTTGTAATAAATATCGTTTGAGAAAAAAAGCTTCAGAGAAAATAATTTCATTTGATTTTATTTGACGTGATTACATTGATAATATGTTGGTAAAAAAAAAAAAAATCTCAGAAAAAAATATAAAACCAAATTAAATTATTTTGACTTTTATTTTATAGAAACAAATACACCATAAAATAATTTAAACGACACTGCTGACGATATTAAAACGAAACCATTATTTTGACTAAAAAACAATGAATATACAATATAATATATGTTGTACCATATATGGTAACCACCAATTTAACATTATTACGAAAACGCTTTTAGGTAGCCACCTCTATTATAAACTGTATCTCCGTACTTCTAAATTAGCATGTTTCATGGCACGATATGCATGTCAAAGTTTTATATGTATTCGTATGCCTTGATGTAAAAAAATGTTAAATCAATATTGTAAATCTAATGATTTTACTGAAATCTGTTGATGGAACTAACTAACTTACCATCACGCCGTCTCCCCGGAGGGGGAGGCAGAAATAATGGAACGCCACACTGCTCTGTCCTGACATACGTCTCTCGATTCCTCTACATTCATACATCTTGTCATGCACGCACGTCGATTTTTCCGACTCCTCACGTGACCGACATTTAATATTTGATGGAAGTTCATTATTAATAATTTTTATACAAAACTATGTTTTTTAATAACTAGGTTCTTCCACTTTTGTCAGCGAACAGTTTCGCCAGGCTAGTTGGCATCGACAGGCTGGTGACACTGTTATAAACTTACTCCATGTACGTACTGATCAGGGGTGGTTTACAAAGTAATACAAAAATAATATTAAAATAATCATGTAAAATTTACTAAATTTCAATATTGATATTAATGTCATATTATATTATATACGAGTATATTGTGAAATACAGTGAAATTTTAACTGATTACAGCTGACATTTATATTCAATATAATACAATATTATTTTTAAAATTGGTATTTTTACTTTCAAAACAACTGAATTTAAGCATAATATTTTATTTATCTTGGTCCGCCTGTTGGCGATTGATTTCTCCGTTTATAGGTCTGTAATGAAAATATTTTTTTGGAAAGCAATCGATTCATTCATGCATCTTCCGCGGTAGCGAAAATAAAAGGATGCAGTGCCGCATCGTTTAAAGTGTGGCAGTCTATTCTTTCTGCCTACCCTTTTGGGGAGACGGCGTGATGGTAAGTTATTTAGTTTTTCAAAACTGTAAATTTTGCTATGAATTTATTTTTTTATTATTATGATTTTATAAAACATTGCATATTTGCGCTATCGAAGTTTTGCACAAATTGCAGGTCTAAAAGTCTAAATACAAAATGTTTATCTGCGAATAACATTAATGAAATTCGTTAATGTATTAATTAAGAGGTCGATCTTTATAAAGGTGCTTAGTATGAAAAATGAATTTTTGATCCTATTTGGCGTTTATATCCTAATTGGCGTTTATTATTAGGTACGTGATACCCAGTTGGAGAATATAGTTTATGCTGATGACCTTTGCTTTCGATAACCTGGGTGGACGCAGAGCAGAAGCTGTGTAGACTTCATGAGGAAGTGGCAAAAGTGGGTCTCAAAATTAACATGTCCAAGACAATAGACCTACGAGTGTCCACAAATTACTCCACCCCCAATCTAGCTCCACGGTGTCCTCCTTGTGACAACAACCAGATTTTGCTTCCTCGGTAGTATGATGGCAGGCTCGGATGGTACGGAAGAAGACGTAGCCAGCAGACTCAGCAAGGCAAGGGGAGCTTTTGCAATGCTTCGCCCTGTTTGGCGTTCCAGTATCATTTCGAGAGAGGTCAAGCTCCAAATATTTCGCAGTAGCGTTAAAACGGACGCGGACATTATTGGAAAACTCCAGCTGTTTATAAATAGTTGCCTTCGCTCAATATTCAAGATCTATTGGATGATGATGATGATTTGTAAAGCGCCATTTTTTCGTCCGAAAAGCTTCTTTTAAAAATAAAAGTTTTAAGATAGCTTCTGAACACTCCTTCGTCGTCTTAATTGCGGGTATTGTAGGGCAGCCTGTTCCACGCAGTCGGTCCCGCGATGCCAAAAGCGCGATCTGCGAAGTTTGAAGCTCCTTGCCGCCGCGCCGTGGGACAAGAAGTTTGTGTGTTGCTTCTTCCTTCGAGGATCGTAGAGTTGACTGCCAAGGGTTCAGATCGATTAGCTTGCAAAGTTATTTGAGGTAGGGGGGTGCTTGTCCATGTAAGGCTTTGTGAATAAGTAGACATAGTTTATAATCGATTCGCTCAGGTAACCTTAACCAGTGAAGTCGATAAAGCATTGAGGTTATGTGTGTGAATTTTGATACACCAAAAATTAATCGCGCTGCAGCATTCATTATGGATTGCAGTCTATCCAGTTGCTTTTTGGGTTGTCCGTCATATAGTGAGTTGCAGTAGTCGACACGTGCGATGACAAAGGAATTTATAAGGGTTTTAATGGCATCAGAAGGTAGACATTTACGGATATGTTTTATTTGCCTTAATCCAAAGAAACTAGTTTTGACGACGTGGTATCAAAATTTATTCCAAGAATTCAATGTTTTTGGATAGGACTATACTCGTATATGTATTTGACGTTGGAAGAGATAGGGAGTCAATAATTAACAGGTGGCCTCTTTTGGCAGTTGCCGCCCATAGAATTTCCGGTTTTTCTTGATTTAAAGAGAGCTTATTTGAGGACATCCATGTTCTGATTTGTTTTGTGCACTGTTTTTAATGGAGTGGGAAGTATTGACGATGAAAATGATTTGTTCGTAAGTTCTGCAATAAAAGGACGGATTTTAATTGTGCATTTTTTTAGAAGCCACGTTGGAATCGGATCTAAGTCGCATTGTTTGCTAGGCAGTCTGTTTATTTCCTTGATCACTTCTGCGCTATATGTGATATTGAAGCTATCCAACTTGGCCCCAAATAGTGTCAAATGCCGTTCTCTGGACCATGCTAGGCAAAAAGCCAATAAGAGAACAAGTCGCTAGACGCAAATGGCTGTGGATCGGTCACACTCTGAGACGGAACTCAGCCTGCATCGCTTAGGGCGAACTAGACTGGTTCCCTATGGGGGGAAAGAGGAAGCGGGGCAGAATAGAGCTCTGACCTACTATACGGTGAATTTCTAGTATCGGACATAATTCAATTATACTCTATAAGAATATTTTTCTAATTATATTCAAAATTATTATTTTCAAAATATATATATATATATATATATATATATATATATATATATATATATATATATATATATATATATATATATATATATATATATATATATATATATATATATATATATATATATATATATATATATATATATATATATATATATATATATAGCATATATATATATATATATATATATATATATATATATATATATATATATATATATATATATATATATATATATATATATATATATATATATATATATATATATATATATATATATATATATATATATATATATATATATATATATATATATATATATATATATATATATAATAATTTTTTTATCTAAAAAACCAAATTATAAATGACCCAAAATGAATGTCAATTAACAATTACCAAAAAAAAAACATGTTTATTCAGAGACATGAAAAAAAGCGGACCTGAATGCATGATTGTATACTTTAAAAAATAAGTAATTAGTTTTAAATAATGTTTTGATATATTCTATAAGACAATTTTTATTTCATTATTACACTAAAATATGTGTTTTGTTCCCTTTGTTTAATACCTGTTCCCTAAATATGTAATTTTTATTTAAAGCCAGTTGGGAGGTATTGAAACCATATACGTGGTGAATGATTATTAAATAAATAAATATAAAATATGTTTATGATTATTTGAAAAATAATGCATAAAGAATAATTATATATTTTTACAGCCTGTATAATCCATAGAAACAAATATGAAAAATAATTAAACAACTATGAAAAATAATTAAAAAATTTTTTTTAATAAAAGTGTTGTATATACAAAGAGTATAAAATATAAAAATAGAAATTAAAAATCTATTTTTGATAAACTTCTTAAATATTGTTTCACAATAATATTTTTAAAACATGTCGAGTAAAAACACTTCAATTCATTAAAAGTCATGTTTGTTATAGGAACATTCTTACTTTATGCATTCATTGAAACAAACTGTTTTATAAACGATTTTCAAATTAATCTTGTATTCAGTAAAAGAGATATACCTACTTATGGTATAATTGCCACGGATTCATAGAATAATTTAAGTACGAATAATAGGGGTTTGGATGGTTCAAGGGGGTATCGGATTGCGCTAGTAATCCGTTTCGCCTGCGGTAAAGCGACGTCGGCTGTTCCACAAATAACTTTAAACACGCAATTGTGTGAGGGTTAAATAAATAAGCTAATTCATAACTTCACTTCATTCTAAATGTGGTAATATTTCTATGGTAATCGCTGCTTGAATTTAAAGGTAATCATGCTAGCCTAACAGAACACAACTTAGCTGTTTTAATTTTGTAGCACAAACTCACATTACATTTTAATATACTCATAACTATACGTAAATGTAAACATAACGAGATATTAATTTATACATGTACTTACCATAATGTTGTTGTAATTATATCAAAATATGTTTTGTTTTACAAAAAAAAAACGCAAAAAAGAAAATACGTAATAATGATACCTTTGAATAATATTTTTAAAAACTTTGTGTCATCACAATACATCGTTATTATTTAAACAGACATGTACCGGAACACAAAAAACCTTCATCAGTGTAAAGAAAAAAATGAAATAAAGGACATTAATTTAAATTTATTGATTATTTATAATATTTTCTTTATTTCTAATTTATGGTTCCTGGAACAAAGATGTAAAACTCCATATTAAATAATTAATATGGAATTTTACATCGTTGAGTTTTTACAACGATTCTGCTCCATTTACTAGTGTATATAAACAGCAACGAGCTGAAATTTCGGCACATTTGATAATGCCTTAGAAGGGCAAAACATGTCATTCTCATTAAATATATTGAATTTTTATTTATTTATTATTTTCTTGGGTAATTGTATGTTATATTACTATTAGTCATCATTTTGTATGTGTAAAACAACGCGCATCTATAATTTAAGCATAAAAGTTCATGCAAGCTGTCATTCTAATAATAACTTGACTGAATTCGCATTCTTATTGAACAAGATCATTCGTGTCACAATAATAACGTTATTTAAATTTTATACGTTAATAATAGAAATATACCGTTACGTTAAACTAACACCGAAAGTCTTGGGTTCGATTCCCGGCGATGACTGTGTGATTGTCACACAGTTTGATCTGGTGTTGAATTCACTTGACAATAAAATGGTGATAGATTAGCTACATATCACATGTTATAAGAATCAATGGCCTAAAATTGTAAATAGTAACATAGTGTAAATAACCTGATGTATGCAAATGAGAAAACTAATGGAAAACAACCACATTAAGGCCCAAGTGGCATCGCAAGAACCAGCAAACATTTGCACTTAGTTGCAGTACACTTACATTGCCTTATAGTACACTTTGTTGCGAACAAATCCCTCGAATTGAAACTATTGTAGAAGAACATTAAATAATCTTGAATTTTCAAGATAGAAATCAATTTTCAAGATAGAATCCATTGAAAAAATATATATTATAAATAATCAAATAAGGATTCGCTCCATTTAAATCATTGATTTCACTGTCTTGAATAATATTTTGAATAATTTATTTGGGAACAAAGTCATCATGAATCAGAAAGAGAGTCTTGTGTGTCTAATGAAAATAACTAACAAATATCACAAGAATGGAAATTTACGATCAACATATAAAAAATAATCAACATCATAGCCAGACTGCTATAGAGTTGTTTATTCCCTGTTACATATTCACAAAATGACACTTTTGTAATTGTCAAGGCAAGCCGAGATCAAAGCGTAAGTATTTATAGATACTGCGCCAGCAATATTGTGACGTCAGAGGCTTAAACCGTGTCGGGGCCCTTTGACGTTTTTTTTTAAATTTTAACTAGTATTTGTTTGCGCTTTTTTGTGTATCTCGATAGATAATAACTGTTACATACATTTCTTGGTTAAGAAAAAACGTTGATATTTATACTTTGGTCACGTAATGAGAGGGGGAAAATATCAAATCATATAACTGATAATTCAGGAAAAAAATTCCAGGAAGAAGAGGTTCAGGTCGAAGAAGAATCTCTTGACTGCACAATTTTAGAAAATGGTTGTTAATAAGTCCAAGGTAATGATTTTTGAAAAGGAAGAAACCACGACAGTCTGCAACATTAGCGTGAATGGTGAAAACTTGGAGCAAGTAGTTGAGTTTGTGTATTTAGGTAGTATGTTTACAAGAGATGGGAGAGTGGAGAGGGATATTGAAAGAAGGGTTGGGGCAGGCAACAAAGTGAATGGTGCACTTAAAGTTGTCATCGCAAACAAAAACCTATCCAAAAAAGCTAGAATGGCAGTGCACAATGGTGTTCTTCTACCGACCCTTATGTATGGAAGCGAAGCATGGAACTGGCAAAGGAAGGATGAAAGTAGAATAAATGCAGTAGAAATGAGATCTCTTAGACGAATGTGTGGATATTCTGTGTATGATAGAGTGTCGAATGAAAATATAAGAAGTGAATGCGGTGCGAATGATGGTGTCATGAACAAAATAATGAAAGGATCATTAAGATGGTTTGGACATATGGAAAGAATGAATGAAGAAAGAATGGTAAAAAAATTATATGTTAATGATGTAAATGGTACCAGAAATAGAGGAAGACCAAGGAAAACGTGGCACGATCAAATAAATCAAATATTGAATGTCGGCCATGTGAGGAGTCAGAGAAATCGACGCGCGTGCATGACACGATGTATGAATGTTGAGGAAGCGAGAGAAATATGTCAGGAAAGAAAGGTGTGGCAGTCCATTTTTTCTGCCTACCCCTTCGGGGAGATGGCGTGATGGTTAGTTAGTTAGTTAGTTTAGTTCAGAAGTAGCACCGCATCACTGTTCAGGGCCGTATCCAACAAGATGGAAATAGCCATGATGATCGTCAACCTTCGCAGAGGATGATCGCACGATTCTCTCCTTCTGGTGGAACATAGAGACGTCGGCGTCATCGTGACCGTCAGCAACTACATGCTGGCGGACATTTCGTCCTGAATTTGAAATTTTCGGAGAAAACGACCAAAGGATAAAAATCGATGAACCGAACCTTGTCATGAATACGAAACCACTCCATTTGTCCCGAGACTACAAAGTTTTGGGAATAATCATTCATGACAAGCTTTCGTGGCATATGGAGACGGCGGTGAGGTCAAAATTAAGAAACTACCAAATCTCCGACTACTGCTGGGTATTTCAGGCCGTGCTCTAGCTCGAGGTTCAAATGGAAAAAAATGAATGTACTAACCGACTCACGAAACCTCTGAATGACGGTTTGCCGACTAACCCTAACCCTATAGACCCTATAGATTCTAACCCTATAGATTCAGTGTAAATCAAAATTCTGCTAAGGCAGAGCGGTATCGAATGCGCATTTTTGTGGATAAGAGGTCACAGCGGATTGCGGGGAAATGACAGAGCAGACGAGCTGGCGAAGGATGCCGCTTTTAAAGTGAAAATATCAAAATGCTTTACTGTTTTTTCCCTGAGCTACGCCAAGTATTCCACCAGAGAACAGATGCTTGACATTTGGGAACAGAGATATGAGACTAGCTCTACCGGCAAAGGTACAAAAATATTCATCCGAACCAGCAAGGAGGCGAGAGAGTTCAGGAAAAAATCATCACCAACGTTCGAACTCTCCCAGATATTCACCGGTCACGGAGCACATCTGGGAGCAAATCTTTTTAAATTCAAAATTAAAAGAGGAAATGCTTTCCAAGTGCCAATGCAACCAAACAAACTATTGAGCATGTTCTTTTACACTGCCCGATGTTCGTCAGCGATAGATAGAAGCTGGACAATGAGACCCAGAAGAGAACGACCCCATCGACGACTTTTCGGCTATCCTCGAGAATCAAAACTTGCGACTGACATTCCAGGAGATAGCTGCCAGCATAATTATTAAATCAAAGATATTATATGTACTAAATATTCGTTAATATATTAAATGACTATACTCGTATACTCTTAAGCTACATTAAGTACACACAATTGTTTTTATATAATAAACATTTAAGGATATCTTTTTATTCTCCCCATACTCATACCCTAAATGTTCTGGTTAAATTTTTCCATGTTTTATTCAGCTGTAAGGCGAATGTCGAAACATATACCGTAGACCCCAGAGTCAGCTCTGTAGAATTGAAAGTAAAGTCAAAATAATGAAATAAAATGAATGTCTCTCATACATAGTGAGTAATATCCTTGGGATAATCGCCAGCAAGCACCATTTTATTTTGAAACCAATAATCGAAAAAAAAACATTCGCAGAGGAGACAGCACTTGGTGAAGAAGAAGATATATTGTTATTTGAAACTGTTTGTTTGATTTCATGTTTTGTATTTAACACTAAGGAAAACGTCGTTTAAAACCACATGTAAAAGAAAATCTGGATGTGACGTTTGTGGCGTTACTTAGCCATTATCAAGCTATTGTATATAGGCACAAGGTGTTTCGATAGAAAGTTTATATTTAGTACTCGTAGATCGATAAAAGAAGCTAAACAAATTCTCGGTGCCTGAGTTGCAAAACTTTCCAGTCTATAATAATAATAATATGCTAACTTTTAAATCGCCGCTTTAGGGATGTAATCGCCTCAAGGGCGCATTAAGACGTATTTAAAATCTAAATATGAACACTGCATCTGATTGATATTCGCGATCGATTAGAAAGTATAAAAAATATGGTTAAAGCAGGACAGAGTAACGTCACACACGTCCAAGTCACATTTTCCCTGGCTAATTATATCCTGGAGAGGTGACATTAATTGGTCTCCACGCAGTCCCTTTGGACTTTTTCCTAAAGGGTTATCTCAAATATAAAGTTTACCCAAATAAACATACTTCACCGGGCATTTAAAATAAAATATTCGACACGAAATGGTAGCCATCACGAAGTCTGTCTGCCGAGCCGTCATAAGAAATTTTGCTGTTCGCCTAAATGAGTGCCGCGAACGCGGGGGTTTTACATTTTGCCGATATTATTTTTAAGACATAAGTTCCCAAATATGTATTTTTTTATTCAATATTTTTTTCGATAAATGTGTTACTTTTTTATCGATCCACTAAATATAAATTTTATTTTGAGACACCTTGTATATCTTATTAAACGAGTTCAAAGCAAACATAATGTGCGGTGATAATAAAATAAAACATATATTTCAAGAAGGCTTATAAAATGTAATATTGTATTATATAAAAATATTATTACTTTGTCTACGCTTAGAAATCATTTATACTCGTATTAAATAATATTGTGTCCATCCAATTTGGAAAATGATCTATGAACATCACTTACCTTTCTTATTCATCATAATTTTCCCTCTTCCATTTTATCGAAAATAACAAATTACTCTTGTTACAGCCTGAATGGTTTTCTCATTATTAGGTTTCAAACCCTTACGCTGGCTAAAAAAAACCACACACGGAAAATAATTCAATGCGGGTATCTTAATAAATTCATCAATTGATATTTAAAAGTGCTATTTTAGTAGTCCAAGAAAAAAAATATCATAGATTTTATTATTATATTGTATTTTATTTGATTTATTAATCAACACCACACAAATTGCTGAAATTTATTGCATTTACAACGAGAGTAGTCTGCAAATAACACGGCAGACAGCTTACTGACACTCCGCTTTATTCATCGTCAAAATTGAACATTTTCAGCTCTTTCATACACTTTTACATATGTATATAATATTAATAAACCTTTCTTCAAATTCAACATAAATATTCAGTTGAGATTTTACGTGTTCTTCCGTTTTTTCATTATCGCATCGATTTAAATTAATAATTATTAGGAAATAAATATCGATTGGGCACAAAAGAAGAATTTTATCGAAAACCGGAAAGGTAACAAAAACAATCATATGTATTCACAAATCCATTTATTGCATTGTCGGGTATTGAAATGCTTACAGTAAATAAAATACGAATATACTAAAAGTAGTCTTTAGATCTCACTCTTGGTACTTCTATATTCATGAGCGCATCGGTCACAGAAATGTTCGGTCTTGATTATTGTGTTAGTCGGTTTCTCTTAGTTTTTTACTCAAGGTTCTCCGTTTTTTTTCAAGTTTATCAAGAGCACACCGATTGAGTCTACGAAACGTAGAAGATCAAAATGGTGAACAAAAATTCATGAATAAATTGAAATATGTAAAATCATTAACATAGTAATTTGTAAAAAATTGAAAAATATGTTTTCCTTAGAAACGCTTATTTTAAACACTAAAACACCTTACTGATTTATATAACGTGATTTGGTATTCATTATTTATGTAAACATTGTATTCATAAATCCATTTTAATTTAACTAGTTCCAAGTATCAATTACTACATCCAAACCAATTACCTTAATTTCTGTATTATGCTCTGAAATTTCTTTCTTAGATGATGATGATGGATATTGTTCGATGGTGAGGGAGGGTTTCTTCGAGGATGTTGTGGGTTATGTCCGGCATTTAAACCTGACTACTCGGGCCTCTTGCATGCCATAATGGAGGGTATGACCGAGGGGACAAACTCTAGGGGACGCCCACGCCGAGAGTACCCGGAGGACCTGTTGGTGGACGTGCGCTGCTCATCATATGCAGATTTCAAAAGAGCCGCACAAGACAGGGAAGAATGGAAGAGAAGAATAGAAGAAATTGCTGCAAACCAATCTCAGGATTGAAACATTCTAACTAACTCGGGTAGGGAGGAGTTAAAAGTGTTCGGAGATGGCCATGTAAAGGGACCGAGGTCTTGGGTGGAGACCGAGGGACGGTGACGAGAGTGGCCGGGTGGGGGCTGGTTGGCGCTGGATATGGAACTGAGTGGACAAGAGTGACCATGGGCGCGGACCGGTAGCCTTGAGAGAGGACCGTTATGGCAAAGAGGTTGAGATACAGGATGGGACAAGGATGGTGGAAAGGAAAGGGTTGGGGCATGAAGCGTTGGAGTAAACAGCGGTTCTGCAACGGGATGGTGGCAGGAGAAGCAAGGAATGGAGGCGTTCGAGGAACGCTAGCAGACTTGGAGATGGAAGATGGGGACGGATCAGGATGATGGTTGGAACGGAAATATGGAGATTGAGTGATTACGATGGTCAGGACCTGTGGCGATGGCACCGAAAGTAAAAGCTTATGTAGGCAGAGATTGTCATTTTAATTGACTGGCTGAGAGTAGGCGTGCTGAGCGATGTACAGTTTGGATATGAGAGTGTGCACCAATAAAAAATAATAAACCACTCATAATGATGCATATACTTGTATAAAGAATTGTTTTTAATCTCACAGGATTACCAACTGAGAGAATATTCTACAAATTGTTTCAACTAGTTTTAAACTTTTAACTTACTAACTAACAAACCATCACGCCGTCTCCCCCGAAAGGGTTGGAAGAAATAACGGACTGCCAATATTTTCTTGCCTGACACACTTCTCTCGCTTCCTCAACATTTATACATCGTGTAGTACGCACTCACTTTAATTTTTCTGACTCCCCGAAATTCAATATTTGATTTATTTGATCAACGTGATGAGACGGCGTGATGGTTAGTTAGTTAGTTGTAGGTACATACTATGTATATAAAATACTGTATTTTGAACAACTAAAAGAGCTTGAAGTTGTCATCGCAAATAAAAACCTGACGAAAAAAGCTGAAATGGCAGTCCACAATGGTGTTATTATTGCATGGAACTGGCAAAAGAAGGATAGAATAAGCTACTCGCAGGCATTGCACATGCAGGAATGAAGTAAAATAAGTGTGCATTTTTGTACCTCGAAATTCGCACACGTAGCCTTATTGCTGTTCCAAATTCAATGGATAATGTTATCAGAACGAATTGAAGGTGACTCTCAGCAGTAAACGCTACTGTCTACAGAGAAGAATCTGGAAAAATAAACATCTTGTCCCACGGCGCCTAGTTGCTTAAAATTTCACAATCCGAGCTTTTAGACTTCGCAAGACAAGGCAGTGGCGCGACAAAGATTTTCTAAATCAATAAAATGAATGAGTTCTTAAAACCTTAAACTTTAAACTTTCCCTCCTAATAAGAACTTAGGAGAGCGGAGAGCGCACATGAAATAAATCTCTCACGAAAAATGGGCTACACTTTTTATTGTATTCAACAGGTCACTTTGAACCCAATGACTGTATACAATTTCATTGAGCTATTATATTGATTCTCGTCACATATTATAGGTAGCTAATCTATCGCCATACTACTGTCACGTGAATTCTACACCATACCAATGACAGTGTGACAATCACAGTGCCATCGCCGGGAATCGAGCCGGTATGGAAGTCGTAACTCTTGCCATTCTGCCACGAAGGTCGTCTAGTATAGTAACCATCACCAGAATTAAAAATAAAAATAAAAATATTAGTCATTTATTTAAAATACATGTTTCGTTTTATTCTTCTTGTTCTTTAGTTTGTTCCGGTCTCAGTAGCTTGCTGCCATCTCCTAGGGGAAAATAATGAAAAGAGAACAAAAAGATGACAGCAAGCTACCGAAACCGATCCACGCTAAGTACATGGGAAATTAAATTTAATATATATTTTATTTAAATATAATGAATTTGTTTATTTTTTCATTATACGAGTATACAATAAACATCTTCCACGAAATTTTAATTGTCTACATCATCATTGGTCTAAACATTTTACACCTGTTAGTGGAAGTTATTTCACGTTTAAATTGGTTACTTTAAACTATCCATATATTTATCCCTTCAGCTCTAGAAGATTATAGATTCTTCCAATGAAGGAAACTAAAACATAAAAGGGAATGTTTAACTTGTGAGGAAGTTAAGACCCTCAAAAATTTGTTCATAATGTAACGTATATTTAGTGTGATGGAATTTGCGCTTGATTACCAAATAATCAAATTAGATTACCAAATAATCACATCAAAATTACCAAATAATCAAATCAAAATTGCCCCCAAAATACTGTTTTATAATACCACTTATGAAGGGAGTAGAATAAAATTTGTGTTGACAATGTTTAAGACTCGATACCAGAGAGCGCCAGTGTACATTCTGAGTCTTTGGGTGATGGGTCGGCAACCTTTTTTTCTGAAAGGACCGAATATTCGACGTGAGGATTAGTGCGGGTCGCACTTGGTCACATGTCATTACAGTATACCTACAATATTACACCTAACTAATTAACCATCACGCCGTCTCTCCGAAGGGGTAAGCACAAATAATGGACTGCCACACGTTAACCGATGCGTCACTTCATCCTACACTTTTCGCTCCCGCAGAAGACGCGGTGTAATGGGATGCGAACATCATCGCCACCAAAAGACATCCCACTCCTACAATAATTGTGTACAAATATTTTAGTATTAAAAATAAAAAGCTTTTTGTATATTTTTATGACATTTATTGTCGGTTATAAAATTAAAGAGATTTTGGCGGTTGCATTTGACTCACAAGTTTTTTATTATTTTACCTTTCATTATTGAAACGCGTAGTATTGCCTCTAAATGTAAATCTGATAACCGAGAAAAATGTATGTTTTTTGATAATTCACAATTGAAAAAGTTATCGTATGTTATTGTCGTGCGGCGAAAATCTTTCTGGCCGCACCAAGACTCCTCGCGGGCTACATGAGGCCCGCGGGCCGCTGGTGAATGGTACTAGAATTCACTCGGTTCAGTAGAAAACAAAGCGAACAACATTGTAGTTTTAGAATTATGCAAGTTTCTATGATCGTTACTTTAATGTTTCTGGTCCGTTGAAGTGAAATAATTTCCATGTAAGTATGTTATTTTGTATGAAGATAGCACAGTTTTAAATGAAAAATAAAATGACCAAAGTATGCACTGTTTGGTCAGTTTTTTTTTTGTAGTAAGGTCTTGGGCGCATTTTACAAAACAGCGTATTTTAAAATATTTTTTATGTATGTATAATAAATGAAAATCCGTTCTATATAAATGACTTTGAGATGAATTTAATTCTTTTATTGTTTCTCGAACAATGATGTTAAACTCCATATTCAATTATTAATATGAATAAAAACTTCTGTTTTCTATGACATGTTTCGCCTACATTTAATAATACCTTAGACCTGCGAAACATGTATGATAAAACTTTTTGAAAACAGACGTTTTCATTCGGATTAATTATGAATTCAATTTAAATTATTCAATTACAATTGAAAATCCCGACAAAAATATATTTTGGAAGGACAGTTTGTTACACTTTTACATCCACTTTTATTATTAAAAAAAAAAAAACGAAAGGGTTTCGGTACAATAAAGAATACATGTTTTACAAATGTATCGGTAGTGATTCTCCTTCATTCTCCTTCATTCTTTGGTGTAAATATATATGTCCTTATACGACACACTATGTAAGTACTAGTATACGGAAAGGATGGAGTATATATACACTTAAAACTAAATATATTTAATACTTAGAATAAAGGATGTCACCTCCGAAACATGTGCGAAATATTTTTAGATTCATTGTTTTGGTAAAAACACTATGATATTTCAACATTATTCTTCTTCTTTAAGTGCCCTGTCGGGTCACCCCAACGTTGGTGATCACCTCGGTGAACCTGTCCCTGTCCTGCGCCGCTCGGAACAGCTCCTCCACACTTCGGATGCTGGTCCACTCCCTCACGTTTCGCAGCCAGGACATTTGTCTCCTTCCGGGCCCTCGGCGTCTTTTTTCCCATTTTTCCCTGCAATATCAGTTGGAGAAGGTGGTACTTTTCCCCACGCAGTATATGACCCAGATGTGAGATCTTTCGAACCTTGATAGTTGATAAGAATTAAGTGATAACAATTAATCAACATTAAGTGTTTAAATTTAAAACTCTGTTAAAAAGTTTAAAAACGTATCAAAATTTATTTTTATAAGATTATCGCGGCAGTTATTCAAGTGTTCACATATTTTGTATACAATGCAATATGGGAGTTACAAATAAATTAATTAATAAAAACATTATTCATATAGAGGCATTTCAGTTTATTTCGTTTAGTGTATGAATGAAAGTGGCAATGAAAATAAAACATTCGAACATTTTAAGTTACTCGATATGTTTGTTTTAAACAGTCAGATATGAGCATGAGGTATTTTCAAATAATATAATAGTTATTTTATAAACCGAGTTATTAATATTACTGTGGTTCCGTAATTTCGAATTTATTTCAAATCAATCACTGTTTATTTTGAACAATGTTAATTAGCTTGTATAAGACGTACCATTGATACATGATACAATTAATTTTAAATTATTACACTTAGATAAATTTTGTTTCCCTTGATCCTTACTATCACATGCTAATAGATCAAGAACTTTAATTTTCAATTTGCATATTTTTTTTGCTCTTGATCGCCCCAAATCAAACGACTTCGACTTCAAAGGCTTCAAATGGTGGGTAATATTGCTCACGTTCATAAACACTGATAAACTCGTAAGTATAAAAAATCTAGACATTGATCAGAAGAAAACTTATTTCGTTATTTTATTCAGAATTGATTTTTTAATTAAGTTAAATTTGTATTTAAAAGATAATAGGCTGGGATACATTTGTTTCTCAAGATAATGAAGGAATGGAATGGTGAAACATTGAAAATGGATTAATCTCTTTACCAGATGACTGCTTCTAACATAAGGTTAGCCGAGATCCACAAAGTCAATGGGTGAATATAGTGCTTTCCATTCTACTACATTTATTTTTGGCGTTGAAATCGAAATTGCGTAAAAAATCTCAATGAATTTTTTTCAGTATATGACAAATATTAGGTCCTTACATATGAAATTGGCGTTTTGCCGTACTGGCAACTTTGATCTCAAATATCTTCTCTTTGGTTAGGAATTACAAATTCAAATTTATACAGCTATTTACTCAAGTATTTTTGTTTCGTAAATTATAATTCATTTGTTTTTTCCTCAATTGTTTTTTTTTCTTTGCGTCACTCAGTTTACAAA
Organism: Lepidostoma basale; assembly: GCA_022606425.2. NCBI lineage: Eukaryota > Metazoa > Arthropoda > Insecta > Trichoptera > Lepidostomatidae > Lepidostoma > Lepidostoma basale. The sequence continues at coordinate 219,677 of JAHDVF020000477.1, read as the reverse complement.
ATGGAAAACTTGAAATATCGCGTTATTTACGAGTACGAGTTCCACCGTGGCACCAGTGCTGCAGAAACGGCTCGAAGGATTAATGATGTGTATGGCGACGGTGCCGCAAAAGAAAACACAGTGCGTTTTTGGTTCCAACGTTTTCGTTCTGGAAATTTCGACCTGCAGAACAAGCCCCGTGGACGGCCGGAGACCAAAGTTGATAATGAAGAATTGAAGGCTATTGTGGAAGCGGATCCATCGCAAACCACGTCCGAGTTAGCTGCAGGCTACGGTGTTAGTGATAAAACTGTTTTAATCCACTTGAAGCAAATTGGGAAGGTGAAAAAGCTTGAAAGGTGGGTACCTCACGAATTGAGTGAAGCAAATTAACAAACGCGCGTTGACTGCTGCGTTGCATTACTCAACCGGCACAATAATGAAGGGATTTTGAATCGAATCATTACCTGTGATGAAAAGTGGATCCTGTATGATAATCGGAAGCGCTCATCGCAATGGCTGAACCCTGCCGAACCAGCCAAACCATGCCCCAAGCGAAAATTGACTCCAAAAAAGTTACTTGTGAGCGTTTGGTGGACTAGTGCTGGTGTCGTTCACTACAGTTTTCTTAAATCTGGCCAGATGATTACGGCAGATGTCTATTGTCAGCAACTGCAAACCATGATGGAAAAGCTAGCTGCTAAACAACCGAGGCTGGTTAATCGCTCTAGGCCACTGCTGCTTCATGATAACGCTAGACCACACACTGTACAACAGACGGCTACCAAATTAGAATGTCAAACACATCCACCGTACTCTCCGGACCTTGCCCCAACAGATTAATATTTTTTTCGAAATTTGGATAACTTCTTGCAAGGGAAAAAATTCAACTCCGATGGGGCAGTCCAAACCGACTTCAAAGATTTTATTTCCCGTCCGAATGTTTTTTTTAGTAAAGGGATCGATGAACTACCTATGAGATGGCAAAAGTGCATAGATAGCAATGGTACATACTTTGATTAAATAAATATATTATATTAAAAAAAATCAACTTTATGTTCCTCCCATACAAAACGCCAATTTCATATGTAAGGACCTAATATTTATAAATACCATTATTAGTCATTGAATTTGTTAAATGATTGTTAAATGAATAATGAAAATAGAACAAAGAAAATCTGTAAATAATTTGATTTTTAGATCAAGTGGATACACCTAAAGTTTTTGTTTTGCGTCACTTCATTATATTTTTTTAAACCATCAACATGTTTCAAATGTTCCAGTCAAGGTATTGTAATGGGATCGTCACATGACTCGATAGATAGCTCATGTAACTCAGTAACAAATAAAGAAAGTAAGTAACAAGTTAGCTCAGTAACAAATACATCTTTTATATTTTTATGAATTAAAACAGTTTTTTACACTTTTGAGTTTATTTTTCTCGACATGTTTTGAAGGCTTCTTCATCATCGAGAGAACGATATCGTTTTTTTTGTGGTCATGTTTTATTTAGCATGAATAGTTAATTCACGCTTTTTAAAATATCTAAATAGCTTTTATTATTTCATTCCGCGAAAAGAGAGAATATTTAAATTGCAGGAAAATATTAATTGAATTGATAAAGTATATTTTGAAATAAGAATAATTGAATGAATGATATAGTAAATCGACAGCACTGATTATCAAACGTATTGTATGGACGCATTGGTTGGATATTACCGCGTAGTTAATTAATTCAGTTTCAATTAGGGTCGATTGGTATGTCTTTGACAGGAGCAGACAATTTGTTAGACAGGGCCATTGGATCAACTTGGTTCATTCTAGAATTGTTTGCTAATTGTTGATTGACAATTCCCCATTGTTATAGTAAATTGCATCCCTTCAATGCAGCTTTGGTCAGCTTAAGCTCGGTTAACTACGAATAGTCTACTCATTGATACGAAAGGACTGAATTTAGTTTATTGTTTCTTGTATAATGAAATAAAACTCGTTATTAAATATTTAATACGAATAGAAAAATAAGAATATATGTCAAAGAGATCATACGAATAAATAAATATACCATATAACTGACAGTAAGGTCAAAAATACAAAACCTACGTAAGGCTTATATTCTCATATGGCTTTGAGACCAGAGCGGATACTACAAGAACGAAGGCTCAAGTGTGGGTGGTAGAGATGTGGAAGCTTACAACTAGAATAGCAGGAAAGACTTTTCGAGACAGGGTGAGGTACACGGCTATCCCAGAAATCTGCAAGGTGGAAGATATTGTATTGATGAAATGAAATTAGATACGCCGAAATCAACTGAAATATGCACGTGCAGAGGATGAATCCCTCTAGAATTCCTCACGTTTTGATACATCAGATTCCTATTGGCTACCGTCGCCCCAGAATACCGCCAAAGAGATGGAGTCAACCTTTGAATAGAGGCCAGCCCAAAAACAGCAACAGACCAAAGGTCTAAAAGGAGAAGAAGAATAAGAAGAAGAAGAATGTATATTTTCTAAAAGTTTCAAAATATTTTAAGGGAATGACATGTTCCGCAGGGCTAAGGCATTATGAAACAAACAAACAATCAAACCATCACGCCGTTTCCTCGCAGGGGTAAGCAGAAAGAATGGACCGCCACACTAATCTATCCTGGCAAACCTATCAAGATTCCTTCACATTCATACAACGAGTCATACACGCACGTCGATTCCTCCGACTTCTTACATGACCAACCTTTAAAATTTGATTAATTTGGTCATGCCATGTTTTTCTCGGTCTGCCTCGACTTCGTACCCCATTTACATCATTAACGTCTACTTTTTTAACCATTCTATCTCCATACGTCTGAACCAACGCAGCGATCCTTTCATAATTTTGTTCATAATACCTTCTTCCGCTCTACATTCCTTTCTTATATGAGCATTTGAGATTCTGTCGCATTACGAAATGTTTGAAACGAATATTTGGCACGATCAAACATTTACTCGATAGTATAATTTTGTTGCTTGAATCTGAATTCTGCTGCTTAAATTTTAGTTACGTTTGAATGGTTTCGTTTAACCATTTAAAAAAATTAGCTTTCCCTTTAATGAAAACCGTAAGATTCTTGAAGCTTTTAAACAAATATGATAAACCTATCATAGATAACCATTACCAAACATAATATATTCTTTTGTGATTGTAAAAAAGGAATAATTTATCAATTCCAAACCATATTAATTAAAAATGCTATGTGATAATTCTTGTTAAAAGGAGCCCTAATAACATGAATTATACGAGTATACTCGCACAGGATCAAATGACTCGCGAAGAGTAGTCGAACTAAACAGCTCCTAGCTGTTATTCTAATGGATTTTCATTGCTTAGCCTTCAAAGTATCAAGGCCCAATCGTTGTTTGTTGATAAAGGTCTCGTTCAAGCTGTACCAGTTTATTTTAACTTTGCGTATTCATTGATGTTGTAGACCTAATTTGTTTTCAAACCATAGATCTGTCCTGGATGTTTTCAGTTCACCCGAGTATTTGTATCCCTTATCGCTTCACTCACACCAATACAGACGCGTTGTGCTAACTAGAGTTTAATCACGAGCACATAAACCTAGGATTATTTATTTCCGTGATTTACGAAGAAAACCAACAAAACAGGGTTAAAAATAATTTTAATAACAACTTCCACTTTTGACTTTATTTATAAAGATATAATTTATTTGAATAATAATTTAATTTATTTAATTAATTTTTAAAATAAGCTTCCATCAAGAGAAAATCCATTCCAGTAAAATCGTAAGATTATCCTAATAAAACTAACTAGTATCCAACCAAAAAAAGTGTCGGTGAAGATAATAAATCGCTTATATTTAACTAACTACTAACTAACCATCTCACCGTCTTCCGAAGGGGTAAGCAGAAATAATGGACTGCCAAACTTTAACCGATGCGGCACTCCATCCTTCTCTTTTCGCCCCCGCGGGAGAAGCTGTGTGATGGGTTGCGAACCTCAATACCACCAATAGGTGGCTATATCCCGCTTATACTCGTATTTAATATTCTTATGTACTTCTCTAGAATACCCAACATTTATACAGCTTAACGTGGCTAACACTTGTGACTTAAAGATTTGACCGTGTAACATATTTATGTCCTTAACAATGTCGTAATCTTATAATATAATTCAGGCATATTTTAATCACAGTTTATTTAAGTGTCAAATATAATTAAAAACGTAACCAGCTCATTGAAGTAATTAATTAAGAAATTCTTCCTATACATATAGATGAAATATTTCTTACTATTACACTTTTATTTCGGGAATTAATAATCGATATAACAATTACCGTAACATAAATGGTCATGTTAATATTGATAACACACATTTTTATTTGAAATTTATATAAAGCTTGTTTGCATGATGAAAACTAATTAATGTTTCCAATGGCTAATGATATGCGTGTATTTTCCAATAATAAAATAACTTCATGTTGATTAAATTGGTTAACTGACGAGAATTATTAATTCAATTATATTTTTATAATGAGGCCTTTCGATAATAAAAATAATGTTCGAATATTCTCAAAATCTTAGAATCATAGTATAAATTGGTAAAAACCGAGATATCGTCAAGAAAGAGTACGAGAATATTTTGGATTCAAGAGAGCGAGAAAGGAATACTTCGATTCTAACTAACTAACTAACTAACTATCTAACTAACTAACTAACATCACGCCGTCTCCCCGTAGGGGTAGGCAGAAATAATGGGCTGCCACACTTTTCTTTCCTGACATATTTATCTCGATTGCTCAACATTCATACATCGTGTCATGCACGCGCGTCGATTTCTCTGACTCCTCACATGGCCGACATTCAATATTTGATTCATTTTATCGTTCCACGTTTTCCTCGGTCTCACTCTATTTCTGGTTCCATTTACATCGTTAAAATATAATTTTTGACCATTTTTTCTTCATTTATGGTTTCCATATGTCCAAACCATCTTAATGATCCTTTCATTATTTTGTTCATGACACCATCATTCGCACCGTATTCACTTCTTTTATTTTCATTCGACACTATCATACACAGAGTATCCACACATTCGTCTAAGAGATCTCATTCTATCCGATTCTATCTTAAAGTAATTCGAAATGCACTCGATGCGCATGCCCGACAACGTTCCTGGATTATTTGAAATTTTGTTCTGATAATTGTTGTTTAATACTAGTGAAATAAACAAAAGAAGAACAATTTGGTACTGTAAATTGTGAAATTTTAAACGTGTGCGAAAAAAAAAATATTTTCCTTAAAATATTTAAACTCATTACTTATTACGATTGTACAGCGAACTAGGTTTTTTTAAATGGTATAAAATCTGTACTTCTATGAATATTTCACGGGTTGTAATAAGATAGTAATGTGATATCTAATGCAAACTAGAATAAGCGGTTTTTCTTGTGCCATATAGGCGAAAGATTATGGCCATAGGCAAACTTAATATTTTTGGTTTTATGCAATACAACAACTAACTAACTAACCACATAACCAAAATGCCACCTCTCCGGAGAGGTAGGTAGATAGAATGGACCGCCACGTTGGTGTATCCTGACGATCATCTCTCGTTCCTCTACATTCATACAACATATAATGGGCCCAACTTGATTTCTCCGAATCTTTGCGACATTTAATATTGATCACCATTCTACCCACATTTATTCTTTTTAAGAGTCCAAACCATTTGAATGATGCGATATGAACTTTAAGTGCACCATTTACTTTCCCCACATTTACCCTCTCCATTTCCAATTCTTTGTAAACATATTTTATAAATGCAATAAAGTTAGTGTTTATGTGTGATTAATTTTTATAAAGCCTGTATTATTCAATAGTACAAAAAAAAATCAAACATACTTTGACTATTTCACCCATACGTTGATTTAAAAAATATAAAATATATTCTTTGTCATTTAAAACTCTAGTATTACAATGTAACTAACTAACTAACCTTCACATCGTCTCTCCAAAGGCGTATGCAGAAAGAATGCATCGTGTCATTTACGCACGTCAGTTTCTCTGATCATAATCAAATCAAATCAAATCAGTTTATTTCATCAATCGACATTACAATATTAACTTTTAATTGAGAACAGGTAAAATAATATAATATTTTGTATAGTATACTACCAGAAACGCATGAGAGATGTAATAAACGCATAATGTATTTGTTCGAATTTTAAGAAAGCAAATATGGCCGGCACAATGTTGTGTATGGAAGAGAAGCATGGAAATGGCAGAACAAATAGGAGAGTAGAATAAATGCAGTTAAGATGAGATCCCGTAGACGAATGTGTGTAAAATGATGTATGAGATAATTTTAAATGCCGATATCAGGAAGGAATATAGAGCGGAAGAAAGGTATTATGAACACAATTATAAAAGCATCACTGCGTTTGTTTTTACACATAAAACGCATGCACGATGAAAAGATGATTAACAATGTATACGTTAACGATGTGAATGGAATATGGAGTCGAGTAAATTCGAGAAAAAACATGGCATGACCAAATTAATAAAATTATAAAGTTTGGCCATGTTAGAAGTCGGGAGAATCGACGTGCGTGTATGACTCAATGTATGAAAGTGTAGGAAGCTAGAGAGGTAGGTATGTCTGAATAGAGTAATATGGTGGTTCATTATCTCTGCATAAGAAACGGTAAACTCTCTGCATAAACTGTTCCTTCCGAAGAAACGGTGTGATGGTTTGGTGTTGTTGCATTTTTGTAAAATAAATAAATCTGTATAATTATTAAAGGAATTAAAAAAATAAATGACCAATCTCATAAATCTGATCCACGGTCCAGATCACCAAAGGAAACTTTTCTTTGACTTAGTTCTATTCATTGAAGCATTCATACGTAAAGATTGGACTCAGTTTTAGAAGTTAAATATAGATGAATGTAATTGGAAATACATCAGACTCGAACCGAAGCGGGCGCTTAATTAGTATGTAAAACAGATTCGGGATCTTCTGACACGTTATCCACATCTCGGAAGACAAATTCGTGTGGTTTCGGTACAGATTCTGTTCACGGTTCAGTTTGGACCAATAGTTGGGTGGGACCAAATTAAAATAGTCATTAATTTCTCACAAAGGCGCGCGCGTGGCTGTCAACTTGCCACAAATTCACAAAGTACATTTTAAAAATATCTTCGTAACGGAATAATAAACAAATTACACATTTTTATATCAATAATTTCTGGTAGAAAAAAAAATGTTGTTTGAAATTTCATGCAAGAAGTTCATTGTATAAAATTAAAATAAATAATATCTGTAAAAAATATTTAAAAAATGAATAAAGTCCTACAGGTTTCAGCAGCTCGCTGCCGAAACCGGTCGAATACACAAACATTAGTGGATTCAACTAAATATTCTTTTAAATTTTTTTTTTTTTAATATTTATTCATCGTGGATGTATATGGAAATAAAAAATTAAATATGAAACTTTTTCATTCAATTAATTTATTTTATGAGAAGTAAGATATTTATGACATTTTGAAATATCGTTTGTTTAGTTGGTAAAACATGTTAACCTACAGGATATCCAGCGGCATTTTTTATATTTGAATTTGAATAATATTCGATTGGGAAATGCTAAGGAGACGCGGGTGGGTGTTCTGGTATCGTGAGCGTTGCGAATTCGTCAGTCACTATGGAACTTTGGACAATGAAGCAGTGTGCTTACGCTATTGAGGCATACCTAACCAATGGCTTTTCACCCATTACCGCGCGGCGTAAGTTTTGTGCTCGCTTCAACATACGCCGCATTCTTGATGCACCATCGACTAAATTAATTGAGAACTGGGTATCACCGCTTAGAGTTTCAGCTTCAGCAATAAACAAATCGGGACCTGGTCAATGACCAACGGTATCAACCGAAGAAAACCCGCAATGCGTCAGTGATTTTGTACTCGAAAATCCACGACTTTCGACCCGCAAACGCTCTACGGTTTTGGGCATCCTCAGGTGGACTTTGCAAACGATTATAAAGAAGAAATTAAAATTCCACCCCTACAAAATTCAAATAGTGCAGAAGTTACAAGATATTGCTTATGAATCAAGAGAAAATCGTGTGCCGAACAGGTGTTGGAGAGATTTTTGACTGATTATCGAATGGGGAACATCTTCTTTAGCGATGAAGCCCATTTTCATCTCAACGGTAATATTAATAAACAAAACTGTCGCTAGTGAGGTCCAGGCAATGAAAGAAATGCATGAGTTGCCACTGCACAGTCCAAAAGTCACCGTCTGGTGTGCTGTTTCAGCGAAATGCATTATAGGGCCTTACTTTTTTTTAAAACGAGCGAGGCGCAGCCGTATCCATTTTTTATATAGTAATAAATAGTTTTTATCTACATGTTTTTTTTTTATAAATTTTTAAAATCGAAAATCTGCCGCTGGACACCCTGTATTTATTATTTTACTGTGTGGTCTTATCAATTTATGTCGTTGGTAGTCTAAATTCTGACGTAATCTATATATTTCTTCTATATACGCCATACTTTGTGTTGTTATGATGGTTTATTTCTATTTTTCTTTTTTATACACTTTGTATATACAACACTTTTATTAAAAAAAAAAATTATATAGGCATGTTTCGGACAAACAGTCCTTCTTGAGTAAAGATATATATTTATAAAAATATTAATAAATTATCGTGATCTGACAGATCTGACAGATGTTATTATTTTAAATCCAAAATAAATAACATCTGTCACACCATGTAAACAATAACCATTTTTAAATATTTTAATAAATATGTATCTTTACTGAAGAAGGACTGTTTGTCCGAAATATGCCTATATAATTTGATTTTTTAATAAAAGTGATGTATATACAAAGTGAATAAAAAAGAAAAATAGAAATAATCTAGATATATTCTAGAAATAATCATTGAGTCCCACGCATGGGCCCATACACTATCTGACTCGGGATTTCAGTGCCACGCGGTTAGGACGGTTCGAAACGAGATGTTAAATATTAAATATCAAACTTATTGCAGATATGCAGTTAAATTTGACACTTGTTTTAAAATCCAATAACCGTTTAATAGAGACGAACCACATATTCCTAAAGATTCTGGAATAAATCTTGAAAGTATGTTTCAATATATACACCCTTCTAAAAATTCACTCTCTTCTATCTACTGTTTCTGTTGTATGGCACACACAAGCAAAGTGAACCTGAGTAGACAATGGATATATTACTCTCTAATTGGCTACAGCACAATTTAAAAATGTTTCTAGTTTGTCTTTGTTATGGTACAGTTAAAATCAAGTAAAACTTTAGTTGCAGTACTAATAATAGCTTTAATTTCTCGATCTAAAACACAGACTATATCAACCAACCGAAAGAGACAAAGAATATCATTATAATCGTTATTTGATCTGATTACTTTTACATATTTTATCTTCCAGCGAACATGAAAACCTGGCTATCTTGTTGTCAGGTAAGAGTACAATCAAAATGCAGTTAATAATCACTTAAAACAATACCAACGAAGCAAATAGACTTAATCTCATTGAGTATCCAATTGTGTCTCGTGCTCAGATGTGTTGCTCAAAATCGAAAGCTTGTGTCCTTCAATATTATCGAATCGAGTCACAATTAGCTATAAACAATAATTTTCACTTAATTTAAAACATCTATTCGCTACACATGTGTTTCATTGATAATATTTTTAAAAAAACGTAATAACAGCATAAAACTACTGACAATTGTCGTCTACATAGGCCATTTGGGGCGCCTCCCCACAAATACACATTTTTATTAACAGTTTTTTTAACACAATTATAATACTAGATACAATTTATGTTGAGCTATTATATAGATTCTCATGACATATGATAGGTAGCTAATCTATCGCCATTTCATGGTCACATGAATTCTACCAGACCAAAGACAGTGTAAGATATACAATTTTTTTAATACTGTTATCGCCAGGAATCGAACCCTGGCCCTTTAGTATGCAGTCATAGCTGTTGCGACATGCCACAAAGATCTTCTTAAATAATCCAAGTAATTTAGATTTCAAATCGTATACAAAACTATGTTAAATAATAATAAATAAATAAACAGCATAATTCAGCAACATGTTAAATATTTATTTTTATATCAAATTTAATTTAGGTAAAGAATATCCAACTGTTGGTTCGGATGTGTATTTAAATATTTTTTCTTCATATCTTCCGCGTAGACGCGGGAACACTGTGGAATTCAACAGAGACGATTGTTTTTTAACACTGTTTTTAAAACTTTTGTGTTAATTTATTTTTATTTTGTATTGTTCACATGGTGATAAAGGTAAAAAACCTTAGAAACATGCCGAGAATTTTTTCTTAACATCAATTGTTCTAAAATTTCTTTTTTGATATATCAAAGGTCATGTTGTCACGAACTTATTAGGTATATTTTTTTAAAGATAAGAAGCTTATGTTGTATTTCATTTCAAATCAGTGAATCCTTACAACCAAACACGTAAAACAATGAGAAATACCTAGTAAATTCAATCGAATAAAGGTAGATATTTCAGGTCCCTTTTATTTTATATCAAATTTCAATTACATTTCTAGAGATTCTCACAATACGGCTAGAACAATCTGAAAATACCATACATGAAAATCCAATTATTGAAATTGCAGTGAATTTATTTATTTTAAAAGTTTAGCTCGGTGAAAATTATCCGCAAACAGATTAATTAGATATTATTATTCTTCTTCTTCCTCTTAGTTTAGGTCGTATGACCTGTTTGTGATTGTGAGTTGTCCTGGGAGGATGACATCCAGCCATTTCTCCATCTCCTTTCCGGTAATCTCTTGCTGCTTGGGTTTTCATCTTTAACAATTTTTGCAATTCTTGTATTCTCCGTGCGGTCCACGTGGTCTCTTCAAAAGCGCCTTCTGCTTCTTTCCCATCTTACTATGTCCTCGATTCTACAGACAGACTTTATCGTTTCATTTCTGATCCGATCTCTGAGTGTTTTACCTGCAATGGAGCGCAGGGTTTGCATTTCTGCTTCTCTAAGAAGGTTAGTATCTGTATTAGTATCATTAGTATCTGTTCTGTCTTCTATTCCATACGTCATGATGGAGTGAACGCATGCCTTGTATATCTTGACTTTACTTTCAGTTAGCATGTATTTGTTCCTACATATGGTGTCGCGCAATCAGCCAGCCATGGTTGTCGCTTTGTTGGTTTGTGCTCGCCCTTCATCATATAGGTCATGCATGACTTGCTTAATAGGTGTGTTATCGATGATCAGTTTACATCTGATATTATTAGAGAATACAATAAAAAATAATCAATTATTTTATTTCAACCCGATGTATGAGTAAAATATAATTTTTTGAACATTCCAATGTTTTACACATTTTACAGTGGCATATTCCACGGACAATCAAATAAATGAAATAACTAACTAACCATCACGCCGTATCTCCTAAGGGGTAGGCAGAAAGAATGGACTGCCACACTTTAACGATGCGGCACTCCATCCTTCTCTTTTCGCCCCCGCGGGACACGCGGTATGATGAGTTGCGGACCTCATCGCCCCCAATTGGCATCTCCTTATTTTTATTATCTATTTACAAACAAATGAAAAAATATACATTTTGTTTAATTCCGCTTAGGTTTATAGCTTCGACCGATTGGGGAACTGCTAAAACCCGTCGACTCTAAGATTGTCTTAAATAAAAATTTAAATTATTATTTTTTTAAATTTTCCTTCCTTACAATGAACTTTAAACCGAGAAATTTCAAATAAAAACATAATTTTTGTATCGTTTACGATGTTTATTCGTCACACTAATTAAATAACTAAAAGTTTTAAATATATAAAATTGTCCACCATTATAATTAATTTTTATAATAGTTCTCGCCGCTGCAACAATTTTATGTTTCATCCTTCGGGTGAGGATTTTTGCAATGGAATAACTTACAACACAATTATTAATTTTAAGAAGAAAACTTTACTGACGTGATATACGTGTTACAAATAAGAGTTTGAAATTGTATCTAGACGTGCTACTAGTAAGGTATTGCAATTGAATCTTATCCTCTTTCGAGTCGTTCCTGTATTCATATTGTGCAATAACAAAAGTTCTTTGTGTGACACTACGTGAGAAATATCACTGCTAGAAAAAATGTGGGAATACGAAGTATTTTGGTTACGCTTTCCAGTTAATTGATTTTACAAAACAGGACACATAAAATATTAATTTATTGCATTGCTTCGCTCTGTATGCATGGATGCATCTAGTTAGGTCCACAAAAAAATGGCGAACATATTGTTCGAGTGTTTCAAAATATTGGGAAAAGGGAATAGGTAAATTTATATAACATAATCACGCAAGAGTATTTATTTATTTGTAAATAGTTTTACATATAATTCAAATTAGTAAGCAGGTTTTTATAGAGTCTTATGGTATACTTTTGGTTACACTGTGCTACTTGAATATTAAAACATATTCAATTATTATATACGGTAAAAATTTATTTAATATTTTTTCACTTTATTCCATTCTTTAAAAATTGGATTGTTATTTACATTTCACATCTCTCTTACATTTATCAACAGAATCACTAAGTTTTCTTGGAAGTTTCGACGCGATCATTTTTGATAGACCAAACTTTAGAAAACAACATTCAATAAACATTTAAAAATCTACTGTAAAATTAATTAAAAACGATCTATTTCACTTAACAATAATATAAAATAATCCAATTATTAACTTCTTAAGATAAATTATATACTTTTAACAACGCCATTTTGAGGTGTATCTTTAATTTGCCTACTTATGTTTAACTGTGTAGAGTTGATCAATCAAACATATTAAACATAATGTATTAACCTATCTGTCAGTATGACCGTAATACGTATAATATATTTTTCCCGACTGCCGAACAATACTGACAACTGTTATCCATTTGTTGCAAATGTTTAAAGTTTTTAGCAATGTAACTGTAATACCGACAGATTAAGTCACATTTTAAATATTCCGTGACGTCATCACTCTCATTCTTGACATAATACTGATTGTGTTAAATAAATTAAGAATAAATCGGTTCTGATAGACCGATGGTTGACTATAACATTTCTTTTATATTCGCCATGCTTTGTATTGTAGATGCTTTATTTCTCTTTTTCTTTTTTATATACTTTGTAGATACAACACTTACATTAAAAATTTAAATTACATACACATGTTTCGGACAACAAGTCCTTCTTTGGTGATACATATTATAAAGTACATATATAAAATATTGTAAAATTGTTTACATGATCTGACAGATGTTATAAATCTTTAAGTAAGTGTTGTATATACAAAGTATATAAAAAATAAAAACAGACTATAATATTCATGAAAAAGCATTTATTTTTTCCCTCTGAATCGACCACATGAGGAGTCAGAGAAATCGATGTGCGTGTATGACACGACGTATGAATGTTGAGTTATCGAGAGAAATATGTCAGGAAAGAAAAGTGCGGAAGTCCATTATTTTTGCCTACTCCTTCGGATAGACGACGTGATGTTTAGATAGTTAGTTTTTTTCTAAATCGCTTAATATAGTTTTTTTATAGTAGTTACTAAGTAAACTTGTATTGTAATTTTGTATTCTATGATTTGGTATTTTTTAGTTTTATTTTGTTGAGTTCAAAATAACTTACTACGGGACAGGTTAATAAACAAAAATCAAAGAAGAGAAACAACTTGATTTGGTCATGCGTTGATGCTATTTTTGTAGAAACGACTACAGTTTCTATTGTAATACCGGTGTGCCAGAGTTAGTTAAGTTAGTCATCGGTTGAGTTAGCGACGAGTTTGGAGTATAATTTGATTTGAGAGATCGGCCGAGGTACGATTGGTTGGATGGCGGCATTGCGGTGGACATGTGTTTGACCAATTCATTCAATTCGGCGAGCAAGCGGACACAGTCGGGGAAATTTATGAAATAAAAATGTAAATTCTGAATCACAGGTATTTTATTATTATGCCTGTACACATTTATACAGTTGGGCACGTATGCCGAGTCAGAGAGATCAGAGCAATCAAGACCCTGTACGCGTCAAGACCGACCGGATTAAAACCTTTAGAAAAGCCTAGACAGTGCCAAATGGCTAATTTTCTGATTGCTTTGTGATCTGAGGTTTGGCACAACGGAATGCTGGGAACAAAAGGGGTAGGATCAAGGAGCTTGAACCAGAATCATCAAGTAAAATAAAAGTCTTAAAACTATTCAAGAGTTTTATGGCCATAAGAAGTAAATAAGTATATTAAAACGGTATTCGTGATAGAGTGGCAATACCTATTATTGCCACATCGAAGGTTCCGGGTGCGATTTATGGCGATGGCAGTGTGAAAAAAAATTCGCTTTCTGTGGTCTAATAAAATTCACGTGACTACAAAAATGGCTACCTATTGGTTACCTATTACCATACATATCAGGAGAAAAAATTAAAAATGTAAACATGGGTTCAATCAACCTGTTATATAAATAAACGTGGAAAGCAACGAAAAACTACCACAGTCAAGATTGATGAAACAGTAAAAATATTGTACTTTGCTGCAAACCAATCCCAGGGAAACTAAAATAATATTAAAACGAGCTTTAACGAATCACACCATACCGAAATACTATCATAACAAATTAATTTCTACTACTATTTTTAGTACCATGTCAGGTCTCTCCACCGTTGGCGATCACTTTGGCGAATACTTTCTCATTAGAGTGATTTCCTGTGAGGTGTCACTATAGTGGTAGGCATTTTGTAATTTGCTTTTTTTTCAAATAGTTTGCTTTTTTGTAGCGCTAAAAATACGCCATACGCCCTCTCCCCATCTGCAATAACCCTGATGGTAGGTCAGTGATTACTTTGCCCGGATCAGAAGGACCACTCTAAGATGCCAGGGAGTTGGACTTACTGATAGTCTTGCTGTAGTCATGCTAGGTGGGATTTATAGGTATAATACGTACCTTCCAGCAGAGTATGTCCTACCATAGCACTTTCAGCCATTCGAGACCCAATAAATTTCAGTAGGTAATTAAGGATACATGTACGATTATAAACTAACCTAAATCAATTTATACACAGAAGAATAAAAAAAAGGAATTAAAAAAAAAGGAAACGAAAAATTACCAAAGAAGCAAAAATGGTCGTTCACAATGGAGTTCTAGTTCCAACTCCTGAGGAATGGAAGCAAAGCATGGAACTGGCAGAAGAAGGATGAGAGCAGAGTAAATGCGGTAGATATGATGTATTTTAGACGAATGTGTGATAAAACGATGTACGAAAGATTTTCAAATGCTGATATTAGGAAGAAATGTAGAGCGGAAGAAAGTGTTCGGTCACATGGAACGCATTGATGAAAAAAAAATATTAAGAAAGTATACGTCAACGACGTGAATGGAGTACAGAGTCGAACAAGACCGATGAAAATACGGCAAGACCAAATCAATCATATTGTATTTTATAGGTCGGGCATGTTAGAAGAAGAATTGACGTGCGTGTATGACTTGCTGTATGAATGTGGAGGAAGCAAGACGTGTGTAAGGATAGAGTAGTGTGGCGGTACATTCTCTCTGCCTACCCTTTTGGAGAATTGGCGTAATGGTTTGTTGTTGTTGTTTTTAAGACAATCAATCAGCAATATTAATATTTTACAGTTTTTTATTTGAGAATAGAAGTGCACAAAAAAATGGATCAACTTTTGATGTATTGTTTAAAATCGATACTTTTAATATCAAGTATATTTAATGTTGGTTTAATGTACTTAATACGAATAAATCAAGGTCCGGAAGGCGTCCAACCTGGGCCATGCGCTCAGAGGAGATAAGTACAAACTGCTGCACCTAATCATAAAGAGAAAAATAGAGGGTCGTGGGGGTGAGAGAAGAAGAGTCGTTATTAAGAATCGCACAAGACACATACGAGTATATAATACTCGCAAGTGATACTAAAGTGTCTTTTGAGGTAATAAACTGATGCAAAGAAGAATGCGAACGAAAACGTCTACCTTATTTTACCGTTTTATTATATTTTATGGGAATGACATGTTTCGGCTTGGTTGGGCATAATCAAGTAATTTGATATTGCCATAGCAAGGCAAAACATGTTATTATCATAAAATGTATTATACGAGTACAATAATAAAACTTCTAGAGAATATGGTTTCACATCATTATTCAAGAAACAATAAACAATTATATACATTTCGTGTTTTTATATTTTACTAACTAACCATCACGCCGTCTCCCCGAAGGGTTAGGCAGAAAGAATGGACTGCCACACTTTTCTTTCCTGACATATTTCTCTCGATTCCTCAACATTCATTGATCGTGTCATGCACGCGCGTCGATTTCTCTGACTTCTCACATGGCCAACATTCAATATTTGATTTATTTGATCGTGCCACGTTTTCCTCGGTCTTCCTCTATTCTTCTTTTTTTATATATTTTATATTGCTGTTTATTCAAATAATCTCAAAATAAATATCGAATATTAGATATTGCCAATGCTTATCTAAAATTTGAAAACCACCAATGAGAAGCGATATTGATGTTTGGGGATTGTGGTTTTGTGGTATTGGTTAGATGAAAATTGTTGAGATTCAGAATAAAATAATATTAAACAACGTAAGTACATAACTGAATAGTTTCAGAGGGTAGATATTTTACATGTCGATAATAATCATGATTTCTTTAAGCAAACTTTAAGATACATATATGATCTCTTCTTTATTGCAAATAAAACTATTTTCTGTTTTTCTTTTTTTTTTGATGTACTTTGTATTTTATCAACACTCACATTAAAAAAATTAAAATTATATACCTATACATGTTTCGGACAACCAGTCCTTCATTATCTTTATAACATCTGTCAGATAACGTAAACTATTTTATAATATTTTAAATATGTATCACTGAAGAAAGACTGGTTGTCCGAAACATATCTATGTAATTTAATTTTTTGTAATGTAAGTGTTGTACTCGTATACACAAAGTATATAAAAATGAAAAAGAGAAATAAAGCATCTACAACCAAAATATGGCGAACATAGAAGAAAAACTAATGAGAAAAACTAAAGAAAAACTAAAGAAATCTAATGATTTTTCTGAAATCTATTGATGGAAGTTCGTTTAAATTAAATATTATTTTTTAAATTTCTATGTCATTGTTTCGACAATGATTATCGAAGGCATCGACAGACTTAGAATAATCTCTTGATCCCAACGAGCCTCACGAAACCGGTCATTGGGGTAGTAATTATGCAAAAAGTCGTTTAATTTAATTATTTTGAAAATTATCATTTAAACTGAATTGTTTTTAGGAACAAAGAATAAAATAATTGCGTGTTTTATTTCAACAATGCTGTATTCTTCTGCTTCAATTGTCACATGGGTCCCTTCGACATCGACTATCACTTGAGTACAAGTTCATGTCTTGCGCAGTTCTAGATAGTGCCTAGTCTGTTCCAATCCCAGTCCAGTCACGAATGTTTCGGAGCCAAGAGATCCGTCTTCTGCGCCCATCTCGACGACCCTTAATTTTGCCCTTAATGATCAAGTGCAGCAGCAGTTTCCTCTAAGCACATCAACCAGGTAGGATACCTTCTGGACCTTCATATCAGTCAGCAATTTTCTATCTATTCTTGCTCTTTGTAGCACAACGATATTGCTAATTGTATCAGTACATGGAATACGTAGCATTCTACGATATATCCAAATCCAAATCTCGAATGCCTATAGCCTGTTCATTGTGATGAATTTGAGGATCCATGACTCCACTCCGTACAAAAGCACTGACCAAACATAACACTTGTCCATTCTTTCCAGAGCTTCAAATTAATTAACTTTATTTAGTTTATTAGAGATAATAACGAATTAATAAGATGATTTATTGCCCTGGTCAAAAAATGAAATTTATTACTAAACTAAACTAACAAAACGCCGTTTTCTCGGAGTATCAGGCAGAGAGGAAGACCGCCACAAGGTTTTATCCTGTTATAACTCTCGCACTTCTTCTACATTCACTCATCGTGACATGCACGCTCATTGATTGTTCCTACTTCGAAGTGCCTTTCAGTAAATTATTAATTTGGTCATTCCGTGTTTTCCTTGCCCTTGCGCGAGTTATTTTTCCATTCATACTTCTTGAATATATATTTTTAACCATTCTTCCCCCACCTATTATATTATATGTCAAAAGCATCTTAGTGACTCTTTCTTAATTTTATTTAGGGCGCATTCATCCGCCTTACATTCCTTTCTTACTTAATCATTAGGTATTTTATCCAGTGACTTCTAGGGCATTTATCCTACATTCAATCTTCTTCTGTCAATTTCAAGCTTCACTTCCATACATAAAGATAGGCATTGGAACACCATTTTGCACTGCCATATTTGCTTCAGTCGATATATTTCTATTTGCGGTAATGAATTTGACTGCACCATTTATTATGTTTCCGGCTCCAACTCTTCTTTCGATATCTTTTTATTTTTCCATCTCTTGTAATCATTCTTCCAAGATAAATAAATTTCAGTAGCCCATTTAATTTATCTGAGAAGCAAATTTATTACTTGCTACATTTAAATCCCGTCATTCATGATAAACGTTGCAATATTTCATTTTAAAACTGTTAATTATTCCAACCATCTCAACGCATTCGGTTCTTTTCCGTAAAATATGTGCGACCAATTTTTTCACTACTAACCACCGTCATATTTCATAACAGAGTTTTTTCAAGGGACACAAGACAAATTGTCTTGAACAACATTGTTAACACCCGTTGTAGCGATGTTATGTTTTATTATTAGTGCTGCTTGAAATAACATCATACATTTGGGTTGAGGGATTTTAATTAATTTTATTAGAAAACACATAACATATTCATCATCATCATCAGTCTGTATTCGTACAGTCCTGGACGTAGACCTCTACCATTTGCTTCCATGGCTGACGATCCTGAGCTAGACGCATCCATGTCGTACCGGTGGTCTCTTTAATGTCGTCCCTCGATCGAATTCGAGGATGTGCTAGGTTTCGGGTAACAGATTTAGAACACCAGCAAAAGTGGCGTTTAGTCCATCTGTCGTCAGAGCTGCACGCGACATGGCCTGCCATTTTAGCGCAGCCACTCTTCCGATGATGTCTGACTTATTAGATGGCAATATTTACCATAAGCATGGATATATGTATGAAAGTGAAGCGAAGAGTTGGCCGAAGAAGGATGAAAATCGGATAAATACTGTAGAAAAGAAAACGCTAAGAAGAATGCACCGAAAAACAATATATGATAGAATACGAACAAAAAGTAAGTAAGCCAGATGAATGCGTTCTAAATAAAATTAGAAAGGGTCAATAAGATGATTTGGACAAATTTTGGATGAAAGAATAATGACTCCTCACATGGCCGACATTCAATATTTTATTTATTTGATCGTGCCACGTTTTCCTCGGTCTTCCTCTATTTCTGGTTCCATTTATTAATGGACCACCACACACTTCTTTCCTCACATTCTACTATCGATTCCTTGACTTTTATATATCGTGTATGCACGCACGTCGATTTCTCTGACACGTATTTAATATTTTATAGATTTGATCATGCCACGAATGAAAGTTTAATGAACAAAATAATGAAAGAGTCATCAAGATTGTTTGCGTACATGAAAAAATGTAATAAGGAAACAATTTAAACGACGTATCATCACATCAGTCTATTGAGCTCCGTTGGTAAGCTGTACGTATATAGTAGGATCATATAGTAGGACTTCCAAAAAGATTTAGGATGTGCAGGGAGCTTTTATGAGTGGACGTGGATGCATGGACCAGATTTTTGCACTCCACAATCTAAAAGAGAAGTTTTTCGCAAAAGATCGGAAACTTTTCTGCGCGTTTGTAGATCTGCAAAAAGCGTATGACCGAGTTGATAGAGAAAAGCTATGAAAGGTTTTGGCCGAGTATGGAGTAAGCACAAACCTGATTCGAGCGGTTGCTTCCCTTAATGAAGCAAGTACCGCATGTGTCAGGGTAAACGGGGCTTTCACTTATTGGTTTGACATCACAAAAGGTGTCAAACAGAGTTGTGGAATGTCCCCGTGGTTGTTTTATCTATACATGGACAAGTGTATGAAATAATTAGATAGCATAAACGCTGGTGCGAAATTGAACGATAAGCCCATCAACTGTTTCCTATATGCAGACGATGCTGTTTTAATCGCTGACAGTATATCAGTCAAGACAATCAATTACTGAAAGGAGGCCATGTTCGAAATAGGAACAATCGATGAGCGTGCATGTCACGAAGTGTTAATGTAGAAGAGGCGCGAGAGTTATGTCAGGATAGAACAATGTGGCGATCCATCGTCTCTGCCTCACCCTCCGGGAAAACCGCGTGATGGTTAGTTATTAAGTTTTAAACGGAACTAGAAATAGACAAAGACCGAGGAAAACGTGGCATGATCAAATCACCAATCTTCTTCTTTGGTTTCAATCCTGGGATTGGTTTGCAGTAATTTCCTCCATTATTCTCTTCCATTTTTCCCTGTCTTGTGCGGCTCTTTTGAAATCTGCATATGATGAGCAGCGTACGTCCACCAACAGGTCCTCCAGGTACTCTCGGCGTGGGCGTCCCCTAGAGTTTGTCCCCTCGATCATACCCTCCATTATGGCATGCAAGAGACCTTCTTGACGTATTACATGGCCGATCCATCTTGCACGCCTTTCGGACAAGGTCCTGAGCAGGTGCCTTCCTCCTTCGATTCCTTGAAGAACTTCCTCATTCGTGATGTGGTCTCTCCAGGAAATTCCAAAGAGTCTTCTATAGGACCACATCTCAAAAGCCTCTAGTCTCCGCTTATCCCTTTCGGATAGGCACCATGTCTCGCAGCCGTACATCAAGACACTCCATACATAGGTCTTGATGAGGAGTATTCTCAGTTTTAGGTCTATATTATTTGACTCTATTATTTTCGACCTTTTATTAAATGCAAGCCTAGCCTGATGTATACGGCTGTCGACCTCGCTCTTAGACCGACCGTCCCATGTTATTTTGCTCCCGAGGTAGACAAACTCCTTGGTGTTCTTTAGTGGAACTCCTGACATCACTACTCTCATCTGATGTTGCGTTCGGCCTACAGTCAGCAGCTTTGTTTTGTCCTTATTTATCTTCATGTTGTAGCTATCTTGATATATTGAACATTGAACATATTGAACATCAATATTATAGTTGTCCGATATTGCATTTTTTTTCACTAATTGGAGGGTCACTATATTGACCTAAAAATCCTAATGTCTGTTTTATTATTATCGAGAAAATTAATTGAAATTTCACTATGTGAACGACACTCACGCGACGCGAGGTTTTACGAGACAATTATTTCTGTACGAGCCATAAAAATGTTTTCCACACAAATTCGGCAACTCCACTACACTTATTGTCGGATTGATGTTATACTCTTTTTCGTGAAACATTTCGAAGCCAATAAAAAGTTCATAAGTGGTTTTAATGTGGCTCTTACGGGCAAATGTATGGAGCCGTGGAGGACGGAAATGGTGGTACTGTCACATACAGGCTGTCTAATACTTGCCAAATACGTCTAAAATAATCATATGGCTACAGATTATCTCGCATCTACGAATCATACAGCTTTTTGAATTAAAATATATTGTTTAAACTTTGTAGTGAAACAATGTATTTAAATTTTCTTCTGTGTCTTCTCGTTCCTCGGGGCCGGTTTTTTTTTTAATCAATTTTTAAGCTTTTTCCTCCTCAAGTACTAGGGCTTTTATGTCTCTCTGCACGTTCGTCAGCTAGGTGCTTTGAGGTCTTCTTTCCTTTCGCCTTATTATTCGGCACATGGCCGTGGGATCTGCTTATCACGTGGCCATAATTTTGACAGTTTTTTTTTTATGGGCGCAATCTTGAAACTTCAGTGCGCATATTAAAAACGCACATATTTTTAAATGTAACTTCTTCTAACTTTTTCTTTAATTTTGTAACTCCTTTAATTTCTGTAGCGTGAAGTTTCTGTTCAAGGATCTTTTTATTTGGCCATACTTTGCTTCGGTATTGTAATACCAATGGACCAGATTTTTGCACTCCACAATCTAAAAGCGAAGTTTTTCGCAAAAGATCGGAAACTTTTCTGCGCGTTTGTAGATCTGCAAAAAGCGTATGACCGAGTTGATAGAGCTATGAAAGGTTTTGGCGGAGTATGGAGTAAGCACAAACCTGATACGAGCGGTTGCTTCACTTTATGAAGCAAGTACCGCATGTGTCAGGGTAAACGGGGCTTTCACTTATTGGTTTGACATCACAAAAGGTGTCAAACAGAGTTGTGTAATGTCCCCGTGCTGTTTGTAACAGCCCGGAAAGCTGTTTTTATAGATCTTGCCTTTGGTTATCTTCGACGGCGTCAGCACAGACTGTTTTATCTCCCAGCATGCAGAACCAACCTGCCTCTGATAATGCCGGTGGGGAGAGCAATGAAACTGCTGAACATGATCGTTTCGGAGATCGACGTCTTTCACATTCGTGAAAGTACGTTCAGAAGACAAATAATCTTGACTTTGGAGAGTATCTTGTATTCCTAATGTCGAACCATCTCTCATGCGTTCCTGCCGTTATATATTTTTTATGTTTTACCTGTTCTCAACAGATGCCTTAAACTATAATTGTTGTTTGTAATATCTTTTGAGAAAATAAACTGATTTGATTGATTGATTTTGTCATTAAGCTTCATAAATGTAGGTATCTTCTTCTTGTTGTTCCTTTCCTATCAGTGAGTTTACAACAACATGGTTATTTCGGCCGGCGGGCCCCCCAGCCTAGAATAATCTTCCAGCATACCTCAAATGCACTGAGAATCCGTCATAGTTTAGATCGAGACTCAAAACGCTCCTTTTTAAATTATCCTTTCCTGATGACTGTGACGCCCTAATACTAAATATATTTCGGTTAATTTATTTATTAAACGGATCATTTTATGCAGAGCACTTGAGATGAATAATTCACCAAAATGTGCTCTATAAATTGTAAAAATTCATTCATTCATTCATTTCTCGGCGCTACATCCCGGTGTGGGACTTGGCCTCCTCTACAACGGTCCTCCACTGTCTTCTGTCCCTGGCCACCTCTCTCCATTCCCCAGCTCCTTCTATTTTCTCCCAATCTTGTTCCGCGCAATACGCCCATCTTTTCCTCGGTCAGCCTCTTGGTCTCTTTTCGCGAGGCACCCATCTGGATATAATTTGTGATGTTCTACCCTCTGGCATTCTTTCCACATGGCCAGTCCACCGTAGGCGTTGAGACTTACAGAATCTCACTACTGTTTCCTGATTAATTAGTTCTTCAATTTCAAGGTTTCTTTTAATTCTGTAAGTCCCATTCTCCAGTGTGGGTCCAAAAATTTTTCTCAGTATTTTCCTTTCAAAAACTGCCAGCCTTTTCCTCTCTCTGCGTTACAGACCATATCTCACAGCCGTAGGAAACTACCGGTCTTATGATAAGTTTGGTATTCCTGCTGAGTAATTTAGAGCCCAGAAGCTTCTTTCACCCATGAAGAGATATGTTTGCTGCTAAGAGGCGAATATTTAATTTTTCTATAATTGCTTTTAATAATTTTTATAGTTTTAAGAGAAAATTATAAAAAAATATTAAATATTATTGTTACAACATTTTGAATGTATACAAATTCTTGTAGACAAATACTGGATTTCACCCATTGCGGATAAATTATTTTTATTTTACAAGGATTAATTGTATCTCAATAGAGACGAAGATGCAAGTTGTTTTCTGGGTGCAGAAGGTGGTAGCCGAGGCGTTTACAGGACTTATGACCTGTCATTGGTTGGGTTGAGCGATCGCTTCACGTTTAACAACATTCCCCATTCCGCCGTTATGACCACCACGTCTGACAAACTTTTTGGAACTTGTATATATGGTAGGTTTCTACAAATATTTTCACAATATTATGTTCATTCTACACTAGCGTCATCTATATTAAGATTAGAAAGCATTAAGCAGAAAACCTTTATTAATGTACTGTGAAAGTCTATGCAAATCATACAGTACTAGATTTCGCCTGGAGATGTCTCTCCAATTTTTTGCCTGCATGTACCAGTTATATTTATATTACAACATTTTGAATGTATACAAATTCTTGTAGACAAATACTGGATTTCACCCATTGCGGATAAATTATTTTTATTTTACAAGGATTAATTGTATCTCAATAGAGACGAAGATGCAAGTTGTTTTCTGGGTGCAGAAGGTGGTATACATTCAAAAAGTTGTATACATTCAAAATGTTGTAATATAAATATAACTGGTACATGCAGACAAAAAATTGGAGAGACATCTCCAGGCGAAATCTAGTACTGTATGATTTGCATAGACTTTCACAGTACATTAATAAAGGTTTTCTGCTTAATGCTTTCTAATCTTAATATAGATGACGCTAGTGTAGAATGAACATAATATTGTGAAAATATTTGTAGAAACCTACCATATATACAAGTTCCAAAAAGTTTGTCAGACGTGGTGGTCATAACGGCGGAATGGGGAATGTTGTTAAACGTGAAGCGATCGCTCAACCCAACCAATGACAGGTCATAAGTCCTGTAAACGCCTCGGCTACCACCTTCTGCACCCAGAAAACAACTTGCATCTTCGTCTCTATTGAGATACAATTAATCCTTGTAAAATAAATATTATTGTGTTTACCCATGATATGGCAGTCTTAACAGGATTATTATGCTACAGCCGAACCATTCTTGAAATATCTCAAAATCATCTAACTGTTAAAATTCATACTCTGAAGAAGGGAAGTTTGTGTCCCGAAACATGTTTGTAAAAAGTGCAAAAAAGTGTTGTGATAATACAATGTTACCAAAAAGTTATTCAAATGTGAATCCACAACACATAGTGATAGCGAATATACTCGTATATTCAAAATTGAAGAAGACATTTTAAAGGATAAATTGTATCTCAATAGAGACGTAAATGTTTTTTTTGGAAACAGAATATGGTGGTCGAGGCGCTTACAGGACTTATGACCTGTCATTAGTTGGATTAGGCTATCGTTTTATGTTAACAACATTCCATATTTCGCCCTTCTTACGACCATCACGTCTGACACATTTTTGAAAGATGTATAAATGCTACTATGTTGAGAAAACACTTTACATTTTAAATTCTTATATTGTATTATCAAATAACATTCGCTTCAGTATTATTTATATTACAGTAAGACTATTATAGATATACATAGTTCATAATTGACAGAAGGATAAACGCAGCAAACCGATGTTACTACGCTCTCCAAAAACAGTTAAGATCCAAATTACTGCGAAGAACCACAAAAACACTATTGTACAAGACCCTGATCAAACCAGTCCTCACATATGCCTCTGAAACCTGGGTGATGACAAAACACACTGAAAGGTCCATCGCAGCATTTGAAAGAAGGGTTCTTAGGACAATATATGGCCCAGTGAGAGACCACAATGGTTGGCGTCGTCGATATAACCGAGAGCTATATGATATCTATAAAGAGCCCGATGTGATCAGATCCATCAAAGTAGGGCGCTTGAGATGGGCTGGTCACATAATCAGAATGGACGACGACAACCCTACAAAACGCCTCACGCTCTCAGTACCACAGGGACGTAGAAGACCAGGAAGGCCCAAAATGCGATGGATGGACAGTGTCAACACGGATGCATCGGTGTTGCAAGTGAGAAATTGGAGAATAAGGGCATCAAACAGACAAGAATGGAGGAAGCTCCTGGATTCAGCCAAGGCCCACCCAGGGCTGTCGAGCTTAGGATGATGATGATGTTGAGAAAACACTTTACATTTTAAATTCTTATATTGTATTATCAAATAACATTCGCTTCAGTATTATTTATATTACAGTAAGACTATTATGGATATACATAGTTCTACAGGTTCAAAATTATTTTCTTCGTTCCCCCAATACACAGACACCAGTTCACATAAATCACTCTCACTGTATTAATGAATGATGTGACGTCACACACGTGCGACACGCGAGGCCGGCTACCCAGCTTCCATTATATTTATTACAAGAGTGTAAAAATGAAATTCTTTCACGGACTATTTTCACTGTTGCAGATCCTTTGATTTATTTTATCCACCTGCTTCCTCAAAAAATCGGTAATTAATATTTTTTTTTTTAGATAGATTACGAGTATGTCTTAAATGAGTGTTTATTGTTAGTTATCCACTACCTTTGTAAAATAAAGTTTGAATCTTTTCTACCATTCTCCGTAATCATTATCTTCGTCTATGGTTCTAATTATTTAATATAACCTTTGTTTTATAGACACAACCACTTTTTCATCGAATGAAGATAGCCAGGGAACACCAACCGTGAAAAACAATAGGTAATGTTGGAATAGAACATGTGATGCGATTGAAATACGTGGGTATAAAGATGGCAAGCCACAGTGATTTATCCGGGGAAGCGACACAGCAAGAGACACACAATACTGCATCAATATCGGGATGTCTAAGTGAAACCATCTGGAAATATGAAGGTAAAATGAGGATCTATAAAACTTAAGTTAGACCTATCTTAACATACGAATTATTATCCAGAGCTCACAGTTCGAACCAAGCAATTTTTGCGTGTTAACGAGATGAAAGTATACGATGTTCCAAAAGCCTGCGTAACTAAATAATAAATACATAAATTCGAAGAAATTTTTGAGGTGGAGGACATTATCAGATCAGGGAGCCAAAAAAGAAGTTACTGAAACGAGCATGTCTCCCGTATCTAAGAAAATAGGATCCCAAATAGAGCTCGAGATAGTCTACTGGAGGGTACCCAACCACGTGGCCGACCACCGAAAAGATAGTGGGATATTCGGCAGTCCACTACCCAGGAGAATGGAGATGCAACCAATAATAAGTCATCGGATCCTTAAGAAGAAGAAGGATTCGCTGCCAATGACAGATTATAAATCACCTAAAATCGATCAACCTTCACACTATTAAATATTAGACTATTATCTTAACTAACTAACTAACCATCACGCCGTTTCCAGTAGGCAAAGAGGATAGATCGCCACACTGTTCTCTTCTGACATAACTTTCGCGTCCTTTCTACATTGTTCCTACTTCAAACATGGCCGCCTTTCAGTAATTAATTAATTTGGTCATGCCAAGTCTTCCTTGGCCTTCCTCGACTTCTTTTTTCATTCACATTACTTGTCATCCATTCGTTCCATATGTCCAAACCATCTTAGTGACCCCTTCTTAATTTTATTTATCACGCATTCATCCGCCTTACATTCATTTCTTACTTCATCATTAGATATTCTATCATAGTGTTTTTTCACACATTTTTCTTCGTGACCTCATTTCTACGTCATTTATCCTACTTTCATCCTTCTTCTGCCAACTCCAATTTACATTTCCATACATAAGGGTCGGCACTAGAACTCCATTGTGCACTGCCATCTTTTATTCAGTCGATATATTTCTATTTGCGGTAATGACTTGGAGTGCACCATTTGTTTTGTTTCCAGCTCCAACCCTTCTGATTGTAACTTGATCTAATTTCTCTCCGTTCGCACCTATGTCATAATTCGTCATACATTCTTCCTTTTCAAATGCCATAAATTTAGACTTTGACACATTCATCACACGGTCATAGGTACTTATTGCATACTTCGTACATTTTTGATAGTTAGTTAGAAAGTTTCAATCCTGGGATTGGTTTGCAGCAATTTCTTCTATTCTTCTCTTCCATTCTTCCTTGTCTTGTGCGGCCCTTTTGAAATCTGCATATGATGAGCAGCGCACGTCCACTAACAGGTCCTCCAGGTACTCTCGGCGTGGGCGTCCCCTAGAGTTTGTCCCCTCGGTCATACCCTCCATTATGGCATGCAAAATACCTTCTTGACGTATTACATGGCCGATACTTCTTGCACGCCTTTCAGACAAGGTCCTGAACAGGTGTCTTCATCCTTCGATTCCTTGAAGAACTTCCTAATTCGTGATGTGGTCTCTCCAGGAAATTCTTAATATTCTTGATACAAGGAATTTTACCATAGGTCACCCAAACTGTCAGCAATTAAAACAGCGTCGTCTGCATATAGCAAACAACTGATGGACATATCGTTAATTTTCCCACCAGCTTCTGCCATCTAGTTCTTTAATAGGCTTGCCCATGTATAGATTAAACAACCACGGGAGATTACACAAGTCGCTAGTCGAGTCGCAATATTTTAAGTTTACCTTATTGAACGGCTTGTTCGGAAGAATGTCTCTGTTGCCCTTCTTGAATAACGATGGCCCCACTAAGTCGCTGGACCAGCATTTCGGGTTGGTTTATATGGGTTTTTAATTATATCTACAATTCCATAATTTTACTACATTCGACGGGTAAGACTAAAACTTTGATGGTAGTGGCGTTCCGTCCTGCCATATAATTATTCTGATAATTACTCATATTAGATTTCTGCCTTTGATGAATGAATATATAATAACATACTTTGTACAGGTATCATTAAGAAATGACCCAATTAAAACCTTGTAGAAATCGCTTGTCAATTTTTAAGTGATTAATTTAGGAGTTTTCTTGTATACACGCAAGTTGGGAATAATTATATTTACTACGCATTTATTTAAGTTATGTACTGGAATTCGAATGGTAAAAGAACTTCAATATTTTTTTATATTCGAAATGGTTTTATCAAATTAACCAGTAAGTTAATACCTATAGAAGCGTTCTGTATAAACTACAGCGTGATCCCTCTTAACCGGCCTAGTTGGGACCGGGACATGGTCGGTTACCCATTTAATTGGTTGATCCGAGTTTCTCGAGAAAAATAGAACAAATAAAAAAATCCTACATATATCAACGGGGGTAATGAATATAAAATCTATATAGACGTTATTGCAACTTACAAGAGTACGAATTAAGTAAGAATGGTGTAGGAAATATTCGTTATTAATGGAACATGAAACAGAGGTAAGCCTATAAAACTTGAGATCGACTAAATCGATTTGAATTTTCTATATTTGTAGGCCCTTCTTGGAGTCAGTCACTGTATCTCGAGAAAATCACTGTATCATGTATCACTGAAGAAGGACTGGTTGTCCGAAACATGTCTATGTAATTACAATTTTTATTTATTTAAGTGTTGTATAAACAAACTGTATAAAAAAATGAAAGGAGAAATACACTGGGATTATTCGAAAAAATATAAATGAGTACCAAGCATGGGAGCATACGCTATCTGGCCATGTATTCAATGGCTCCAATGTTGGGGCAGCAGGCACGGATAAGCTTATAATGAATATTCTCGTGATAAAAGAAGAAACGAAACTATAAAATAAATTAAAGCATTATCTTGAAATACTTGTATTTATTAAACGGCTAGCGCCACTTCGAAGTTGTCACATTACAAAAGCTTTTAAACTTAAAACAGATACCCCTCGACCCCAGAAAATGCGACGAACATAAAACCAACGTTCTATGAATAAGAGCACTCGGTACACCAGGAATGTATTTAGTATCAGCATTCGACTGTCACCTTTTAATCCGTTCGCAGAAGAAGCGGTGGTTCCCGTCAAAGCTATTCGTGGGTTGTAGTATTTTTATTCCGCGGTCCCTTTGACGCTTTGCCCTCGCCGCCGTCATGTGTCACCGGACGCCTAATGTGCTGTACAAATCGCACCCATATAATCCTAATGCAACAACGTAGCAAAACTTTTTGGAAATTAACTTTTATTAACTGATTGTCGATGATCCAATTGTTTATGAAATCTGTAAATAATTTTAACACCAGATTTATAAACTCAAGTCAACTTATTTCTCTTTTTCTTTTTTATTACACTTTGTTTATACAATACTTACATTTAAAAAAAATACATAGGCATGTTTTGGCCAACCAGTCCTTGGTCAGTGATATATATCTAAAGATTTAAAATATCATAAAATTGTTTGCATGATCTGACAGATCTGATTTTATAAAGATTTATTTAAAAAAAAAAGAAAAAAGAGAAATAAAGCAATAACAACACAAAGTATGGCGAATATAGAAGAAAATCAACTTAATTCAATATTAAAATTCATAAACATTGCGGAAATTTTCCAATACATTTTGTAATTTCAGAATTATGTAGATTGAAATAATTTTATGGAATTCTGACAATCTCAACAAGATAAAAATGAAAAATTATCTAGCTTCATTATACGCGTTTCATTCAATTGTATACTTAAACTATAATACAAATTTTTATTTTTCATACCTGTATGAGTATAGGACGTAATAAGTACACATGTCAGATTTTGTCGATATCAATAAAATACTTCTAAATTGTCTGGCAAAAATGGTAAATGATACTTATATGATAAAAGTCTGCCGAAACCCTATATGTCAAAACTCAATATCTTCTGGCTCATTCATTACTATTTTAAAATAAATATGTGTCAAAATATTTATTCACAGATTTGTGGAATTTCTTTAAACATAAAAACCACTTTAATGTAAAATGCGAAAAACGATATATGTGCTTTCGCCAAAAGTTCGCTTCGCTAGTTTCAATCCAAGGGATTGGTTTGCAGCAAAGTATAACAATTTTATTGGTTATTGGGATGTCATTTGGTCCATGAAAGTGGTACTTTTCACATGTCTATACAGCAGGTTATTTTAACTCAATTACTGTGCATACATTTTTAGCTATTGATTCTTATGACATGTGATAGGTAGCTAATCTATGCCCGCTTTATTAAAAATGTAAATTCTACACCAGACCGAAGACAGTGTGACAATCACACTGCCATCGCTGGGAATCGAATCCAGGACCTTTGATGTATATACGAGTATATATGTCATAGCCACTCTGCCACGGCCAAATAGGAACGGTTATGTATATGTATTGTTTATATCTATTTATGTTTTAGTTTAATATTCTTTTGAAGTTTGTGAAAATAAAATGTTAAAACAGCAGTGACAGTAATGTTTTCGAGGAGCGACGAATAATCTCTTTGGGAAATTACTACGAAGACGTCAAAGGAGAGAGCGTGGCGAGAAGACGCGTCCCGACGCACTGCCATGATACTAACGAAACCAATTAATTATCATTTCTCTCAAATATAAAGCAGAACGACCGCCTAGTATATTTTACGACCCTATTGTAAGGCCATATATTGTTATTTATTTAAATATATTTTTAAAGCCATAAAACAAATATCGTATCGTATCTGGAGTCTCGTGCAGCTTGGAAATTCTGACCGTTTTCCACATTCTGAAATGGGTCGCTCATCCTCTCGATGGACCTCGCGAGGAATAATATTGAATATGTAATAACTAGTTTTTAATAATTAAAGAAACCCAAATTAAAATAAAATTATTTTTGTGTATATTGTTATGCCCCGTTGAAAAAGACGTTCGGTTACATTTTTAAAGATCTATTTGTTTCATGAGAGAACGTTTTATGAATAATTTGTTTTTGGGCGCAAAACCTGACCAAGATAGTATAATTGAGTTAAAAAGAAATGGTAGAGTAAAGAATTCATAATTTTGTTAAAAAATCAGAACTATTGTTTTTAATTTAAGCAAAATTCGGCAAGTTTCATTAAGAGGACTACGAACATGTAAAATGGATAGTTTAGCAAAATTCGGAAGGAAAATTATCCACGGTAACTATGTACACATATATTTTTTATTTAGAGTACTCATATTGTGGTTAGACATTTTAAATTTATTGGTATAAAATAATGAAACACTTTTGACTAATCACGTTATTATGCTGCGTTGATGAAGCTTGGGTCAAGGTGAAACTAGTTGTCACCAATTACAATTAACATACGATGGTTAAAAAATACAAAGTGTTTTATTATTTTATATCTTAAAGTTTTAATGCATACATTGCGGGTTTAATTTGGGGTAATCCATTCTTATGACATATGTCATTTGTTATTGTCTTGCACATTTTTTTGTGATTTTATTATGTCACTATGAAAAAACGATTTCGACCTATTATGTTATTTTTTAAATGATTTTGAATTCCCGGATTTCTGGCTTAAAAAAGTAAATTAGACATTATACTATACTAGAGAAGTCAATTGAATTTTGGAGTAAACATTAAAAGTTAAATAATTCCCGTCAAATAAAATAAAGATCTAGAATACAATCGGGAAAACTTCATAAAAACTTGATGGTGTAAAAAAGTGTTATAATTCTTAAAAAAACGCTTTTTAATCAATTAAATCAAATAAAGTTTACCGATAAAAATGTATATAAATTTATTCGTTTTAAATGTTTATTCTTTAATTGTATGATTTGATGTCACAGAAGATAATTTTTCATTATTTATAATATGCATAATTTTGCAAATCCATATTAAAGGAATATACCGTTTACAGTAAGTTTTTAACTTTTGTACAATTTGTTAAAGAAGAAGAACCAATAATCAATAAACGAATTATATTATAATATACATGACACAGATACAAACCACTAACGATAGAAAAGTGTTCTAAATACGAGTATAGCATTTAACGATAATAATAAAAGCGAACACTAAAACACTTGAATGTCAATTAAAATGAAATGTGGTGAAATATTCTTCAAAGGCAGTATTTTGAAAAACTAGTTCTCCAATATTTCTAAGAATACCCTCTTTTTAAATTATTGATATTTTATTTGGCTTTGAGGCAAGGCATAAGGACTTTGTTGTTTGAAATAAATATTCGGGTTAGATTTTTTACTTTTATTTTTATACAACAGGTCGATTGAACCCAATTACTGCATACAAATTATTTTTAGCTATTTTATTGATTCTCGTGACATGTGATTGGTAGCTTATATATAGCTTATTGATATTTTATTGTCTCGTGAATTTTATACCAGACCAAAGACAATATGACAATCACACTACCATTGCCGGGAATCGAACCCGGGACTTTTTGTATGGCAGTCAGAGCTCTTGCCACTCTTCTATGAAGGTCGTCGAATATATTTCTGAAACTTTTCGTCTTGTCGTATCATGACAAATCCCCTCGGTTATATTACTTCAGAAAAAGCTTCCTTTAACAAATTCTGTTCACTACCAAATCAACTAATTAACTTTTAAATTGTTTCTTGAACAATGGCGTAAAACTCTATCTTAAATATTTAATATAAATGAAAACCGTCTGTTTTCTATATATTATATTATATTTTATGGGAATGACACGTGTCACCTGTATAAGGCATTATTAAAGGTGGGGAACA
The DNA here is from genome assembly GCA_022606425.2 of Lepidostoma basale. Classification (NCBI taxonomy): domain Eukaryota; kingdom Metazoa; phylum Arthropoda; class Insecta; order Trichoptera; family Lepidostomatidae; genus Lepidostoma; species Lepidostoma basale. The sequence goes on along the minus strand of JAHDVF020000477.1, from coordinate 186,400 downwards.
ATCAAACGCGCTGATAATTATATACACGAGTAAAAGAGCAGAATACTGTTATAAGGTTATTGACGTGGCCCAATACATTTTTGAAAACAATTAAGGGATTAACCCCAGAATTCAGGAAATATTACATATAATTAGTTAAATTTAATAAAACAATGTTTATTATTATTATTATTATTAATGTTATAGTTTTGTTGAATCGCTCTTTACATCATGACAGCATGAGCCAAATCGATGTAAAGGGTATTTATAGCTATTATAGTGATTCTTGTGACATGTGATAGGTAGCTAATCTATCGCCATTTTATTGTCACGTGAATTCTACACCAGACCAAAGACAGTATGACAATCACACCGTCTTCGCCGGTAATCGAACCCGGATATATATACTCGATATGTTTCTGTACCTGTGTGTATAAATTGCGACATTTAAGTATTTTGCATATTGGCCAAATCTTCAGTTCAAACTTCTGCACGATATACACTAGATCATCTCAAGAGTCCTCCACATGTTTTGATGTCGAGATGTATTGAAAATTCTCAAAACTTTTCAGCTTAAACTATATTAGAGTATAAACAGGGGAGTTTCAAAGTTTAATGTGAGTTTCGTATATCAATGCAAAGATTTTAATATTAAAATTTTATATTCAATTCATTTGAATAAAGGCTTTTATGCAGGAGTAGAAAATCTAGTAATTTTTTATTTATTATAAATAACATCCATATCATTTTTTTAATCATTTTTTTTTAAATATTTTATAGTTTTAATTTATTTTAAACTGTTAAATTAAAAACTTTGTTTTTTGTATCACGATTGTATTTTATTTACAGACAGAAAAAACAAAGTTTTTAATTTAACAGTCCAAAATGTTATGGTATCATAGTGTTTTGGCTAAAACATTGGACAATTTAATTTATTTATTATATACTCGTAGATGTATAATAAATAAGAAAATTTCTTAGCAAACACTAATGCCGTTTGAGTTATAATTTTTATGTAAACAAAGCTATTGTAATTAATAGCAAGTTACCAAACCTGTAAAGCCAGCGGTTAAAGCTCCTTCCAATTACTTTAAATAATTCCATGTACTTTGTGAAATGAACCATAAAGCTTATTCTATCTACTTTATATTTTTTTCCTCATTTGTGTAACAAAATGTAAGTCTTTATATTGAGTTAAATTAACCTACCTTTACGATTAGCAATGTACGACGAACTTCGTGATAGAGTGGTAAGAGCCATTCTTGCCACGCCGAATGTCCCGGGTTCGATTGTCACACTGTCTTTGATAAAGTGTAGAATTTATGTGACGATACAATGGCAATAAATAAGCTACCTGTCACATGTCGAAAATCGAATACTAAGATGTTGTTTTCAGTAAATGGGTTCAAATAACCTGTTGTATACAAATGTGGAAAAGAACCGGAAACTACGTTATTGGGCCCTAGTGGCACCCCTAGAACCAACAAAAATGTTAATAAACTTTTTTGCAAACCAATCCCTAGGATTGAATTTAAAAGCAAAAGTAATGTAACGATGTCAATTTTTTTAAATGTTTTTTGTATAAGGAAACTAGAGATTTGTGTCAGGATAGAGACGTGAGACAGTTCATTCTCTGTGCCTATCCTTCCGGAGAAAAAGCGTAATTTTCTATTGTCATTGTTATTTTATTTATTTCTGAGTAAATGTAATTGTTTTTATTAATTTTTTTGGAACCAAAACAATAAGGTTGTGATGAATGAGATCACATAGAAGCGAGTAGAATGCATTTTAGATTTTCAGTACTTTAAAGGTTAGCTGCAAAGATTTATGGTATAGTCACTGTATTATTTTGTGATCGGATTAGGTTTTTAATTTTCTCACACGTGTAAACTACCCCCAAGGGTTCATTGTGAGCGCTCAATTGTTATTCACCCCTCACAATATTATCATTTTTATAATTGTCTAACTAGGGGATGAAAGCAGGAGATAGTGTGAGATGTAACACAGCTGTCAAAGATACCATTAGTGAGATGTGTTGGATATCTGAATGTATTTTAAGTTTTACTTTACCCAAATATACAAACACACAAACTATCACGCCGTTTCCCCGCAGGTATAGGCGGAGAGAATGTACTGCTTCACTACTCTATCCTGACACACTCTCTGGATTCCCCCACATTCATTCAACGAGTCATTTAAGCACGTCAATTCTTCCAACTTTTCACATGACCAACCTTTAAAATTTGAATAATTTGGTCATGCCATGATTTTCCTCGGTGTACCTATACTCCGTACTCCATTAACATCGTGAACGTATGCTTTCTGAACAATTATTTCTCCATCCTTGCAATCTATATGTCCGAATCAACGCATCGATTTTTTCATAATACATTCTTCCGCATTTGAGATTCTGTCGAACATCGTTCTACCACACGTACGTCTTAGGTACCTCATTTCTGCCGCATTAATTCTGCTCTCATTCTTCTCCTGTCAGTTCCATGCTTTGCTTCCATACATAAGGGATGAGACCAGAACTCCATTGTAAGCGGCCATTTTTGCTAATTTAAAAAAATAATGATATATGTGTAAAGAACAAAAAATTTAATATCTATCCCGTGTTAATATAGACGAAGACGTCTGTTTTCTAAAATAAACATAATATTTTTTTGGTGTGACGTTTTTCGCTTTGCAAGGGCGTGGAGAACTAATGTAAAAGATGCCAAATCCCACAATGAGATATAATACCGAGAAGCAGAAGAAAAATGATAATGTCCTTACACGGGGAAACTTGTCATTCTCGTAAAATGTAATAAAATTTCTAAAAAACGCACTAATCAATATGCAGTGCATTTAATACGGAAATCGTACATGTTTTGCAATTAGTAGTGTAGTTGTAATTAATATTTGGTATTATCAAACTTACGTAATTCAAAAATTTAAATTATTTTTCAAGTCATATTTTCCGTTAGAATGCGTCATAAACGCTATCATACGGTTATTGGAGTATAAACACATATTGTGTGGTTAGTATTGTTAGTATCGGCAGCTATGCTAACGTTTTAAATGGTAAAGTCTTGTTCTTACCACATCGATCATCGAAATATTTGACGTAGAATCAATATTGACACCGCTTCCCCAATCGTATCCCCTCCAAAAATCATTTTCTCTTTTCACTTAACTTTCTTATGTTTTATCAAAAGAAATCGAAAAAATATATTTGGTGGATTCTTTTTATAATCTAATAATAATGTTCTACTAAAACTTTCAGGGTCCGTATGCACCTAAACTCATCTTTTAGAAAAACACTCAGTTCTAAATAATAATATCAAGCCCCGCATAATTCAAAAACCTACCAAATCATATTACTACTATTACTACTAAAGTAGTAGTAATAATATCCAAATTATATTAATTTTATTATTTCTTTATTATTGCATCCAAAAAAGAATAACTGCAAGAGCTGAACCCCAATATGCTAAATAATATGAACCCAAGTAATGTAGAATATTTAGATTTGTTTAATATTTCAAAAATGTGCAATATACCATGGTAAACAACTTGTACCAAAATATAATGTTGCGTTTTAATTCAATAATTTTAGTTAATTAACTAACTAACTAACTATCACGCCATTTCCCCGAAATAGGAGGCAGAGAAGAAGGATCACCATACTGCTTTATCCTGACATACCTCTTGAGCTTCTTCTACATTTATACATCGTGTAATGCACGCTCTTACATTTTTTTGACTTAGAATGTAGCAGTTTTCTGTTCATTGAGTTAACTTTCAAGGTCCACGATTTACATACGTACAATAAAACAGACTACATATAGCATTTGATCATTCTCTGGCGGACTTTCAAGTTTACGTTATCATTGCAGAAGAGTGATTTCATGTTATTAAACGTAGCTCTTGCTGCCTCAATTCTGCGTTTTATCTCTACATCTGGGTCAAGAGATTGCGTTAGTATGCTGCCGATGTATTTAAAAATTTCCACCCTTTCAACGTTACGGCTGTTCAAATGCAATACTGACCCACTGTAATCAAGCCATCCTAATGTCATCCAATTAGTTTTACTGACATTTATTGTTAGCTCCAAGGTTTTTAATAAAATTTAAATCTTTTGTATCAATATTGCACCTGACAATCATTTTTATTAGGTCACAATATTTAACCCTGTCAAAGGCTTTTTCGTAATCAATAAAGCATGCAACTACCTCTTTTCTTGGTCCCGGCACTTTTGTACCAATACATTGATAGCTAATAGTGCTTCGCGTGTTCCAAACGCGTTCCTGAAACGATTGTTGATCAAGTCCAAGATATGCTCTGTCATCAAATTATTTTTCTTCTTATGTCCATCAGCTTTCAGATGAGCCTTACAATTTTCGCTGATTACTGTTTTAAATTCATCCCACTGTGTTTGTATTTCTACTGGTGGGTCCTGACGAAGTTGTCTCATCCCATTGATGATTATTAGCGAGATCGCACTTCTGATTACATCATTTTGAATTTTGGATGTATGTATTCGAACTAACGGTTTAGGACTTTTTATTTGTTTCAAGATTAACGAAAGTCGGCTACTAATGGAACATGGTCAGAACCTATATCGGCACTGGTCAGAACCTATATCGGCACAAGGGTATGTAGTAATCCTTTTTACACAATTTCTATGTCGTTTGGTTACGTGTCTTCCTATTGTAGGCCTTGTTCGTTCGTGGGTCGTTACCTCGTGAACATCACAGCTATCCGGAGATATGAAGATACAATTTTCTGATTTAACCGAATTTTCGTTTAACCCTTAACGTACCGTGTTCAAAACAAAATGCTCGCTCCCATGTGGTCAATTCAGTTTGCCGCTAACTTTATCTAAATATCAAGCATATGACTCGATGAATCAAAATTTAATTTATGTCATCTTGTAGGGAATTTCATTAGTAATAGATCGATATCTATAACATACATGGATTATTTGAAAAACATATCATTATTAATTTTTTTCTGGAACCATGCGATTTCTGATATAGAATGCGAGACAGCATATGAACAACTGACACCAAGTATGAACTTGTCTCGCCCCGCCGCGCCGTGGCGCTATAATTTTACGTATGATAAAGGCATCTAGGCAAAATGTAAAGTACTTTCAAGACAACGAGTACGTATTAATATTTGTCCCTTTTGGTAAAGTGTTAATATTTTCACAGTTCTGATATTATTAAGTTGCGTGCTGCGTTTCCGTCCACAGTCGGTATTATTACGTACCTATGAGAAAAGGCCAAACATATAATTTGTAATACGTTCAAAACAGCGAGTAAGTATTTGTCACTTTTGATAAAGTTGTAAATATTAGCAAAACAAATTCTACCTTAACACGAATGAAGGTGAGGGCAGTCTTAAAAAAAAAAATTTTTTGGGATGAAGGAAGTAATTTTTTGCTTTTTTTATTACGAAATATTGAGAACACTTCAATGGAGGATTACGATTTTTTTTTTGTAATATTAGGGTCCATAGGTTTTAAGAAAATCAACTTTAAATTGGCAGTGGAAACTCAATTGACCACATGGCAACGCGACGGTTAACCGAAAGCTCATTGGTCTCATCAAATTCAGTCACTGTAGTGTATAACGGTACTGTAGTGTAAAACTAAAAGTATGTTATTTTTCTGATGAAAATGGATGAACGATTGATTTATGAATTAAAACATTGTTTTTTCCACTTTTGACTTAAATTTTTGACATGTTTTGAAGGCCTTCATCATCGAGAGAACCAACGAGAAATATAAACCACGAGAAAAATAAACTAAAAATTGGGAAAAAACATTGTTTTAATTCATTATAAATTCATCATAACGGAATTTCACAGAGTAAACGCTTTAAGTTTAAACTAACTAACTAACTAACTAACTAACTAACCATCACGCCGTCTTCCCGAAGGGGTAGGCAGGTATGAATGGACCGCCACACTTTTCTTTCCTGAGATATTTCTCTGGCTTCCTCAACATTTATACATCCTGTAATGAACGCGCGTCGATTTCTCTGACTCCTCACTTGGCCGACATTCAATATTTGATTTATTTGATCGTGCCACGTTTTCCTCAGTCTTCTTCTATTTCTAGATCCATTTACATCGTTAACATATAATTTTTTTACCATTCTTTATTAATTCATTCTTTTCATATGTCCAAACCATCTTAATGATCCTTAAGTTTATCTAAAATATAATCAAAATGGTTTATTATTAAAACATTCTTGTGGAGTCAAACATGTGAAGCGTATACCATATAATTTATTTTAAAAAATCGGAATAGCAACTAGGAGGCTAAGCAGAAATACGCGAAAGTCGTGTAGCATTTTCTTTCACTTAGTGACGTGTTCTCTTCTCCTAGAATTTTTGCGCCGCCATTTTTCACGATTTAATGACAAGTTGACTGGCGCATTGGACCGACATCGGATACTATTGTTTGCACTTCGTATTAATTGGCATTCGTGAAAGTTTACTTTTCATCAGGCTTACAAAAAGAATCAACATACATAAATATAGCCGCTATGCCTTTCGATTCATGTTTTACACTTTTTAGGAATCATTCTTGGACGTTTATTGGAAACAAGAAAACCGAAGTCTGACCAGGTTGCTTACAAACATGGCTATTCAACGAGAAATAATACAAATCTTAGAAACAATAGACATTTTTTTTAAGGGGAAACGAAAACAGATTTTTTTACAATGGTTTTAAAGTATTTAATAACTTTCGCAAGTCATGAAAGATTCTGAAAATATTAAAATATTACGCAACCAATGTAAGACTCATCACAATTTTAAGAGTTTTTTTTTGTTAAATTTCTTCTTTGTGTGTTTTTATGCCTTTTTGGGTATTTCTGTTTTTTATTTAAATTTTTTCTTTTATAATACGAGTAAATCATGTATGTTGTATTATATTAAAAATGTCATATACTAGTTGTAAGAAATGTATTATTTTTATAACAAAATAAAATTATATAATTAATAATAAAAAATAATTTAGTTATGAATGTGCCTACCCTTATTATGGTAGTGATGCTTGGAGTTTGCAGAATAAGGATGAAAAAAGGATATCAATAAGAAGAATGTGCGGAAAAACAATATATTGGAGGTACAATGTTTCCACACAGAGGTTGCCACAAATAAAAATGGAACCATCTAAATGGAGTCAATAAAAACCAGATCGACCATATTGCCATAGCCTGTAAATGGAAAATTTGCTGAGACGGGACCCAGCCTGCATCACTCAGGGGGCACTAGACTGGTCTCCTATGGGGGGAAAGAGGAAGCGAGGCAGACCTAGAGCCACCTGGAGAAGAGATCTACAGGACGAGGTTAAAGCAACATGTCTCACTTGGAATGATGTTAGGCATCAGGCATGCGATAGAGTCGGCTGAAGAATGGTAGGTCATGTTAGAAGTCAGAAAAATGGACTTGCGTGTATGACTCGCTGTATAAATGTGGTGGGAGCTAGAGAGTTGTCAGGATAGAGCAGTGTGGCAGTCTTAGCTCTCTCCCTAACCTTCAGGGGTAACGGTGTAATGGTTAGTGAGATTCTTTTCAAATATATCTGAACCCGGTAATAAAAACGAGTTTCAATTAACCAGTTATTAAAATTGTATTTTTATTAATGTTGAAACCAGGCAACACAATATATTTTAATGAATTGAGAAAACTTAATGGTTTTAAATTTTTTGATAAAATCAAGGCATGTTAGATGAAGAAATTTTATAAAAAAAATAATAAACTTACCATCATGCTGTCACTCCAAAGGGTAAGGCAGAAAGAAGGGACCGCCACACTGTTCTTTACTGACATACTTCTCTCGCTTCCACAACATTCATACATCGTAGCATACGAGTACACGAACGTCAATGTTTCTGACTCACCTGAGGACATTAAATCTTTGGTTCATTTGATCAGGCGACATTGTCCCCGGTCTTAATCTATTTCTTCGTTCCGTTTACGTCGTTTTCGTATATTTTCTTTACCATTATTTCTTCATTTATTCTTTCCATGTGTCTAAATTATCTTCATGACCCTTTCGTTATTTTGTTCTTAACGCTTTCATTCGCACTGCATTCGCTTCTTTTATATATGCATTAGATACTCATAATGAAGAAATGTATATTAAAACATAAGAAAATATATAGTAAAGATATCCTGTTTAATTTTATTTTATATACTTTGGTTATTCGAAGATATATTGAAAGGATAAGAAGGATTTTTATTACTTTATTACATTTTGATATGTTAAGCATCCAAAAATGTTGATTGCGTTTCAAATATAAAATTGTATTTATAAATAAATTTTCCGTGAGGATTTGAGAAATATACTGAATATAAATTTTCATCATAAATAATGAATATTTTGGTATTTCTCTTACTATAAAATATTCAACGTTGGCGTTAATAATAATGTTATAATAAAAATAATAATTATCTCAATCATTTTATGGATTGTAATATCTGCTAGAGGAATAATATTTTATTAATGAAAACACCGTTTCCAATAGAACTCTCTTTCAACAAAATTAAGATCAATGTTTTTTTTCTTTGTCGATATCCCCAACTTGGCATTCTTCCGTTTGATTGAAATGTTTAATTGCGAAAGTTCTACGGCATTTCTCTCGCATTTCTGTGCGTTCTCTTTTCTTTTGCCTTTGAAATGAACAAATATTTCATTTCCTGAACCTATGTAGCGCTCTTTCTTTTCCCGCGCTCGGAATGAGAGCCAATAAATCTAATCTAACACGTGTGCCAACCTACAAGTAAGTGATTTTAACCCCGGCAAGCAAAATTAATCTTTAAGAAATGAATGTTTAAAGCTCGAAATCTATCGTAAATCTCGTAGTATTAGGGAAGGAACTAGGAAAAATAATTTAAGTCAACTTATTCGAAGTTCCTTTTCTTTATTCTAATATTTTAGTGTAGTTAATATATATATATATATATATATATATATATATATATATATATATATATATATATATATATATATATATATATATATATATATATATATATATATATATATATATATATATATATATATATATATATATATATATATATATATATATATATATATATATGCTATATATATATATATATATATATATATATATATATATATATATATATATATATATATATATATATATATATATATATATATATATATTAGAGGTTTAAATTTTATGCTTTAATATGAAGAAATCTGCGGCTGAGGCTCATCGAATGCTCTTAATTACCTATGGTGAGGCCGTTATTAGTGAAAAAACGTGCCGAGAGTGGTTTCAACGCTTCAAGAACGGTGATTTTAACGTCGAAGACCAACATGGCGGTGGAAGAGAAAAGGTTTTCGAAGATGCAGAATTGGAGCCATTACTTGATCAAGACTCGTGTCAAACGCAACAAGAATTGGCAGGATCATTGGGGGTGACGCAACCAGCCATTTCAAAACGCCTGAAAGTCGTGGGAATGATTCAGAAACAAGGAAATTGGGTGCCGTACGAGTTGAAGCCGAGAGATGTTGAACGGCGTTCGTGTGTTTGTGAACAGCTGCTTGCAAGGCAAAGACGGAAGGGATTTCTGCATTGCATTGTGACTGGGGACGAGAAATGAGTTCATTACGATAATCCCAAGCGCAGAAAATCATGGGGATATCCCGGCCATGCTTCCACGTCGACGGCCAAACCGAATATTCACGGTTCCAAGGTTATGCTCAGTATTTGGTGGGACCAGCTCGGCGTAGTGTATTATGAGTTGTTAAAACCGACTGAAACAATCACAGGCGATCGTTATCGAACGCAATTAATGCGTTTGAGCCGAGCATTGAAAGACAAACGGCCGCAATACAACGAGAGACATGATAAAGTGATTTTACAGCATGACAATGCTCGACCCCATGTTGCGAAAGTGGTCAAGACATACTTGGAAACTTTGAAATGGGAAGTCCTACCCCACCCGCCGTATTTTCCAGACGTTGCTCCCTCGGACTATCACTTGTTTCGATCAATGGCACACGGCCTAGCTGACCAGCACTTCCGGTCTTATGAAGAAGTAAAAAATTGGATCGATTCGTGGATCATGAACATACTACCCGATAAAATACAAATGCAAAACAAGCGTTCTAATTTCGCAAACATTTTTGAGAGACACAGATCACGATTTGTTAGTCTTAATTTTTAAACCGTAATTCAAAATCGTGCCAGCTCAAACATTTTCTCCCGTGGGAGCGAAATGGAATTACTGAGCTGAAAAATGACATACATTTCCAGCACCTCTGGGATTTGAGGAACAGGGAAGTTATGGCATCAAAGGGGGATTGTTCATATTGGCTATAATTCAATAATGCAATAAAACCTCCTTTGCACTTCCCCGAAGACTATATTTTGTTTTATTATTTCATTCCACGATTCAGTATTTTATTTATAAAAAAACTTTTCCGTGCACCAGCGTGTATCCACCGGACATTTTATTAAAGTTTTTTGTTATATTTAAATTGACAAATAAATACTTAACATAAACTCTTAGCACTCTTAGCAAAGTTTACAGTTTAATTTTTAAATCCATAACAATGAATACCTTATATTATAATATCTAAACAATGATTGAAATTAAACTAGGTCTATTTTCCAAAAAAGGAATGGTTAAAATGCCAGGTTCGGCCAATATTTTTCTTTGCTATTCATTAATGAAAAAAAATATCTAATTAGATATTGAATATATGTTATTTTTTTACTTCGAGTTTCTGAGGAATTAAGTGTGTACATAATATAAACCTCACAAATGTATATTTAAAAAATCACATTTCATCATGTTTAAAATGATTTCTTTATGATATGGATTCTAACATATTTTTTTACGAAATAATACACAATATTAAGAAAACAATGTTTTAAAAAATCAATTAAATCCATAAAACTTTTACACGATTCTTACATTTGATATCTGCGAGGAAGCACTATGTGAAAAAAGCTTTTACTCATTTCTAAGACATTTTAAAAATAAATGTGCACTCTTAGATATTTAAAGTAAACTTAAGAAAGTCGTTAATAAATTTCAAATATTAAAGCTGGAAAGATATTAATTTAAACTTAACACAGCGAGAAATTACAAAGGGTCGTCTGGGGAAAATTTATGATTTTACTTAGCCGTGAGTTCAGAAGTAAATCTGCAAATTATAGTCAAACGTAACATCTGTTTCTTAGTGTTAACATGCAACATTCTTTCACTGTTCAACTTCGCGATGGATAGTGCCTCTCGGTCGGGTCTCGCAGTTACACATTGTTCAATGCTTCCCAAAACTTTAAATTATCAACCTAAATCGACGATTATAACGCTTGCTTACCTTACTTACAAACCCGCCATCCAACCAGTTACGTTGGTAGGAGAAATGAAACCCGACACTCAATTGTTCCGAATTTAGACGTATCGATTGATTCGGTTATTCTTTCCTCAAATTTTCATTCACGCAATTTGAGTACAACTCTCAACAAGGCTTCCTTAATTCATTCATTTCATATTTCCAAACCTTGTGTTTATCTCATTTCTTGGCAGTTGTCTACTCTCTAAATCATATAATTTATTATGACTATAAATTTACTATTAAATATAATACTTACCTTATTTCCCCTTAAGTAATAATATGCCATCTAATAAGTGCGTAGATTTTGCGATTATCAAAATATCAAAGTATTGTGATGAACATAATATTATACTACTCTTGACATGGAGACTGTAAATAGTTCTGAAATGTTGGTGTATGAGGATACAATGAGACACGAATGTATCTAATATTCCAAAGAATAGTATGCCATTAAGTTTCGCCAAGCTAGCTGCCATAGATTAACTGGTGACTCTGTTATAAAGTAACAAACAAACAAATAAACCATCACGCCGTTTCCCCGCAAGGGTAGGTAGAGAGAATGGACCGCCACACTATTCTATCCTGGCAAACCTCTCTAGCTTCCTCCACATTCATAAAACGAGTCATACACGCACCTCGATTCCTCCGACTTCTAACATGACCAACCTTTAAAATTTAATTAATTTGGTCATGCCATGTTTTTCTCGGTCTGCCTCGACTTCGTACCCCTTATATACCGGTTATAAAGTAAGTCCTTTAAATTACTACTTATTAAAAATTGTGCTTCGAAAATGGTTGGGCAACCGAAACATATATGTAAAAAATATTTTGACAATAGGAAGTGAAGTTACAATATATTTATTCAAATATGAATCCACAACACAAAGTAACGGCAAATATAGAGAAATAAATCTTACTTTTTAATCAAACATCCAGGGATAACAATCGACTAGGAGATGAAGTGGAAGGAGCAGATTTATCAAGTCACAAAGAGAATTCGAAAATTATTTCATATTTTCATAAGTCTTCGATTTATTGTTTCAAAAAATGTTTTACGAATAATTTACTTTGCTCTTGCGCAATCTGTATTACAGTATGGAATTGTTGCCCGGGGATGCGCTTAAGATCCACATGACGCCTTTGGAAGTTGCTCAGCGAAAGCTAAAAAATATCTTTAAAATACCCCTAGATTTATCCTCAACCGAATTCTTCAAACGGTTTGATGTGAGGAGGATCAGTGACCTCTATAAGAAAAATGTTCTCTTGAAGATATTTAAACTAAAAACCGAGAATAATTACTTTACTTTCAGTCAGTGACCAACGAACAAAGGATGCATTATGTTAAAAAAAAGTAAATACAGCTACAGTCTAGCATTATTTTAAGTTCATTTGTCAGAAATCAAGTGTCTTACAAGAAATATAACCCCTCAATTTAAATACTAAAAACTTGGTGAACTGTGACTCGGTAATAAGAAATTAGTAACATTCAAGAGTATGTTGGATGTTCTTAGATTATTAAAAAAAGAGGTTTGTAAAAGGTTAATACTTTAAAATAATGAAAATTTTAAAATTAATATAATATTATGTGTTTAGTTTAATTCCATTAGATTTTTAGTTTCAAGCGTTTTCGACAGCTTATATTATCTTTTTGTATTCTGGTATAAATTTACAATATAACGCGAAAGAAATCATTATATCAATTTTTATATTTGTAAACACATTAATTTAATAAATTTTTTAATTCAAATATTCTTATTAATAAAAAAAAAAGTGTAATATAATAACATGTAGTAATTCAAATTGCAAAGTGGTAGTATATACCAATAGTAATAAATCTAATAAAGACGCAAACTTTTTTGTTAAAACTGTGTTAAGTAAAAAAAAAATCACACCACGCTAGTCGTTTCCCGCCTTTGGGTTTCTGTATCTTTGTGACCAAGCTTCACAAAGTTGTGAAAAGGGGAAGGAAGTCCTCCAAAAATGTGAATAGGAGAGTTACCTTTGAGAAAATTTTGTTTCACGAAAACATTCTCTTTGATCTTAGGTCCATTTTACAATATTTAGGTTGTTCACAAAATCGAGTTTAAACGATATTATTAATAATAAATCAATGTATTACTCCCTTTATATATAATATATTATATATACTTCGGGTCCACAAGCTCCATAAGCTTGTTTATTAAAATGAACAAGCTTGTGAAGCTTGTGGAACCAATGACGTTCCAGCTGAAATATTAGAACTAATTAATGACGACAACATCCACCATTTTATAAGGTTATTTGATAGAATCTATGACACAGGGACATTTATTACCTTGCCTAAGAAGCAACACCCAAACTGCAACGACTCAAATTGTTTATTTAAATTATTAATGCTAAAATAAGAAGCAAGTGCAAGCAAGATCTCGACGATATACAATTCGGATTTCGGAATGCATTTGGAACAAGGGTGGAAGTCAATGCACTGCTGCAGAAATGTCGCAATCAGTACAAAGAAGCTTTTGCATGCTTCATCCATTATGAATAGGCGTTTGATAGAGTGAGACACACTGAACTAATGAAAATGCTCAGGATCTGCAATACTGATTCAAAGGACCTAAACTTAATTAAGAATCACTACTAGTATCAAACTGCGGAGATTAGACATAAATATGATTGTACAGACGAAATAGATATATGCAAACGAGTTCGACAAGGCTGCATTTTGTCCTTTGTGAAGGTTAATGGGGTTACTGTTATTAATATCAGGTATGCTAATGACGCAGTTATTTTAGCTGACAGTATACACGATCTTCAAGAACTAAATAAAATTGATATACCAGGAGAGGATCTGGGATTGAAAATCAATGGTAAGAAGACCAAAAAGATGACATTTGGGCGACTTATTTATGCTGTTTCCATTCTGCAACTGAATGGTACGAATGTCGAAATGGTCGACCGATTTAAATATCTTGGCAGCATTATAACTAAAGCACTTGACCCTGATATTGAACTTAAATGCAGAATTGAAGTTGCACTAGCTGCATTTAATAAAATAAGAACATTATTTTGTAACAAAAATCCGTACCTGAAACTCCGTCAAAGAATAATGAAATGTTATATTTGGTCTGTTTTACTATATGGCGATGAAACTTGAAATCTGAAAGCGAATATATTGAACCGGTTGGAGGCATTTGAGATGTGGATATATTGAAGAATGTTCCGTATACCGTGGACCGATAGGGTCAGTAATGCAGACGTACTACAGAGAGCCAGAGCAAATAGAGAACTGTTGTCGAGTGTGAAAATTAGAAAGGTCTTATATTTGGGTCATGTGATAAAGGAAGAAAAATATCACCACCTCTGACTGATATTATTGGGTAAAGTGGAGGGACGTCGGAGAGTTGGTATCTGTCTTGGCTGTGGAACATTAAAGAGTAGACAGGAATTACAAGAGTTCAGAACATGTTCCGAGTGGCGCAGGAGAGAGATGCCTTTGCTGTAGTGATCGCCAACGCTGGGGGGGGACCTGAAACGGCACCAAAAGAAGAAGAAGTATATCCTTGGCTCTCTCCAACGGCATTTGTCTTAGGTATGCTGGGGTATAACAACGGAACGTTGAATTGAGTCGTCACGGATTTGGACATACTCGTATTAAGAGACAGTTAATATTATATTTGATCAATTCCTGAAAATGCACTGCCTTACTTGCCTCACATATTTGAGATCCTGAGATAATCGTTTGGTATTTCATAGTTTCATATCGACATTGTATTTTGAATGACCATTTTGAGTCCAAATGAGTCGCCTTAATGTTTTTCGTTTATTATGTCACATTTGTGTATAACAAAAAATAAATAAATATTTATTCATGATATATGTTCTAATATTATAATAAAATAATAATAATACCTATAAAATTGGATGATTTATAGAGCGCCATTTTTATGAATGAATCATCTCAAGGGCGCTGCAGCTCCATTTTATGAACTAGTTGAAGATAAATATTTTAGTTGAAGTGAACATTTTGGTTCAGAATAAAGATTTTGTTAAAAATAAACATTTTGTTAAAAATAAACATTTTGTTAAAAATAAACATTACGTTAAAAATAAACATTTTGCTAAAAATAAACATCTTGTTAAAAAAAAACATTTTGTAAAAAATATTTAAAAAAATTTTAAATGAAGGTTCTGTTAAATGAACGTTACAAATGTTTTATCAAACAATGATGTAAAACTCCATAACAAATATTTTATGCGAAAAAAAATGGGAAATAACGTACTATATTTCGCTTTGCTAAGACATTATCAAATAAATTGAGAACTATACGCTTAGCTATTTATATACGCAAGACAATGGATCGAAATAAGTTATTAGATATGACAGATGTATAACAAACTAACACATTGTTGACAATCATTAAGGGGCAAGATAAAAAATACCTATATCTATGTATATATGAACGCATTACATGGAAAAAATAAATTATTACATACCTATCATAGTTATATATACAATTTTTACGTTATTTAATAATACTTAATGATTATATAATTTGATACATATAATTAGATTAATTACATATCAGAAATGTACACAAGGTAGATAGATCTAAACTTTAATGTTTTATAGAAAATAATGTTTTCGTAATAATAAAAAAAAAGCAAAAGCCGTCTCTCCGAACGAGGTGTCAGAAAG
Organism: Lepidostoma basale; assembly: GCA_022606425.2. NCBI lineage: Eukaryota > Metazoa > Arthropoda > Insecta > Trichoptera > Lepidostomatidae > Lepidostoma > Lepidostoma basale. The sequence goes on along the minus strand of JAHDVF020000477.1, from coordinate 170,354 downwards.
AATTGACTGCCACAATTTTCTTCCCTGACATACGACTCTCATTTCCTCAACATTCATACATCATGTCATGCACGCATGTCGATTTTTTCCGACTCCTCACGTGACTCCTCATTTAATATTTGATTGATTTTATCGTGCCTCGTTTTCTTCCTCTATTTCTAGTTCCATGGAGTACCAATCGAATATAAATCAAGTATTTTCATTTAATCACAAGTGTTTAATATCTTTTAATCTTCGGATTGTCAATAAATTGAATTATACATTTTTACATATTAGAAAAGTGTAATGCGTTTTCAGAATAACTGCATAATGCATATGATTGCATATCATGTTTACGACGAACTTTTATAATGTAACACGGGATTATGAATCTTTCATATTTTGTATGTTTCCCTACAGCGCGCTCGAGTTTCATGCTCGGCGAGCTTCCCATTTCAATACTTGCCAGTTGGATTCCATTACAGACACATAACTTTTGTTTGAGATTCACGCTCCATTGCTCTGGAAAATTACAAACTTTCGTTCCGTGGACTGCGCGGGCTATTATTTGATAGAGTAATAGTAAAAGGATGTTTGTCTACACTTCATCGGAATTTCATTTCAAATATACAACATTAACCCAGTTACATTTGTTTTGACAAGATTAGCAAAAACTGGGTCACAGTTTTCGGATTGAAATGATTAACTTATTTATATACAATAACATTTACAAATTAACAGCCTCTTTTATGCAGGCACAGTATAATGATGTTTTCAACTTCATTCTTGGATAAAACTCCCTCGACCCGTTGAGGCAAGAAATTTTAGAAAATAAAAAAAAGCGACAAGTCATGGATACCAACATGTTCAAATCATGAATCCTACAATAATTCCATACATTGCTCTGCACGGAATACCAGATGGACGGTGTCCAAGAGGAAGACCCCTAAAAAAAAAAAAAAAAGGATGAGAAGATAGCTGGAGTTTAGAATCACAGGTAGAGAATCCTGTAACAGACTCTTGAGTCAAACAAGAAAATAATAATGGATTAATTGAAAACTATCATAGGTGTTTGGTAGTTGTTTGTCTAGCTAAAAAGTAGAAGACCAAAAAAGCGTGGAAAGATCAAATTAATGAATTATTAAATGTCAGCCACGCGAGGAGTTGAAGAAATTGACTCGCGTACATGGCACAATGTGTGAATCGATAGAATTATACCAAGAACAGTGTGACTGACCATTCTCTCTGCTTACCGTTTCGGGGAAACAGCGTGATTGTTGGTTAGTTAGTTAGTTTATGTCATTTACCTGTATGTGTAATTATTTTGTTTCAAGGGAAAGGATCACTTCATCACTTCTTCATTGTAACTTCCACTTAAAAAAAAAATTCTTCCGGTAATTCCCAAGAACGCATAATTTGGGTTGTCCAAAATTATAACCATCAATTGATTTGTAATAATATAGGCAAGGAGTACGCAATTTCAAATCTGTCCCTTGAATTTAACACAAATGTTTATTCATCGAATTTTCATTAGCATCGTTGACCCAATCAAATGAGTTGCAGTGATTGGGAATACTCTGATCTTTCGAGCCTGCATTGCGGTTACTGGTTCGTTTCCGTTGTGAAACTAGTTTCCCGTGAATAAGGTTTACCGACCATCTCCGGAGACTGTTGTTGGGCTTAGTATACTCCTGCTGATTGAAGCAAATACCACCGCAAACTATACTTTTGATCCATATTGATAAAATAGATAATCAAATTTTTTTTTTTTAATATTTCATGAATAATACCGATCTTCTTCTTCTCCTTCCAATAAATGGTAAGCTATTCTCGCAAGGATGATCTTAATACTGTCTAATCTTTTCTACTTCTCGTGCCATTGTAGCGGAAGGTTTGGCCGACGTTACGTCATTTTTTTTCATAAGCGCCAGATGTTATAGCAACACCATCACTATATACCGGACAATCAAAGAAGCAACTGGATAAACTGCAATCCATAATTAATGCTACGGCACGATTGATTTTGGTGCATCAAAATTCACGCATGTAACCTCAATGTTGTCGACTCCACTGGTTAAGGTTACTTAAACGAATTGATTAAAAACTATGTTCACAAAGCTTCACATTGACAAGAACCCCACTAGCTCACAGAACTATGATAGCTTATTGACCTCAACTTTCGGCAGTCAATGCAAAAGAAGAGTCAACAAACAAACTTTTTATCCTATGGCGCTTAGCTTCGCATTTCGCAGATCGTACTTTTAGGATCGTGGGATTGGCGGAACGGGCTGCCCTACAACATACAAAATCAGGACAACGAAGTATCCAAGTCAGTGAGTCTAATTATAAACCTATTAAAGACTAAGGTGATGGTCAGGTGATGGCGTTGATTGTAGCAATATCGAGAATGCCCAGAATCATAAAAACTCGGGACACAATATTCAATTGGATCGAGAAAACCAGATAACTGAGCTTAAAAACAGAATTGGACGAAAAATGGTAGGTTTCGGAAAAACGAAATACATATTAAAACACTGAAAAATACAGATTATTCTGAAGAGAAAGGTATATGAAGTGTTTGTATTGCCGAAACTGTATCCTTGTTCAAATAATGTGCCGAAATACTGCGAGTTGCCCAAAGAGATATAGAAAAGGCCATATTAGGAATAAGGCTTAGAGACAGAGTCGAAAAACGATACGGTGAGAAAACAAACAAAGGTCACTGACATTATCAACCGCGTAGCGAGTCTAAAATATAAACAGGCTGGTCAGGTTGCCAGAAGATCGGACGAAAATTGTATGTAGCAGAAATGCAAACCCCACGCTCCATCGCAGGCAAAACCCTCAGAGATCGGATCAGAAATGAAACGATAAGGTATGTCTGTGGTGTTGAGGACATAGTGAGATGGGGCGAAGCAGAAAGCACCTTTGGAGAGACCACGAGGACTGCACGGAGAATACAAAATTGTTAAAGATGAAAACCCAAGCAGCAAGAGATTACCAGGAAGCCCACCAAAGATATGGAGAGAAGGCTGCACATCATTATACCAGGATAGCCCACCGTCACAAACAGGTCATACGACCTAAACTAAGAGAAAGAAGAAGAAGATGTTTATACATAGTGCTTCACGTTACACTAACTAACTAACTAACTAACTAACCATCACGCCGTCTCCCCGAAAGGGTAGGCAGAAAGAATGGACTGCCACACTTTAATCGATGCGGCACTCCATCCTTCTTTTTTCGCCTTCGCGAGAGACGCGGTGTGATGGGTTGCGAACCTCATCGCCACCAACAGGCATCTTCCGCGCACACTTCGATCGTTCAACGTCTACATAATAAATCTAAAACAAATTATCTGAAATACAATGATATAAAATAAAATAACAAAGAAAAATAATTTAACACATAATGTTCTTTTAGATGGTGCACTTGTCGTCAGCTGGACGATCCGGACATTTGTGTTTATTTAATTTTTATTCCACGTTATCCACTGTTTTTATTTTATTTACTGTAATAAGGCACTTAAAACAATCCAACACCAGCAAGAACTTAAAAATATTACTTAAGAATTTATTCAAATTGTCATTGGAACAAATGAAAAAATTATTTTTACACCTGTCAAAATTATTTTTAGAAACTAAATAACTTATATAATTTTAACACCAAAACAGTGAAAACGTACACTAAAGGTTATAATATTCAATCTTAATTTCCCCCTAAAAAACGAACAAACGCACCTTATTGGAAATTATATAGCTTAGCTTAGAAAGCGAAATCAAATTTTAATTAGAATGAATTGAGATGAATATTCTCAAGAGGAATTGAAATTTTAATAAAAAATCTCTTTAGTTATTTTCTCTCATAAATGTCACGGGAGATAAAGCTGTGTTCTCATTTAATTTGCTATTCAATATTGATATAAAAGCAATACCGATCTAACCTTATTATTATTATTTTTTTTATTATCGAGGGTAACAAACAGCAATTACAGTATATGAGTATAAACACATAGAGACAACAAAACAAGGCCAATTACATGCTACCACAAATATTATATAACAACTGACATAAGGTTAAATATATAAGAGTAATAAAGTAACACTTTGATAAGATAAAGAGAAAACTATTAGTAATAATGAATTAAAAATAATAATAAAAATTTAAATGTAAAAAAAATTAAAAGAAAAAGACAAGAAAAGAAAAAAAAATAGATAATCAAATGATTTTACTGAAATCTCTTGATGGAAGTTCATTTTAAATAATAATTAAATAAAACGATGTTTTTTAAATCACATTAAATGTCGGTCATTAAATGTCGGTCACATTAAATGTTAAATCACATCCGGTCGCTGTCTAAATAAAGACAAAAGTGGAAGTAGTTAAAAAACATCGTTTTATTTAATTATTATAAAAAAAAATAGAGTAACTAATTTCATTCGTCCCGAAGGGTTGCTCCAACTTTTTTTTTAAAATCACTTTCATTAAGATGGAACACATCGATGTTACTAAAGCACTTATTGTACGTATCGCACGTCCAGTACACTGCCGCACTCTGAGCGTAGTAAGTCCGATAAGCAGGAAGGTGGAATATTTGGTTCGCAGTGTGTCTTGTGCGAAGCATAGGGGTATTCAGTAATAATTTACTAAGAAGTTCGGATATTTGAAAATAAGGTTATTCAGCGATTTTCTTAGATAAAACCTGTTTCTAAGCTAATGGCAGATGTTATTTTATTTTCTGAATGCTTCAATTACTAATTTATTGTTTCTTGAAAACAAATGATTTTTACGAAATTCGCATCATGTAAGATTTTTCTGTTCTTTGCAACATTCAAATTGGACTCATGTGTGCTTTAAGCCCAATGGATCTGATTCGGGTACAATAAAGCTTATTTATACGTTTTATAATCACCAGTATCTGTTACAGCAATGCTAATCTTAAATTAGTTAATATACTCGTATAATGCTACACTGAACTGAAATTTAAAAAAATAAATTGAACTAAAAAATGGGATACTATTATGGATAATCCACTCTTATTTTTTTTTAAATCATATAAATCCCACTTTGTGTAACCTTGTGTTATATTCATACTTCGTAACATGCACTCTCTTCGATTTTAACGACTTCGAATTTCGCCACCTTACAGTTTTTGATTAATTTGATTATGCCACGTTTTTCATGGTCTTCCACGGCTTTTCTTTCCACTCACACTATTGTTAACATTTAATTCATTATTTTTTCTCCATTCGTTTCATATGTCAAAACTATCTCAGGGATCCTTTTTGATTTTACTTATGATGCAATCATCTGCCTAACATTTTTTTCATATTTCGTTCTTCGGTAAAATATCATTTATCGTTTTCCTACACGTTCTGCCAAGTTATCTCATTTCTACGGTATTTTTCCTACTTTCATCCTTTTTACCAGCTCTAAGCGTCACTTCCATTCATAGCACTGTACTGCATAAATAGTAAATATAGAATGAAGAAATGTGATTTAACCTTGGTACATAGTAACCATCGGGAGCATAAATGATTGATGTTGGTTCATCAGCATCGTAGCAGTTAACCATTACAAATCTCAGGCTGAGGTGTAGCAGCTCCATATCATTGGCGATTTCTGGCGCCAGTGCCTTGCCCTGCCGTCACCAGGATATATGAATGAGGACAAACACAGGTTTCTTCAGTAGCTATTACCTCTTGAAGATCCCTTTGGATATTCGACCTTCATTTGCAACGAGTGCCCAATCCACGCGAATAGTCTTTATATTAAAAAATCGTTCTCCCGAAGATAAATGTGTAAAGCTTTCGGATCATATCGAGAAAAATATATACGAAAGTGGAAAAAACCTTGTTTTAATTCATAAAAAAATTAAGGATATCACATACCCAATAAAGTGTCGTCTTCGTATTGATAGAGCGTAGGAATCCCCGAAATAATATCTGAAACTGTTTACACCAAACACATTAAATATATATCTAGAGTGATAATCCTCACACATACTGTAACGATTGCTCGTGTATTATTTTTCTCTTCAAAATCTACCATATGCTATCAGATTTCAGGAAAAAAATAACGAGCAAATATAACCGGCAATTTTTCTCATATGTGCATGATGAAAAGTTGGTGAAAAAACGGGAACAGCTGTGTGTAACGATTCAATCCATCATTTTGTATGGGAGCAATTTGTTACTGGCAACTTTTAAATAATCCACATGGATTTCATCGGTCGGAACCCTTCGCCGGCCTGGGAGGCAATCGAAAATTTTCCGATTTAGGGTTTAAGGAAACTAATTATCGCAATGTATAGTTTTTATAATTACCAAAAACTTAATTTTCAAATATGTTTTAAGATTCCTTAAAATATTTTATTTGACAATACGTGTTTAAATAAATATAGAAATTACGTATTTGAAATTATTAGTTTTTAATTCCCCGACAGTTTTTATATTATATACACTTTTTTGGCGCATTTAGTGTTAAAATTACCATACCGTTACGGAATTGCGACATAATGAAGTTAGCCATTATGGTTAATAACGGCCGGCCATTTCACGAAATTGCAAAAACTTGTCATGAAACGGGATTAGTATTATAAATGTCAAGTTTTTATGTTATTTTGATATTATCCATCAATGATAAATACATAATTCATTTTTAACACATTGTGTATGGAAGCATTTATCAGTGACAAAACTTGTGTTTAAAAAAAACTAGTGCCTGCACAGAGGCTATTGTTCCCTCACCACCAATTTTGTTCTTGGGTGATAATATATAATAAAAATATGGTTATGTATTGTGGGATGTTCAGAGCAGGATTTATTGTTGGTTGGGTGTAACAAGTGGACTTGAATACTTGAGGTAGGGAGGACTGTGGAGAAGTGTCTAAATGCAAGGGCCGAGTGGGACCCTAGGGACGGATACAGAGAGTGACCTTGAATGGGTCCGGTTAAACCTGGGTACGGAACCGAGTGGTCATGGGTGGGGACCGATGTAGCAATGGGTTTGTGCAATGGGCAATATATGATGGGGTGAGGATAGAGGTAATGAAAGGGATAGGCCTAAAGGTGTTTGGAGAAGATAGAAATATAATCGATGACGATGGGGGGGCAGGAGAAGTCGGCGTCGATTGTGTCAGGAAAAGCTTTTGACGGATTTGTTCGAAGAGGCGCAGTGACGAGAGGATGGCAGGAATAGTAAAATAGCGTTAAGTCGGTTTAGATGGTCAGGAATTATGATGGTGGCACTGATGGTTAGAAATCTTAACAGGCAGAGGTTGGCTGGCTAGCTGAAGCGAAGCGCAGCAAGGGTTTGAATGCGGATAACATGTAATATTTAAGACATTTGAAACAACAAACCATGCATGAAGACAGAACATTGTTAAATTATCTCACAACCTTAAAATGACTTAAACAAAAGCTAAAACGCAAGTTTTTTTTCATCTTTGCGTTAATTATCGACCTTCGTGGTAAGAACTTTGACTTCCATACCGAAGGTCCCGGGTTCGATTCCCGGTGACGGCAGTGTGATTGTCACAGTGTCTTTGGTCTGGTGTAGCATTCCCTGACAGTAAAATGGCGATAAATTGGCTACCTATCATATGTCATGAGAATCATCAATATAATAGCTAAAAATAATGTGTATGCAGTAATTGGGTTCAAACAACCTGTTGTGTACAAGAAAAAAAAATGCAAGATTGTGTCGTATATATTGCCCTTAACCTCTCCACTAGTGATTTTTGTTTACTTAACTGTATCTGGGGAGTGAGTTCTCGTGGCAAATGGTTCTCACTCTATGAGAAATGTCAAAAAACGTCACAGATATTTTGTTGTTCGAATTTTCAGTTTGGTAATGTAAGGAACCACTTTAAATATTTGTAAAAGTACGCGCAAAAATCCATAGATATCAACAGTAAACATATATTTTCTTTAAATCAGACTGCGCTTGTACTATAAGCGCGGACGCGTCGGTGAGTCTATACTCCTTAGAGACTTTTTTCTACTGGACGCGCCCGTGCGTCCATACTCACGGAGAGTTTAATACGGTCTCATATTTTCTATTTCTCTAGCCATTGTGGTGGAATGTTTAGCCAACTTTTTCTCATTTCCAGGGCTTATACGTGGAGGCATTTTGCTTGCCTATGTATTTTTGAGAAATTTCGGCGTCAATTAACTTGGCGTGAGTTGGCTCACGTGTGACATCTTGAAATCAGATATTTGTTTTGCATTAAAATATTTGCAGATATTCGTTTTGCATTGATTGGACAAAATACCAATTGAAAAATGGAATATGAAAACGCATATTATTTTCTAAAGAAGGTTCTATCAATGCCGGAACGGATTGGGGATCAATAATTGAAGCGGATTGGTTCAAAATTATTGTTTGCACGAGGAAATCGTTTCAAAATTAAATTTATGACCACTAAATTAGAACCTTAGTCTTCTTTCTAAAATACTATCACAAGATTTTTTCAATTTGCAAACTGATATATTCTCACGGTGAACAGATCCGACGTCACTTAGTGAATAGAGCAGGCACATGCAATTTGATATGCATAAATTATTTCCCGATAGACCCAGCTGCTGTAGTCTAATCTCTAGAAGGGGTTCGCGCAACTCCCAGACGAGCAAGAGGGCTTATTGTCTCGGTAAATATGCTGGAGTGAAGCTCTTGCACAGTGTTTAGCTCCCCGTCAACCCCCCGCTCTAGTAGATGTCACCAAAGCTACTGCATTGATATTTTATAAAACAATCCTGGTACGGTAAAGACAATAGCGTAGAATTTTTCGCAATTATAATATACGAGTGTTACTTCTAAGCTTAACTTAAAATGTATCAAATTGCATGTACGAATCATAAAATACATTTCTTTAATTTAACAATGCATTTTATAACCCTGACTTTTGAATGTATTTTATGTTTTCCAAGATAGAATTGAACATTTTTGGGAGTTTTCTCTTGCTTCTTAACTAACTAACTAACTAACTAACCATCATGCCGTCTTCTTGGAGGGGTTGGTAGAAAAAATGGACCACCACACTGTTCTGTCCTGACATACAGTCTTTAGATTCCTCTACATTCATAGATCGTGTCATGCACGCACGATTTCTTCGACTCCTCACATGACCAACAAATAATTGATTTGATCGTGCCAAGTTTCCTCGTCGCTCGTTTACATATATGTTCTTCACCATTCTGTAATCACTAATTATTTCCATGTGTCCAAACCGACTTAACGACGACTTCATTCGCATTGCATTCACTATTTATATTTACATATGACACTCTATCATATACAAATTTAATACACGTTCGTCTTAGAGATCTCATATCTACTGCATTTATTCTACTTTCATCCTTCTTTTCCCAATTCCATGCTTCACTTCCATACATAATGGCACAAGGACACCATTGTTCACTGCCATTGTTGATTGCACATTCACTTAAAATCCACTTATGTTTGTGTCTTCGACCGGTTTCGGCAGCTTGCTGCCACCTTCAGAAGAAGTAATCATGTTCAGCAGACTGTTTGCTCTTCCCAACGTCATCACTTGAGGCAGGTATCCGTGTGAGTAGATAAATTATTGTGGGACAACAAATATAAGTTGATACTAAAACTACTTTTTATCTCATTATGAGTAATCTTCCCACGAGGATACCTGCCTCTAGTGATGCCGGTGGGAAAATCAATCAGTCTAAAGAACATGATATCTAATTAGGGGACAAAAAGTATTAGTTGCGTATACAATAATAATAGAAGATAGTTATTGTACAATAAATGCAACTAATACTTATTATCCAATAATGAGTTATTTACTCATAGGGTATCCTGACTCTAGTAATGCCGGTGGGAAGAGCAATCAGTGTACTGAATATGATTACTCCCAAGATCGACGCCTTTCCTATAAATAAAAGTGCATCAAGAAGTAAATACTTTTGACATTAGGGATCCTGTCTTCCTAAAGTAGAATCATATCTCATGCTTTTTCCCAAAAATATGTCTTAAACTAGAATATAAATATGTATGAGTATACTTATAAAATAAGTAAAATTTTATTAAGATACTTCAATTATCCATTTAATTAACTCATATTTATTAACTCCGGTATATAGAGAGCTACACGTTTGATTTTCGTCACATTTATTTAAAAAAAAAGACTAACACCAAAGATTTAATTCAATGATATTAGAATTTAATTTACAATCTTCAATGTGAGCAGAAAATAGCTCATTATTATGAAGAACGAATCTGGTCATGTCCAGGCTCGAACCCAAGTCCCCTTGATCAGAAGCCAAGCATTCTATCCCCTAGACCACCACCCGATATTTAATGATGTCCTATCAAAGCGGAACATGTCACTCCCATAAAGTTAAAATAAAATGTATTAAAAAATACATGTTCAACGATATTTGGTATAAATAAATTATTTTATTATTTTATGTAATATATGAAAACAATATTTTTAATTTTGTCACAAGTAGACTATAAAATGTTACACACATAATGAGTTACTCCAGTTGCGAGGTATGAAACCCATGTACCTGATAATTAAACTGTAGACAAAAACATTTTTAAGTGAAAAAAAAATCTGTTTTTAATATGCTTATTCATATGTTTTTTCCTTAAAAAGTATATGAATGAGCATCATTGATTTATAGCAGCAGCAAATAGGGGTGTATTCAGCCCCCATGAAATAATTGCGATGATTTCCCATGGGCGGACTCCAGCCTGACACCAGTCCTGTTGTGAAAGCCGTTGCTGCCGTAGGTGGGATAAATGTCGGCTTCCTAGCCCGCTAGGGATTAGGCACTCTGTATTGATTTAGTTGCTAACAATACCGAATTGCAGTTGAAAATATCTTAAGAAGATTCATATTAATGACAGTTCCCGTTTTGATAACATTTCAATTTTTTGTTGTAGGCTCAGGGCTAGATTGAGAATATCACGAAATTTAAATAAATAAGTATGACTCACATACGACCCTTATGTATGGAAGCGAAGCATGGAACTGGCAAAAGAAGGATGTAAGAAGAATAAATGCAGTAGAAATAAGATCTCTTAGACGAATGTGAGGATACTCTGTGTATGATAGAGTGTCGAATGAAAATATAAGAAGTGAATGCGGTGCGAATGATGGTGTCATGAACAAAATAATGAAAGGATCATTAAGATGGTTTGGACATATAATTTTTTACCATTCTTTCTTCATTCATTTATTCCATGTTAATGATGTAAATGGAACCAGAAATAGAGGAAGACCGAGGAAAACGTGGCACGATCTAATAAATCAAATATTGTATGTCGGCCATGTGAGGAGTCAGAGAAATCGACGCGCGTGCATGACAAGATGTATGAATGTTGAGGAAGCGAGAGAAATATGTCAGGAAAGAAAAGTGTGGCAGTCCATTCTTTCTGCCTACCCCTTCGGGGAGACGGCATGATGGTGAGTTAGTTAGTTAGTTAAGTAAATAAGAAATATAAAAACACCAAAAAAAACAACTACTATCATACTAATCTGTCACTAATCTGATGGACTATCATACTTATCTGTCCTGACATGCCTATCTAGTTTCCTCTACATTCATACATCGTAACATCCATGCTCGACGAGATATCCGACTTCGAATGTGGCTGCCTTTTTGTATTTGATTAATTTGGTCATGCCATGCTTTGCTTGGTCTTCCACGGCTTCTCTTTCCACTCAGATTGTTTTTATACAACATTTTAACGATTCCCATCTCGTCCATTCGATCCATATGTCCAAACCATCTTAGTGATTCAATTACGATGCTTCCTTATTTCTTCGTTCGTTATTCCATCATATATATTTTCCCCGGAATCCGTGAAATCCGTGTTGATGGGAAGTATTTAAACCATCTACGTTTTGCCGATGACATCGTACTCGTGAGCAACACTCCGGAGGAACTAGCTGAAATGCTGAAAGAACTAAACGATCTATCCAAATATATAGGTTTGAATACGACCGCAATTACGGTGGAAGGATGATCTAAGCAGACACGTCGGAAATACCTGGATGCAGTCTGCACAGGACAGAATGACATGGAAGCAAATGGAGGAGGCCTTTGTCCAGGAGTGCACGGGAATAGGCTGAGGAAGAAGAAGAAGAATAAGATATATTTTTTCGCTCGTTCTTCTCAGATATCTCATTTCTACGACATTGACAATATTTCTATCCTTCTTTTGCCAGCTCTAAGCTTTACTTCCATACATAAGGGTTGGGACTTGAACTCCATTATGTACTGCCACCTTTGCTTTTGTGAATATATTTCTATTTGCATTTAAAACGAATTAAAACGTCTATTTTCTAGAAGTTTAAGTAGAATTTTTGGGAATGGCATGTGTTGCGTTTCTAAGGCATTATCGAATGTATACACATAATACATGATAATGCCTTTGAATTTAAATTATAATAAAACTCCTATAAAACATAAGCTTTTATTAGTATTAATTATTTTTCAATATGGTGTTCTACATCATTGATCAAGAAACAATATGATAACACGTATTGCGTAGTATTTTTACTTGCCCCTACCACAAATCGGGTGGTGGACTAGGGGATAGAACGCTGGCTTCTGATCAAGGGGACTTGGGTTCGAGCCTGGACACGACCAGATTCCTTCTTCATAATAATGAGCTATTTTCTGCTCACATTGAAGATTGTAAAATAAATTCTAATATCATAGATTTAATTCTTTGGTGTTATTCTTTTTTTTTTTTTTTTAAATCCGTGTCACCGTCCTGCGGTCTCCACCAAAAATCCCGGTTTTTGCCCATGATCACCCCTGACCCCTCCAAACCCATTCTAACCTGGGTAGTCAAGTTTATATATCGGAGCTTATAATCCCTACTCTCGCAACTCAACAATATTTTACTTCAGCATAGAACAAATTAATGTCCAACAAGGGAATGAGAATTACCTCCGGGCTAGTACTCAAGTCAAGTTCCAAGATAAGATATAAGAATTGTATGTATATTATTGTTCATTATATAAGTAAGGGAATTATATAATAAATGTAGTAAATGAACTAGTAGGTACTTATTGCAATGCTCCTTTTTATTTTTAATTTTCAATGCTTCTAGTAAGGAACGTTCAAAATTCAAACTTAAACAAAAGAGATCTATACTTTTATTTTTTCGCGTCAGTATCATGTTTCGGCCGGTTCTGTATATTGTACGTCATTTATGTGTACGTTTTTTGCGTTCAAAATATTAAATTAAGCAAAATACATCTATTTTATTTCATAATAATTCACTTATAGTTTAATTTTTTCAAGTCAGTGTAGTGTTTTGTGTAGTGTGGTGTTTTCATCGTTACGTCCGGTTCTTTTAATTCGACCTAACTCATGTACGCATTTTTTTTTTGCTATTAAATTTTAAACTGAAATTAACGATTCTATTTACGACGATTCTATTTATTCTATACGACGTTATTATTTATGCGTTTTTTGTTCCTTTGTGGTGACGAATTGTTCGAAAAAGAAGGATGTTTTCTAATCAGCAATTGATAAAACTGTAAAATATTACAGAACCGTCGAGTCCCTTTAAACCACATTTTTCTCTTCATTTGTTTGTGCATTATCTCGAATAGTTAACAGGAAAACAAAATATCGGAAAGATGTAACGCCACATTTCGTTTTTTTAACAAAAATAAAAAACTAACCAACTAACTAGCCCTCACGCCATTTCTCCGGAAGGGTAGGCAGAGAGGAAGGATCGCCATAATGCGATAAAATCGAGAATCCTCTACATTCATACATCGTACCATGCACGCACGTCGATTATTCCGACTTCGAATGTGGCCGCCTTTTAGTAATTGATTAATTTGGTCATGCCATGTTTTCCTCGGTCGTCCTCGGCTTCTTTTTCCACTCACGCTGCTTGTGTACAACTGTTTAACCATTCTACTCTCATCTATTCGTTCCATATGTCCAAACCATCTCAGGGATCCTTTTTTAATTTTATCCATGATGAAAAATTAAATCTTTATAAACGTTACAAATATTCTGTCGTTTACATGTTGGCTCTATTTTCATGCGTTGATTAGTTTGCTGAAATATCATCATATTTCAAAAGTATTCCAATTCATTTCACCCGATTTTTTTTCCAGTATAATTACATCACTTTTGAACGGCTAAATCTTTGTCGTTTTTACTGTATGTTTTCCGAGTTCAAACTGTTGAATAAGATTGTGAAACAGTGAATATCGTACTCATTTGAATATTATTTTATTTATTGTAGCTCTGGTTCATTTTGGTATTCACAAAGACCGTTGGAAATTTAAATTTAAACAACAAAGAGACATTAATTTTTACAGCGTCAACTATACTACTATCTTCTCGCGTTAGTATTGTGTTATCACATATTAGTTCCTGCTGTTTTTTCAACCTAATGAAAGTGCGTGTTTTTGTGTCCTTATGGTGTGATGTATTGTTCGAGAACGAATAATTGTGTCCTCAAGTGTCTTCAAATAAGTTTTTGAAACTTCCGGATACTAAACTGGTGAGTCACTTTGATTTTTTTTATTCGCTTTTCTTTATGAACCTGTTTAGGTAATATTTTGTAAAGTAAAACGTCAATAGTATGCAACAGCCCATACAATTTTTTTATTGTTATTTTTTAAATGCAAACTCTTTTCTACATACGTTAATAAGTTCGCTTAGAAATATTATAATTTTTTTAGTAATCTAACTTCAATCATGAAAATCATTCTCCATAGATGGCGTTAGTGGGTCGGTTGTATAGGTTAATTCTTGAAAAAATTCACTAGTGCAACCAAATCTACATAGATGGCTGACTGAAACTGCCACGTGAAGATAAATATGGATTTTAAAGTATATATACATCTTCCAAAAATTTGTCATGCATGATCACAAATAACAAAGGTGGAATGGGGAATGTTGTAATTACATAAAGCGTGCGCTTAACCTAACCAATGACAGGTCATAAGTCCTGTAAACACCTTGATCATCCATGTTCAGTTTCCAGTTAACGTCTTCGTCTCTATTGAGATACAATTAAAATTTGAATTAACCACCCTTTGGTGTAAATCCAGGATTTGTATACAGGTATAAGTATACACTCACAAATATTTGGTCTTCAAATATTCTGGTCAAAATTCTTTGGCATATAGAATGGAATAATACTCCTAGCGGCTTCTAACAATATGTTGGTCAACAGCCTTCACATTGTGTTACTAAGGTAGTTTGCTAAATGCCGAAAATCATTCTCCATAGATGGCGTTAGTGGGTCGGTTGTATAGGTTAATTCTTGAAAAAAATTCACTAGTGCAACCAAATCTACATAGATGGCTGACTGAAACTGCCACGTGAAGATAAATATGGATTTTAAAGTATATATACATCTTCCAAAAATTTGTCATGCATGATCACAATAACAAAGGTGGAATGGGGAATGTTGTAATTACATAAAGCGTGCGCTTAACCCAACCAATGACAGGTCATAAGTCCTGTAAACACCTTGATCATCCATGTTCAGTTTCCAGTTTGCGTCTTCGTCTCTATTGAGATACAATTAAAAATTGAATTAACCACCCTTTGGTGTAAATCCAGGATTTGTATACAGGTATAAGTATACATTCACAAATATTTGGTCTTCAAATATTCTGGTCAAAATTCTTTGGCATATAGAATGGAATAATACTCCTAGCGGCTTCTAACAATATGTTGGTCAACAGCCTTCACATTGTGTTAATAAGGTAGTTTGCTAAATGCCGAAAATCATTCTCCATAGATGGCGTTAGTGGGTCGGTTGTATAGGTTAATTCTTGAAAAAATTCACTAGTGCAACCAAATCTACATAGATGGCTGACTGAAACTGCCACGTGAAGATAAATATGGATTTTGAAGTATATATACATCTTCCAAAAATTTGTCATGCATGATCACAAATAACAAAGGTGGAATGGGGAATGTTGTAATTACATAAAGCGTGCGCTTAACCCAACCAATGACAGGTCATAAGTCCTGTAAACACCTTGATCATCCATGTTCAGTTTCCAGTTTACGTCTTCGTCTCTATTGAGATACAATTAAAATTTGAATTAACCACCCTTTGGTGTAAATCCAGGATTTGTATACAGGTATAAGTATACATTCACAAATATTTGGTCTTCAAATATTCTGGTCAAAATTCTTTGGCATATAGAATGGAATAATACTCCTAGCGGCTTCTAACAATATGTTGGTCAACAGCCTTCACATTGTGTTAATAAGGTAGTTTGCTAAATGCCGAAAATCATTCTCCATAGATGGCGTTAGTGGGTCGGTTGTATAGGTTAATTCTTGAAAAAATTCACTAGTGCAACCAAATCTACATAGATGGCTGACTGAAACTGCCACGTGAAGATAAATATGGATTTTGAAGTATATATACATCTTCCAAAAATTTGTCATGCATGATCACAAATAACAAAGGTGGAATGGGGAATGTTGTAATTACATAAAGCGTGCGCTTAACCCAACCAATGACAGGTCATAAGTCCTGTAAACACCTTGATCATCCATGTTCAGTTTCCAGTTTACGTCTTCGTCTCTATTGAGATACAATTAAAATTTGAATTAACCACCCTTTGGTGTAAATCCAGGATTTGTATACAGGTATAAGTATACACTCACAAATATTTGGTCTTCAAATATTCTGGTCAAAATTCTTTGGCATATAGAATGGAATAATACTCCTAGCGGCTTCTAACAATATGTTGGTCAACAGCCTTCACATTGTGTTAATAAGGTAGTTTGCTAAATGCCGAAAATCATTCTCCATAGATGGCGTTAGTGGGTCGGTTGTATAGGTTAATTCTTGAAAAAATTCACTAGTGCAACCAAATCTACATAGATGGCTGACTGAAACTGCCACGTGAAGATAAATATGGATTTTGAAGTATATATACATCTTCCAAAAATTTGTCATGCATGATCACAAATAACAAAGGTGGAATGGGGAATGTTGTAATTACATAAAGCGTGCGCTTAACCCAACCAATGACAGGTCATAAGTCCTGTAAACACCTTGATCATCCATGTTCAGTTTCCAGTTTACGTCTTCGTCTCTATTGAGATACAATTAAAATCTAACTTTATGTTTCCAAGATATGGAAAAATGATGAAAGTCACCAAATGAAGGATTAGTGGTGAGAAAAAATAAATGGAGCATTCATTGCAAATATAAATATCCACTAAACCAAATATAGCAGTACGTAATATAGTTCTAGTACCAACCCTTATATACGGAAGAAAAGCTTGGAACTGACAAAAGTAGGACAAAAGTAGGATAAATGCCGTAAAAATGATATCACTTAGAATATGTGCGGGAAAACTAAGTATGATAAATGACGAAATAAGGAAGAAATATTGAAGAAACTAAGATGATGACATTATATATAATAAGTAAAATAAAAAAAGGATCCCTAATGTGGTTAGGAAATATAGAACGAATGGATGATGAGAGCATTGTTAAAAAAAATATATACAAGCAGTGTGAGCAGAAAAAAAAGTCGAGGGCGACCGAGGAAAGCAAAGCATGACCAAATTAATACATTATTACTATACAGCCACATTCTTAGTCGGAAATATTGATGAGCGTGTATGTAACGATGCATGTTTTTAGAGTAAGCTCGAGATGTATGTCAGGACAGAGCAGTATGACGGTCAATCCCCTCTGCCTACCTATCCCCGAGAACGGCGTGATGGTTAGTTAATTGGTTTATTTAATATTAATTCCATGACACGTACATTACACTTCCCTGCGGGAAAACGGCGTAATGGTTTGTTTGTTTGTTTCCATTACACGTATAAACTTTAATCGAATTTCGAACGATTTAGAAAAGTGTGTGTAAAAATTTAAATGTGATAATACTTTTCTGTGTATCCATTTCAGAGATGTTGATGAAACGGCAGGTACTTATCGTATTGTCTGTGAGTTCATATTTCAAATGTTCTTAGTATCACAATTCTTAATTCTAAATTAAACAGAAGAAATCCAGTTTTATCAGCCTTCTATTTTACTATTATTTTCTCGCACGGATGTCGTTTTCTATCAGTTTTTGCGACCTTATTAAAGTGCGTATTTTTGATGATTCTGTAGTGATATGTTGTTTGAGAACGATTATGTTGCGTGTTAATTTGTGCTAAGCTAGGTGTTAAGCTACGTGTCAACTCATCAATAAGACTAAGGTAACACCGAAATGCTTCATTAATAATTAAATTAAGTGATTCGCTTATGTACCTTATATTCGCGTATTGTGACGTCAATCGTGCAGTGTGCCCATCGCGACAGTATGGCGTGCGTTGGTGTGCTGGATGTGTCGCTTAGCTAGCAGCGTGAAGCTCTAAGCATCTTGATTGAAATCATTGTTTAAGAATCAATAAATAATGATATTTGATGATTCATTAGAAAGGCGAAACATGCCATTCCCATAAACTAAAATAAAACTTCTAGAAAATAGACGTTATTATTCGATTACTAAAAATTACTATGCTGAATTCGGTATTCATATTTCCATCTTTTACGACGTGTTTAAAGAGAAATGAAATCCAATATTACATTGAGAAATAATGAGGGATACACAAAGGAGAGATACATGTGATTTAAACGCAATGTACAATAGTATGTTATTAAAACACACTACTTATACTATAAATAATATGCTGTAAATTATTAATGGATGAGGTAGAAGTTTTGGAAAACTCCAGCGAAACAATTTTGTCACTATCTATAATTAAACTAACTAACCATCACGCCGACTGCCACACTTTAACCAATGTGGCAATCCATGCTTCTCTTTTCGCCCCGCGGGAGACGCGGTGTGATGGGTTGCGAACCTCATCGATACCAACAGGCATCTTCCGCGCACACTTCGATCATCCGACGTCCACAAAATAAATCTAAAACAAATAATATGAAATAAAATAATAAAATAAAAATAATTTAACACATAATATTATTTTAGGTGCACTTGTTGTAAGCTGGACGATCCGGACTTTTGTGTTTATTTAATTTATATTCCACGTATCCACCGTTCTTTTATAAAACTAAAATAAAGCAACAAAAAATAATATATCTCTATCAAGGACCTTATCAAATTTTGAATTTAGATTTTTATTTCAAATAATTTATTACCCCACGTATCTACCGTTTTTTTTTCAATTAACTGTAATGAGGCACCTAAAACAATTCAACACCAGCAAGAACTTAAAAATATTAATGAAGAAATGATTGAAATTTATTTTAACAACTGTCAAAATTCTTTGTGTAAACGAATAAATTTGTATAATTTTATCATCCAAACAGTACAAACGTATTAACTATTACAATTTATTATTATAAAGTATGGCAACAATCAAATTGATCAAAAAAATTCACTTATTTACGAAATATCTCCAAAGTTACGGGAGCACCACATAAACCAAACCAATTTAAAAAATATATATAAACTATTCATATAATTTATATAAATTAAATCCAAGTAAAACCACTTATCAATCGTGTTGATTAATGCTGTAAATTAAAAGTGTTTTTAGTACGAACCCTCATTTATTTATTTTCCTTGCTAATTTATTAATTTCCTCTAAATTAATTCTACAACGAATTGAAATTTATTTTAGGCGTATTGTTCAGCGCAACGAATACTCGGTCTTTACTTATTTTAAGTGTATGTGATATAATATATATTTGTAGATTAGTTCTTTTTCTTTTTGAATTTCAATTAATTTTTTAATTTTCTTGATATGAATGTATAAAATCCGGAAATTAACGCTAACTATTAAAATTTGATAATATTCTGAATAATTTCTACTTGTCGAAAGCTCGTATTTCTCTGGAAAATTTGTCATGCATTAAATTTATTTTCATTAATCTAAATGTTAGTCATCAGTTTAATTTCGTCTCAAAGTTGAAAAAAAATGATTTGTGTATTAACGAATTCTGTGCAAGAGTAGGAAATCAAACAATTTTATTACATTAGCCTAACATTCTTATGCAAAATAGAAAAAAAATAGCATGTTTCCGTAAGAAGAATTAACTTACTAACTAACTAATTAGCCATCTCGCCGTCTCCCCGAAGAGGTACGCAGAAAGAATGGACTGCCACACTTTTCTTTCCTGACATATTTCTCTCGCTACCTCAACATTCATACATCGTGTCATGCACGCGCGTCGATTTCTCTGACTCCTCACACGGCCGACATTCAATACTTGATTTATTTGATCGTGCCACGTTTTCCTCGGCCTTCCTCTATTTCTGGTTCTATTTACATCATTAACATATAATTTTTTTATCATTCTTGCTTCATTCATTCATTAAGAAGATTTTGTTTTAGATATTTTCCCAGTAACGTCTACAAAGGTTTGTATATTAATCTGACGTATGGAAATGAAATATTATATATAGGATATAAGGTCACGTAAAAATAAGTTTTGTTTACATTAGATATCGGAAATACCACTTTAATTGGAAAAATCGTCCATAAAATTTTAATGATCATAAATACGTATACCCAAGATAAAAAGCCTTTTTTGCCTAACGCTAGGGAGCAAGGAAAACCCAGGACTGTCCCATGGAGAATCTTTATTAATTATGCAACACCACTTTTGTTCCGTTCTTTTTAAATCCTTTCACAGTTCACGAAATAATGAAAAGGCTCTGTTTAATTTTGTAAAAAGTTCTGGCTACTTAAGAAAGAAAATCAAGAAAATTTATGTTCAAATAAATCATCTCTTTCTAGCGCGCAATATCTATATATAATATATAAATTACGAACGAAGCCGTTTTCGTCGCAGATAGTGGAAACGAATTATTTGGTGTCGAGAATATATAAGGTGTGCATGGCTAACTTGAATATTTTATAATGAATGACGGAATTTACAATGCTGATGGGTTTTGAAAGGGAAAGCGACATGACAGTTTTTAACATACGTGTGAATCAGGTGAACCTGGAGCAGGTATCTGAGATTGTGTATTTA
This sequence comes from Lepidostoma basale, assembly GCA_022606425.2. Lineage (NCBI taxonomy): Eukaryota > Metazoa > Arthropoda > Insecta > Trichoptera > Lepidostomatidae > Lepidostoma > Lepidostoma basale. The sequence goes on along the minus strand of JAHDVF020000477.1, from coordinate 149,372 downwards.
GGAAGCGTGTTCACAGCAGATATCCGAATGGACGGACAGTGAGGTCGAAAAAATGTTGGTGTGGTAATAAATCGAACGTAGTTTTAAAAACTGTTTTTGGAAACAAAAATTCATCAATAAAAGCAAAAATGGCCGTTCCCAATGGGGTTTTAGTACCAACTCTGATGTGTGGAAGTGAAGCATGGAACTGGCTAAAAAGGGGTGAGGGCAACTCAATGCGCTAGAGATGAGATCCTTAAGGTGTATGTGTAGTAAAATAATGTACGAGAGAATTTTTAATGACAATATAATGAAGGAATGTAAAGTGAAATAAAGTATTATGAACAAAATTATGAATGGATCACTGTGTCGGTTTGGACATATCGAATGCATGGATGAAGAAAAAATGTTTAAAAAAGTATACGCTTAGGATGTGAATAGAGTACGGAGTCGTGGGAGACCAAGGAAAAAATGATTTTTTTTTTGTCAAATTTCAAAGGTCGGCCATGTTAGAAGTCAGAAGAATCGACGTGCGTCCATTACTCACTGTTTGAATGTAAATGAAGTTAAAGAGGTGTGTCAGGATCAAACAATTTGGCTGCTAGGATCGAACACTTCTCTGCCTATCCTTCTGAGACAATACCGAATTTCCCACACATCCATTAAACTTCATTTATCCGGATAAGAGAATGCAACCTCAACAAAAAATCAATCAAATATGAAATGTCGGCCACGTGAGAAGTCGGAGAAATCGGCGTGCATGCATAACACAATGTTAGGATATTTATGAAGCGCGAGAAGTAAGCCAGGAAGGTGTGTCGGCCAAAATAATCGCTTATATTAGGTCCTTACATATGAAATTGGCGTTTTGTATGGGAGGAACATAAAGTTGATTTTTTTAAATATAATATATTTATTTAATCAAAGTATGTACCATTGCTATCTATGCACTTTTGCCATCTCATAGGTAGTTCATCGATCCCTTTACTAAAAAAACATTCGGACGGGAATCAATAAAATCTTTGAAGTCGGTTTGGACTGCCCCATCGGAGTTGAATTTTTTCCCTTGCAAGAAGTTATCCAAATTTCGAAAAAAATAGTAATCTGTTGGGGCAAGGTCTGGAGAGTACGGTGGATGTCTTAGACATTCCAATTGAAGCTCTTCTAATTTGGTAGCCGTCTGTTGTGCAGTGTGTGGTCTAGCGTTATCATGAAGCAGCAGTGGCCCAGAGCGATTAACCAGCCTCGGTTGTTTAGCAGCTAGCTTTTCCATCATGGTTTGCAGTTGCTGACAATAGACATCTGCGGTAATCGTCTGGCCAGATTTAAGAAAGCTGTAGTGAACGACACCAGCACTAGTCCACCAAACGCTCACAAGTAACTTTTTTGGAGTCAATTTTCGCTTGGGGCATGGTTTGGCTGGTTCGGCAGGGTTCAGCCATTGCGATGAGCACTTCCGATTATCATACAGGATCCACTTTTCATCAAAGGTAATGATTCGATTCAAATTCCTTCATTATTGTGCGGGTTGAGTAATGCAACGCAGCAGTCAACGCGCGTTTGTTGATTTGCTTCACTCAATTCGTGAGGTACCCACCTTTCAAGCTTTTTCACCTTCCTAATTTGCTTCAAGTGGATTAAAACAGTTTTATCACTAACACCGCAGCCGTCCGAGTTAGCTGCAAGCTAACTCGGACGTGGTTTGCGATGGATCCGCTTCCACAATAGCCTTCAATTCTTCATTATCAACTTTGGTCTCCGGCCGTCCACGGGGCTTGTTCTGCAGGTCGAAATTTCAAGAACGAAAACGTTGGAACCAAAAATGCACTGTGTTTTCTTTTGCGGCATCACGGCAAAATGTGTGACTATTTTTGTTACACCATGTACTCGCTGCGAGAATCCAAAAGCTGTGAGATTTAAACCAAATTCGTATTTCCCAACATATCCCACATAACTTGGTATCATAACGGAAGCGATTTTGATACAATTTTCGCCGAATGAAATGCTGCATGCATAAATATTTTATGATGAAATGTAGCGAATAATATTGAAATTCTCAAAATTGTTTCATACCACATTCCGAATATCATATTCGAATAAACATTCGTTAAACTAGATTGCTTTGTAAATTCCTAGTATTTAAAGATTTGATTAATGGCAATGAATGAACTCAAGGTGGACCAACTCTTAAAAATCTGTATGGGATGAACATATTTTAATTTATTGATTCTCATTATCATCAGCCTTTAGTGGTCTAGTGCTGAACATAGGCCTCCTTTCCCGACCTCCACAACTCTCTATCTCTCGCCGTTCTGTGCCATTGACCTTCTTCCACTCTCTTGATGTCATCAGACCATCTGGCATGTGGTCTACCTAGATTTCTATGGTCGGATCTCGGTCGCCACTCCAGGTACGTCTTGTCCACCGATCAACCGTGGTCCTCGCTATATGGCCGGCCCAATTCCACCTCAGCGAGACTATTTTGCATGCTACGTCCGCAACTTTGGTCCTTTCTCTGATCCATTAGTTTTGCTTCCTGTCTCGCAGACTGTTGTTTAACATGCTCTTTTCCAATGCCCGCTGCGTAACTTGGAGTTTCTGTATTGTTCTTCTTGTGAACATAACTGTTCCTAGCCCGTATGTCAGTACAGCGAGAAATATATATATATTTTTTTGCACTCATCCGCACTTCAGGATGTTTTCAAGAAGCTTGACTAAAAAAACCAGGACATAAAAAAATGGCAAATTTTTAACTAACCCATGATTTGTAGATGATATCGTCCTATTTGAAAATGACGAAACACAATTGCAATCGATGTTCAACGATGTCAATGATCTCTCGAGCTCTGTGGGTATGAAAATCAACTACTTCAAAACAAAAATTATGTGTAGGTACTTTAGGGCGCTCACAAACAGTGACGGTAGAGGGAAAGATCATTGAAAGAGTTGATGCGTAATATACTCGTATATCTGGAACATACGGTCAAGCTTGGCGAAGATAACCAAGAAGCCGAGATCGAACGTAGGCAGGGTCTTGCATTGGCTGCTTTCGGTTAAAACTCCATATTTAATAATTAATACGAATGAGAACGCCCGTCTTCTATAAATATTATTATAATTTATGGAAATAATATGTTTCGCCTTTCACTTCCGAAAAATCACATTTGATAATGCCTTGGTTTTGTCTGCGATCACAATTGCAAACAAAATGCTATCCAAAAAAGCTGAAATGGCAGTGCACAATGGTATTATTGTATCGACCCATATATATGGAAGTTAACCATGGACCTGACAAAATGGGATGATAGTAGAATAAATGCAGTAGAAATTAGATATCTTAGACGAATGGGAAATATTTTGGCATGGTAGAGTGTTGAATGAAAATATAAAAAGTGAATGCAGTGCGAATGAAAGTGTTAGGAATAAAATTATGAAAGTAACATTAATGTGGTTAAAATAATTAATGCAGAAAGAAAGGTAAGGAAAGTATAAGTTAATGAAATAAATGGAACAAGAAATAGAGGAATACAGAGGAAAACGTGACATGATCAAATAAATCAAATATTGAATGTCAGCCACGTGAGGAGTCGGAGAAATCGACGTGCGTGCTTGACATGACGTATGAAAGTTGAGAAATTGAGAGAAGTATATCAGAAAAAAAACAAATGGTGGTCCATTATTTCTGTTTACTCCTTCGGAGAGCTGGTGTGATAGTTTGTCAGTTGGTTAGTTAGTCAAATCAAATGTTTTGGATTATGTGTATAACTCGATGACAGAATCTTGTGAAATAAATATTGTGGTCAAACATCGGTATAATGCTTTTAAGATGTAATCGCTTTTGTATTTATGTTAGGTTAGATTTTACAGTCCAACTTCTCGAGATGATGTATATACTTGAGAAGTCCAAAGTTCAAATGATGTCTTGAACAAATAGTGGTGGTTGGAAGTTCCGCAGTTACGAAAAATGTCATGGTCCTACTAAGGCCCGAACAATCATTCAATATTCCAGAAGAATAATCAAAGAGCAAAATTTGCTGGTGGTTTTACAGTAAGTAATTAATGTTTTGTATTATTTATTGGTTTGCAATTCGGCACACAGGTGGTGGGCTTACGATCGTTTAACACAAACTAAACATTTGTTCTGTAATTTCTAAACAAAACAAAGTTTATTGTGTTAAGGATATTATTCTGGTTGCATGCTGTATGGGCCCTTAATTAATACGATCTGTTGGCAAGCCTACTTTGGAAGTTCTGTTGTAATTTGCACAGCCCAAAACAATTATCTAGGCCATTCCTTCTGCAAATATAACGTCATCTGCTCTATACGGCTAAATCAAAAACAATGGCACGATTTCTCATAACTATCGAATTACCATTGTATTAATTCATGTAAACACCCTTCCTAAAACAGGTTTAAACTAGCTAATTGGACTTAAACAAACTAATATAAATATTCTTCCGTATAAGGCACTTAATTTGTGGTGTGGCATTGTTAAAAATATCTAATTTTAAACACTTTTATTTTGTTTCTACACCAGTTAACTATCTAATTAACTAACCATCACGCACTTCATCTCAAAGGGGTAGGGCAGGATGGACCCCCATACTGCTCTGTTCTGATATACTCTCGAGCTTCCTCTACATTCATACATCGTAACATGCACGTTCCTCGATTTTCCAAGGTTTCTCTTTCTACTCAAACTGCTTACTCATACACTTTAAACCATTCTTACCTCTTCACCATTAACCATTTCAGGAATCCTTTTTGAATTTGACTTATTATGCAATCATATGCTTTAAATTTCTTTCTTATTTCGTCGTTCGGTATTCTAACATATATCATTTTCTAAAACATTATTCTCAGTGATCTCATTTCTATGGCATTTATCCTTCTTTCATTCATAGTTTGCCAGCTTCAATATTCAGTTCCATACATGATGGTTTTACACTTTATTTTGTTTAATCGTACTAACCAGTTTTGCTACCGCCGGATCAACTTGTTTTCGCAACCTTGGCGACAGGGAATCCGGGGAACCGAATAAGCGAATAAAGTGGTCTAAAACAAAATGAAACAACTTCACGAAAGTCAACGATGTTGTCATGAATACAAGTACTACGGCAACAGTTTCCAAAAGTATCCTAATGTAGAACCCAAACGTTAGTAAAAATATTAAAACAATCAACTATAAGAATCAATCTGCGACATGCGTGAATAGCGTGAATGGTGATAATCTGGAACAAGTGGATGAATTTGTATACGAAATATGTTTATAAAGGATGGGCTAGTGGAGTGAGATATTGAAAGAAGGGTAGGGGCAGGCCATAAAGTGAATAGTGCTTTTAAAGTTGTCATCACAAACAAAAGCCTATCCAAAAAAGCTAAGATAGCAGTTCGCAAAGCTGTTTTTGTACCGACACTTATGTAGTGACGTCCAAAGAAGGGTTGGTGGGGGTAACAAAGTAAATGGAGCTTTAAAAACTGTTATTGTAGTAAACATAAAAGTGACCGTTCACATTGGAGTTTTAGCACCAAAACCGATATATGGAAGTAAAACATGAAACTGACAGAAGAAGGCTTAGAAGAATAAATGCAATCGAAATAAAATCTCTAAGATGAATATGTGCTTAATCTGTATACGATAGATTGTTAAATGCAACTATAAGAAGTAAATGTCTTTCATGTTAGTGAAAGTACGTTCAGAAGGCAAATACTCTTAATTCTGGAGAGTATCCTGTCTTCCTAATGTTGAACCATCTCTTATGCGTTTCTGGTAGTATACTATATATAATATATTATTTTACCTGTTCTCAAATAAATTTTGCAAATAAAATTAATCGCCTTAAAAATAAATTTTGTAATATCTGTTGATGAAATAAACTGATTTGATTTGATTTGATTTGATTTGAATGTATGGCCGAAATGTTATGATCAAAATAATGATAAAATAATTAAGATAGTTTGGACATGAAATGAATGAAGAAAGAATGTTAAATAAAGTATACCATATGTATTATTAAATGTCGGCAACGCAAGGGGCCGGAGAAATTGACGTGTATGCATGAGACGATGGATTAATCTAGAGAAATGGAGAGAAGTATGTCAGTTAAGAGCTGTGTGGCGGCTAATTCTTTCTGCCTACCTCTTTGGTGAGATGGATAGTAAATATCCGATTGATTTCGAGCTCAGTGGAACATTAAGAGCCACGAGAACACCGAACCGACTTCGCTGTTTATTTAATCAGATTACCCTTCTAGCATTCGAATTAAGCAATATTGTGCAGCAGAGCTAAAAAACGAACGCTACTTCGACGTTGACAAATTGGAGCTTGGTCGCCTAGCGCGCTGAGACGCCGACAGAATTATTTATCGACAGAATCGAACCATAGACCTGCACACGCGCGACATTTGCCGAAATTAGGTCTTTTACAATATGTAAGTTTTATTCTAGTACATGATAAATACGAATGAAAAATGTGTGTCTGTTTTATAGGAGTACTATAATATTTTATAAGAATGGCATGTTTCGGTTTTTTAAGGCATTATGAAATGCTAATGACATTTAATAATGCCTTATATAGGCAAAATAAGTCATTACCATATAATATAATAAAACGGATAGAAAACAGACGCTTTCTTACGTATTTTTTACATATTGTTGCACTTTTAACATCAATTCCATTAACGTGCAATTGCGTAAAATTATTATTTTTATATGGTTTTTGTTTTTTTATTTTCATATGGTGTACTATTAAGTTAATGGAATTCACTATTTAAATGTGTTCTTATATTTTCTTTAAATAGTGCAATTTATGATGTATTAAAATGATCAAATATTATGTAAAATAATTGTATAAAGCAACAAAATGTTCATAGTGTAAAATGTTTTAGTTTTAAGTCCTTTCCTTTTCTGTTTTCTAAAGGTCCATAATTAGTTTATATGTAACTTATCCCTTCTGTCCCATAATGAGTTTTCTACTCATGGGAATACAATGTAACTATTGTATGTTTATAAATAAATAAAAAATTAAAAAAAGAAACAAAGAACGAATTTAGACCGGGCAATTGACCGAAACAATTATTAAAAAGAAATCAAGGAAAAACTCATTGCGGCTTTTGGAGGACTCGCATAAAAACAAGTATGCTTGGCCTTGGACTCGTGTGGCTATTCCTCTTACGTCTGATGGGAACATTGTTGGAAGGGGATTTGGTGGGTTGTTAGTTTATGCGGGGGCATGATTTGTGTGGCCCGGAGTGTTCCTCTGAAGGAGGATCGATTTTGGGCGCTTGTAGCGGCTGGAGGTGTTTGGGTCGTAATTTGAGAGGTCTTTTATTGTGGGGTTAGGATGTGAAGGGAGTCCTTCGTAAAAACTTATGACACGCTTATCACTGTTGAAAGTACGTCAGGATATAATACCTAGAGTGTGTAGGTCGATCATCTTTGCCAACATCTTCTTACAAAAGGCATTGCAATTTGTTTGTTATTATATCATATATATTACTATAGTTATTTTATCGTTATTATATCACTATAGTTAATTCTCGTGTTTTTGTATTTTATACGAGTAAGATAATAGTCTAATAATAGTGTGAAGGTTGATCGATTTTACGTGATTTATAATATATCGTTGGTGGTGAATTCTTCTTCTTCTTAAGAGTCTGATGACCTTATATTGGTTGCATCTTCGTTTACCTGGGTAGTGGACTGCCAACTATCTCGCCATCTTTTCGGTGGTCGGCCACGTGGTCAGGAACCTTCCGTTAGACTGTCTCGAGCTCTATTTGGGATCCTATTTTCTTAGATACGGGAGATATCCTCTTTCAACCTCACGAATTTCTTTGGTTTCATATTTTTATTATTTAGTCAAGAAGGTTTTTTTCTATATATCGTAGTACTTTCATCTCGTTGATATGCAGGAGTTGCTTGGTTCGAGCTGTGCCGGCTCTGGATTATAAAATATTGCGATTGTGAAGGTAGGTCTTACGCAAGCTTTATAGATCCTCATTTAACCTTTATTTTTCCATATGGTTTCACATAAACAACCTGATATGAATGCAGTTTTGTGTGTGTCTTGCTGTTTCGCTTTGCCGTATAGATCACTGTGGCTAACCATCTTTATACCCACGTATTTCAATCGCGTCACTAGTTTTATTGCAATTGTTAATGTTTATCGGCTATCGTCATTCGCTGAAAAAGTGTTTGTGTTTATAAAACAAAAGTTATATTTAATCAAACCATTCATTATATTGTATAATAATATAATATTAAATTAAAGTGTTGAATATTTACGAAAACATATGTTTTATAGAAGTATTTTAGTAGTTTAAATAAATTATTTTATAGAAGTATTGTAGTAGTTTAAGTATTGTAGTAGTAACAGCTAGAATAACAGTGCACAATGGTGTTCTTCTACCGACCCTTATGTATGGAAGCGAAGCATGGATCTGGTAAAATAAGGATGAAAGTAGAATAAATGCAGTAGAAATGAGATCTTTTAGACGAATGTGTCGATACTCTGTATATGAGTGTCGAATAAAAATATAATAAGTGAATGCGGTGCGAAAGATAGTGTCATGAACAAAATAATGAAAGGATCATTAAGATGGTTTGGACATATGGAAAGAATGAATGAAGAAAGAATGGTAAAAAAATTATATGTTAATGATGTAAATGGAACCAGAAAAAGAGGAAGACCGAGGAAAACGTGGCACGATCAAATAAGCAAATATTGAATGTCGGCCATGTGAGGAGTCAAAGAAATCGACGCGCGTGCATGACACGATGAATGAATGTTGAGGAATCGAGAGAAATATGTCAGGAAAGAAAAGTGTGGCAGTCCATTCTTTCTGCCTACCCCTTCGGAGAGATGGTTAGTTAGTTAGTTTAGTTTTGTAGTAGTTTATGGGAGTGACATGTTTGGTTGTGATTTTATATTAAATGAATATTTGCTTAAGCTTTCATTTGATATAATTTAGTACTATGTGTATTATTGAGTGAATGTGTGTTAATCCCCAAAACTTTGTTAATATAAAATAAGCGACAAAAACGTTCGACGAAATTCAATGCTGAAGTTTTTTGCAGAAAAGAGTTTGAGTCATCGATCCGATTAAACATTCTGTCCACGTTGGGTTACCAATATACAAACGCCAACTACAGAAGGTGTGATTCGGAGTGTTCTGGGCAGTGAGAAAAACAACTAAATTCGAGAACGACTATTGTCATCTGTCCGTGGGCTTAGCGAAGCTTGATATTTGTTTATGCTTTTAACGCTCAAACACCCGAACCTTCTGGCAATCGACAATACTCAGCGTCCAGTTCTCTCTTCCAAGACGGGCCTCATAAATATGTTATATATGCGGAATAAAATGTAACTCCTGACTGAAAATACCAAGAAAAATAATTATCATGTATTGAATAAGTGTCTTTCCATGTTTACTAGTAAGAGAGGAAGAGAAAGAATTCCAACTACCAGCAGACAAATTTCCAGGAGGATAAAATAACTCTAGGACGTTCTCTCTGTCAACCCTTGTTTCTGTCTACCCTTTCGGAGAAACACCGTGATGGTGTGTTGTTACATAATTATTTATTGAGTTAAATCTTAATTTAACCGTCGCGTTGCCATGTGGTCAATTGAGTTTCCACTGCCAATTTAAAGTTGATTTTCTTAAAACCTATGGACCTTAATATTATAAAAAAAATTGTAATCCTCCATTGAAGTGTTCTCAATATTTCGTAATAAAAAAAAAGCAAAAAATTACTTCCTTCATCCCAAAAAAAAATATTTTCTAAGACTGCCCTCACCTTCATTCGTGTTAAGGTAGAATTTGTTTTGCTAATATTTACAACTTTATCAAAAGTGACAAATACTTACTCGCTGTTTTGAACATATTATAAATTATATCTTTGACCTTTTCAATAGGTACGTAATAATACCGACTGGATGAAAACGCACCACGTAACTTAATAATATCAGAACTGTGAAAATATTAACTAATACGTACTCGTTGTCTTGAACGTACTATACATTTTGCCTAGGTGCCTTTATCTTCGCCCCGCCCGCCGCTGCGCGCAGACAAGTTTATACCTGATGTTTAGTCGGTCGTATTCCGTCGTATGCTATGACGCATTACATATCAGAAATCGCATGGTTCCAGAAAAAAATTAATAATGATATGTTTTTCAAATAATCCATGTATGTTATAGATATCGATCTATTCCTAATGAAATTCCCTACAAGATGACATAAATTAAATTTTGATTCATCTAGTCATATGCTTGATATTTAGATAAAGTTAGCGGTAAACTGAACTTACCACATGGGAGCAAGCGTTTTGTTTTGAACACGGTACGTTAAGGGTTAAGAAGAAGTAAAATAATTCTCAAACGTAAGGAAAAAATGAAGATAATGCAAGATATTACTGAGTAAATAAATGACAAATTGCCGTTGACTATTTCCAATAAAGACACCTTCCGCCATAAATAATAAATGGACCGGGGTGTTAATTTGATACGTATCTTTGAACGAAGTTGGGGAAAGGGCACAAATATGCCCTGGGGTGGCAAAAATTTGGAGATGTATCTTTGATGTAATAAGATGAGTCACAGTTTATATCAAATACAGAACACACTTTATAACAGGGGTCGGTGTTTGGGGTGCGAATGTTTGATGTTTTCTATTTATAGGGGTTGGATGCAATTGGCCTATTCGCAAATACGCGGCCGGAGGGCTCGGGGAAGTATTACAACAGGGGTAGTGGATCTCATTATTCGCTACATGAATATTTTATTACAAAGAGGATTTGAGATTCTTAATGTTTCCTTCTTTAATGTACTCTATACCATTGTTAGTCATAGCTTAAGTGTAGCTGAATTAATAGCTTAGAATATTTAATGATTTTGATAAGAACATTTCTAACTCTACAATAATGATTTAATAATAGGTATTTTTTTCATCATATATTTTTATTTGGTTAAAATTAAATTATTTAATTTTGGAAGTTAAACTGTTGCTCAAATTTATGGATATAATCCATTTAGAGCTAATTTTCAATCATAAAAAAACTGTTTAATCTAACTAAAAATGGAATTATTACAATTGATGTTCTTTTTTGTCATGTTTCTGACTTTCGTAGCGTTTCAATTTTATGTATTTATAAATTAAAGTAGTAAATAATGTGAAATTATAAAATGATGATTTTTTAATTAAGTAAGATAGCATTTTTAGAATTTTGAGTTTATTTTCCAGACACGTTCCAAATATATTCTTTCTTCAACGTTAACATCGTTTTCAAGATTGTGAATTGATAATTGACGACCTTCGTGGCAGAGTATTAAGAGCTCTGACTGTCACACCGAAGGTCCCGAGCTCGATTCCTGTCGATACTGATTCCATTATACATGCCACATCTCATCATCCTAACAACCATAAGCTGGCTGGATTCCACTTCATGATTCACAGATTGTTAACAATCACTATAACCTCTCAAAATTTTAATCGCGAAATATATACTTTTAAATAAATTGCATCTAATAATGACTATCGATCATCGATCGATAACTTAATAATAAAAATAAAATAAAAATTCGCTTAAATATTTTTATTCTCCAATAAATTGAAGTAAATACCAATGGAGGCAATTTTATTTTTGGATAGATTTTCCGATAATATCAGCGTGTGCCCAAATATATAAAGCCTGCATTCTACACCCGAAAATATTAAGGACAAATTCTTGGAAATTCTAAAGATAAAGTTATATTATTATATATATTCAACCAAAGTGGAATCTACCAGATAAATTGTGAGGATTGTGATGCCGTGTATATTGGAAAGACGGGTCGGTTAATTTTTGAAGGATTATAAATGTTTTATGAACACTAATTTTCATATAAAAAAAAAAAAATATATATATATATATATATATATATTATATATTATATATTATATATATATTATATATATATATATACATATTATTAATATATTATGTTGTTGGTTAAGGTTATTATATATATATATTAGTACATATATTATTATATATATACATATGGCACATATACATACATATATGCCATGCCATTATTATATATATATATGGCTACATTATTATTACATATACATATAGCCATTACACATTATTACATTACCACATTATATATTATTGTCATTGCCACATATACATACATATTATATATATATATATTACCTAAAATTTTCCACTTTTGTTCCCTTTATTATTAATGTTATCTGCTTCCTTATAATGTTTATTGTATAAAATTTAAAATATTATGATTCATCGTTTTCGACTCTACATTATGTGTAATTGTTCCTTCTAATTACTGTTTATATTATTTTTTTCTATTTTTTTTCCACCTTAAATATGTTCTCCTATAAATAGTAAGTATCCGTTCTTTGGATTAACTTTAATTAAGTACCTAACTCAACTCCAGGAAGAACTTCAAAATTATATCAAAGAAATTATACAAATGGACATAGGAACGCACAAAAATTTAACAATTTATATATTTTTGTAACACCCGATGAAGTCAACATAGGTTGACGAAACAGCTGTCGCGAAAAATAATAATTAAATTTTGATACATAAAAACAGAGTTGTATAACAGGCCAATAAAATGGACTATTTAATTTTGTTTGTAATATCTTTTGAGAAAATAAACTGATTTGATTTGTTTTACCCACATCCGTCTGAGGGATCTCATCTCTAATGCATTTATTCTGTTCTCATCCTTATTCTGCCAGTACCATGCTTCGCTTCCATATATAAGGGTTGGAACTAGAATTCCATTGTGAACGACCATTTTTGCTTTAATTGATAAGTTCTTGTTTCCTATAACCGTTTTTTTGTTAATCACACCAACGCTTTTATTGATGTCACTGTCCGTTCAGCCATCCGCTGTGAATATTTTACCTAAATATAGTACCTACACACATGCAATAACATGTTTTGTTTCAATTTACGAATGTCATCCATATGCAATAATACTTTGCCGCATGAAGGAGATTGCGACTACATGATTGTCAATTGAGGTTAGCAATACGTTCCTAATCTCAGAATATCATTTGTTCCATAGATTGAACATAGATTAGACCATAGAGGAAATTATTGAATCCTGCAATCAGCACACGCTACAATGCAACGTATATATGTTTGTACAAGTAGATACCGCAGATGAATTGAAATATATTGGTAAACACTATACACATTGTGTATCTCTTAGTTACTATTATCTGAATAGAATAGAATTATTATTCCATTCAGATAATATAAACTAAGAGAAGGTTCATATATATAGTAATCTGAACTAGGAGTAAAGTGCATAAATTATATACTAATGATAATTACAATATACGCATACGCATACGTCAATATATTGTTAAGATAATCTAATGATTTTACTGAAATCTTTTGACGGGAGTTCATGTTTTTTAATAATGAAACAACGGTGTTTTTTTTTTAAATCAATGCCTCCATTATCTTCTTTATTTCGACAGCTGTCAAAATGTAGAAAGAAATGGAAGTAGTTATTTACTTTACTGTTGCTGAATTTAAACATTAATATATTCTATTCTACCATATTCTGGCTTTTTTGTCTTCTGCGTTTACACATATGTATAGACTTGGTATATGTAAAGTTTGGTAATTAAAATAAATCGTTGAGATATAAATTGTAATGGTTACTCATATCACTTTGTTTTATTGTGTACTTAGGTAGCATATGTATAATGTTAATACACATAAAACCTACAAGCTCTATGATAATACTTAGTTTTGGAGCGTGTAATCCTAAGGACTGTAATAAACTTAATGTGATACGTGCTTCATACAATCTCTTCACATATTCTACCACTGTGTGCGCAATATGTGTCTTAGCATGGGTATAGAAACACTATTCGCTGAGTTTCGACGCCTGACTTCATTTGCAATAAAAAAAGTCTCGACATTATTCGCGGTAAATAAAAATTATTTCGGCTGGACTACGGTCGGTTAGCTCAGATAGACGGCTTCAGTTCATCATAATATTACATCTACTACTACTTCTCGGCGCTACATCCCGGTGTGGGACATGGCCTCCTACACAACGGTCCTCCACTGACTTCTGTCCCTGGGCATTGCTCGCCATTCCCCAGTTCTTTCTATTTTCTCCCTATCTTCTCCCGCGCAATCAGCCTATCTTTTCCTCAGTCTACCTCTCGGTGTCTTAATATTACATACAATATAGTAAAAAGGAACAAAAGTAACAAGGTTTATAAGATACATTCTAATATGGGCTTCAAATTTAGTCGGCCGCACTACTGAGGTCAAAGAGCTACCAAATTTTTAAGCCAATGCCAACAAAATATATGAAATATTTTATTTTGATGGGCAGTGTGATATTATGGCGGTTAGGTGATGTCAGCGGGCGGCCGAAACCAGTCGAAGCCATAAAACAAGTGGGATTTGACTGAATATATATTTTAGAAAAAAAAAATCAGTAAAGGTTGTAAATAGATTAATATAACCCTAGATCACAAACTTATTCTCGAGTAACATAGTAACTAAAATTAAGTCATTTTGACTAATAATATGAAACGACAATCTTTTTCTTGAAATGACATTTATTTTATAAAAGTAGCTAACGTGTGAGGACATATATTGTGGTTTATAAAAAAACTATGAGACACCTAGAAAAGGCTAATTTTGGTAGTTTAAGCAGACAGGAATAGTATGATCGCTAGAAAAGGTTTTACAACAGGATGTCATGTAAATTTGGTCAACCAGTTCTTTTGACAAACCAGTCCACTTTTTTACCTTTATTTAACTGATTTTAGAATAACAGTCACAACATTTTAAATTTTCTGGATATCTTTATAGTAACTCAAATCTCTCAGCACTTATAGATACCTTACCACTTCATTTGGAGTCAAACAACATTCTCGTAGGCAAGTGGTAACCTTTTTATAGCTACTGATTACAGAGCAAAGATTTCATATCATTAGCTGAGGTGTATTAATTAGTATATGATAATACTTTATACTTCTCCTTTTTCACACCAATTTCAGCATTCGTGTGGATTACAATCTGACTAATCCTTTCAAAAGAAATAATATAATCAAATCTACATTATCTTTGGCTTCATTTATGTAAGTCCAGGTATAAAATGGATAAGGTTTCGAGCTTATGTACGTAAGCTTGAACTGCGTGAAGTGGATGCCCACCTGTATTTATTTTTTAACATAAATGTAGGCTTTATCTAGATGTAACTATGCTTAAGTGTTATTTCATTGTTTCTTGAAAAATGATATAAAACTTCTGATTAAATAATCAATAGAAATTAATACGTTTCCCTTCTAGGAGTTTTATTCAGTTTTCATAAAAACAAAAATAAAACTCCAAAACCTCATTTTCATTTATATGTATTATGCTTTAGTGGATATATCGCACGCTTAATAGAATACTGGCTTAATTAAAAAAAGCAATCTGACATGAGTCGGTGTTTTAACAAAAACAGTCGAAAAACACGTATGAATGAAAAAGACCGTTATAGTGTAATGGAGGTCAATTGGCGGAATTTTGACTTAATTTTAACGCGAAACGTTGGATAGCGTTAACACAAGCCTCTGTCTAATGATAACTCAATTATGACCTAAACCATAATCAGTCAGTTTACTATTAAGCGTGCGATGTGTCTATTTGCAGTGATAGCTTTACAAGTGCCATTTATTTTGTTCCCCGCACCGACCATTCTTTCGATGTCATTCTCCATTTTTCCATCTTCTGTAACCATGATTCTCTTCTTCTTCTTCTTCGATGGCCCTACAGCCCATATCGAGCCTTAGCCTCCAGTATTCTTCGCCTCCAACTCCTCCTGTCCTCCGCTTCGACCCTCCAATCTGACACTGTAACCATGATTCTCAGAAAAATAAATTCGTTAACTTGTACCAGTTTCTCAGCGTTTGCACATGTATCACAATTTGTCATACATTCTTCCTTCTCAAATACCACTTTAGACTAAGACACATTCATTGTAAGGTTACTTTGAATGTATGATTCATATATTTTTTGTGAGATATATTATATATTATTTAATTACAATATACGCGGTCTGTTTTGCGACCGACATATCGGAAATCATTGCGATTTTAATTTTCAGAATAATTATACCTCATTCAAAACAGGTGTACAAAATTTCATAACTCTGCTTATATCATATAGCTTAATTTAATCATTAATCTATATTAATATTATATTTAATAAACAGGTACAACTATTTTGAATGAATGAATGCAAAACATTCATATGATATCAGCAGATCATATTATATATTTTATAATAGTATACTACATACATTAAGGTCATTTTGTATACCTCAAGATGTTCACGTGATATAAAGGATCATTTTTCAAATGTTTTGAATTGTAAAAGTATCAGCCACCAAGAATGCTAGTTTTCAACGGAATATTCGAAGGAATGGATAAAGAATTACGGTGTAATGAATATTGTTTTAATATCATGTTCTCTCGAACGTAAGCAGGAATTGTTGCAATACACAAAGATGCAATATTATCCAATTGACTTATTTCAAATATCGAATCATGAACAGGATAATCAAATTCAGTTGGTTGACTTTATTACAATATGTAAGGAAATACAATTTCGAAAAGAATCGAGATCTTCCGCTAGCTGTATTTTGATCTTGTGATCGGTTGGTGGATTATTGTGAATACCAATATCTGATTCTTAGTTGAACATGGAATCTCGAAGATGACATAATTTACTTTGTTTTATTCTTTTGTAAACTGTGTGCTTATTTTATAATAGCATATACTCGTACATTATGAACATTTTATGAATATTTCATTTTTAATATCTACTGTTTACTATCTATTGTTTACTAGTAAATATCTATTGTTTACTAGTAAATTTGACTTTTCGCTTTGAACATGATAATTATATTTGGATTTATTATTTGTACAATACTCCAGTTCTATTTCATTTCATCGTGAATTACACAGGAAACTTAATCAGTTGTATTTCAATAATTTGAATACACTGTTTTTAGGAATTGTCATTTTATCGCATAAAAATAAACAATATTATTAAAGAATGAATACGAACGAGAATGTTTGTTTTCTAGTAATTTTATTATATTTTAAGTGAATAACATGTACCGCCTATCTACAGCACAATCAAATGTGATAATGTTTACATACAGGCATTAACAGGCCTGGCAGACCTTTGACAGACACTCATTTGATAATGCCTTAAAGAGACGAAACATGTCATTCACATAAATTGTAATAAAACTTTTAGAAAACATACGTTTTCATTCGTATTACTTATTTGAAATGGAATTTTACACCTTTGTTGTAAACCAAACGTACTCTTATTTCGTTATATTTCTTCTCTTTCTTTATTTTCTATATTTGATATTTACGCTAATAATCAAATGTACCTTGTGTAAAACGTAGAGCAGGACTATTTACTAAGGTTTATCATAGATGGCGCTAGTATGTGTCACAACGTACCTACTCATGAAGTGCAGCGCCATATTAATTAAAAAAAAGAGTAATTTTGTATTATATTTTGTTTACATCTATTACCTATATGAACGTGTAGTTTTTATCGAGTTGTCATAACGTGTAGTTCTAACGAGTTGTACTTATTACTTACTTTGTACTTATTACTTTTTACTTAACACTTATATATTTGTTCACCCCAATAAACGTGTACCTTCACGAGGCGAGTATTCATTTTCAACATACCTAAACAACATTTAAGTAATATAATGCGTAAATATTGCATAAAACACGAAACATGAATAATACAGAACGTGAATTTAAATGTAACCACTTCCAACAAACTGTAATTCAAGCTAATGAAGGTCTTAATTCAAGGTCTACATTAAACAAAGGAATGCCTGCCTAAGTTTACATGATACGCAACTTTTCCAAGTTAAACAAGGACTAAGATAAGTTCACAAACGTGCTCGCTTTTCATTACAACCACTACCAATCGCGTCAGTTTTATGTCGAAGTGTTCTCAAAATTACTGCATTTTTATCTTTATTTATTAATTTATTGATCATTTTCTAAGTACATGGTTTTAATACCTCCCAACTGGGGCTACCCATTCTAGGAAGGCATTTTTCGCACTTTCTATAATCTCAATATATAAATTACAAATTTAGGGAACAATTAATGAACAAGGGGAACAAAACAAATCTTGAAGTGTATACCTGTATCTAATCTGATCAAGATTATTTTTTAAAAGAACACCTTTGTAAATGCAATAAAATAAATATATCATATTAAAAAATGTTTATTTTAATTTATTTATTTATTTTTACAAGTTCGTGTTTACCACGTTCTTCTAAGAGTTTGTAAATATTAATTCTCATGACTTCAAAAGCTATGTTTATAAATAATAAATAGATATTTTAATAAAAGTAAGAAGAGTAATCTAATGAGAAGAGTGAACGAAAGATTGAGTAAGCGTGATGTAAGTTTGTTGAATGTTGATGAGACCTGGGAGTACTTAATGGAAAGTTTGAGTGAAGCAGCGAAAGAATCGTGTGGTTTGTGTAGACAAGGGAAAAGGAAAGAGTATGCCCGGTGGAGTGACAAAGTAAAGAGTGCGGTTAAAGAAAAGAAGGATGCTTAGCTGAGTATGATCTCAATAAACAAGAATGATATCAATAAATATGAATTTCCGTTTCCGATGTAATCAAGATGGCCGCAACCCTCAAGTGGCGATGGGCGGAACATGTCGCACGCGATCCAGATGAAAAGTGGACAAGGCGACTGCTGTGCTGGTGGCCAAGGACGGCAAAGCGTGGAGTTGGGCGCCCACAGTTGCGTTGGCGCGACGATATCCGGAGAAGTGCGGGAAGTGCCTGGATGCGGATCGCTCAGAATAGAAGAGAATGAAAAATGCGAGAGGAGGCCTACGTCCAGGAGTGAACGGTCAATACAGGCTGAAGAAGAAGAAGAAGAATAAGAAATATGAAAGAGTGAAAGATTTGTATAAAGTCAGCAAGATTAGAATTAAGATATTGAATTCGGTGGTGAAAATGCAAAAAGAGAAGCTGAAGGAGAAAAAAGGATTCAAAATGACGAATCACTTCCACGACAATATAAAAATGTTTTGGAAAGATGTGAAAAAAACTCGAAATCCTCCCGATAGCGAAAGTGTGAAAGCGATTTTGGATAGTGAGGGAAGAATGTTAACGAAGAGTAGGCTCGTACAAGAGAGATGGATGGAGTATTTTAAGGAAATGTATGGTGGTGATACCAGTGATGATGAAAGCCGTAGAACTGGTGTAAGCGCAATATTAATTAACGACAATACCGAACAAATAAGTATGAATGAAATTAAAAGATCCGTGAAAGCTATGAATAGTGGAAAAGCTGTCGGGTAGGACTGCATCGCTAAAAAATTTATCAAAAACGGTGGCGAAGTGGTTTCTAATTGGATATGTTAGCTATTCAACCAATGTTTAGAGGAAGGACATAACACCCACTCGACTGGAGGAGAGCAGTAATCATGCCTCTATACAAAGGAAAAAAGGTCTCATATGGAATGTGGAAACTACAGAGCTATTCGTTTTTTTAATGTCATTGGTAAAGTCTATGGCAGAATTTTAATAGAAGAGTAAGAAAGATGACGAGTGACAGAGTTTCGGATGTGCAAGGCGCCTTAATGAATGGCAGAGGATGTATGGGTCAAATTTTTGCACTTCGTACAGTGACAGAGAAGTTTATGGCCAAAAACCGTAAATTCTTCATTCCGTTTGTCGATTTGCAAAAAAGCATATGATCGCGTTGACAGAGTTAAGTTGTGGGAAATATTGTCTGAATACGGATTGAGCACAAAACTGATCATGGCAATTACATCGCTGTACATGGAAGCACTGCTAGTATCAGAGTATATGGAGATCTTACAGTCTGGTTTGATATCAAGAAAGGTGTCAAATAAAGGCGCGTATTGTCTCCATGGTTGTTTAATCTATATATGGACAAGTGCACGAAAGAGCTGAAAGAGTTGGATACAGGTGCAAAGATGAACGGTATATCAGTTAGCTGTCAGTTGTGTGCGGACGACGCTGTTCTACATGCAGATAACGAGTATAAACTTCAAACCCTAGTATCTAGTATATATGAGGTATGCAAGCGATATGATTTGATGATGAATATAAATAAGTCCAAGGTAATGATTTTCGAAAAAGAAAGAAAAGTGAGAGTCTGTAACCACTAATGTGTGACTGTACCACTAATGTGTGATATGTGAAAATCTAGAATGAGTAGATGAATTTATATATTCAGGAAGTATATTTACAAAGGATGGGAGAGTGCAGAAGGATATTGAAAGATGGGTTGGGGGAGGCAACAGAGTAAATGGTGCAGTTAAAGTTATCATCGCAAACAAAAGTCTATTGAAAAAAGCTAAGAGGGCAGTGCACAATGGTGTTCTTGTGCCGACCCTTATGTATGAAAGCGAAGCATGGAACTGGCAAAAGAATAATGAAAGTAGCATAAATGCAGTGGAAATGAGATCTCTGAGACAAATGTGTAGTAAATCTGTATATGAAAGAGTGTCAAATGCAAATATAAGAATTGAATGCGGTGCGAATGAAAGTGTTATGAATAAAATAATGAAAGGGTCGTTAAGATGGTTTGGACACATGGAAAATAAGTTGGAGACAGAATGGTGAAGAAAGTATGTGTAAATGACGTGATTGGAGCTAGAAATTGAGGAAGGCCGAAGAAAACTTGGCACAATCAAATCAATCAAATATAATATTAAAAGTCGGTCACGTGAGGAGTCTAAGAAATCGACGTGCGTACATAACACGATGTATGAATGTAGAGGAAACGAGAGATGTACCATATGTCAGGACAGAACAGTGTGGCAGTCCATTATTTCTCCCTACCCCTTTGGGGAGACGGCGTGTTGGTAAGTTAGTTTAGTTGATAAATCCAGTTTAACTTCTCAAGAAGTGCGATATTAATGATATCTGCGAAACATAATCTTTCAGTTTGTAAAACAGGTAACTAGCCGATACATTATTTTATTTTGTGTAATAGCCGTCGCTGGTAGTCAAATTTTTTGGCATGGCAGAGAAAGGTTATTCTTGTGACAAACGTTCATGCAAGTAGAAGTTTTTAGATAACAATTCACAGTTTGGTACATATATCTGTACATTTATCATTCACGGTTTATATAATTTGTTTCTAATTTGTGAATGATATATTGTAGAACTATTTGAATCTTGAAACATATACCCTACTCAATTTTGCTTTTCTCTACTTGCACATCTCCTAAATACACAGCACATTATACGAGTACAAGCCGACCATGTATATCAGACATTAGGGTACATATAATACTTAAGCGGTTCTTACCACTGGCTTAATCTTAGCAACCCCTGTGTGGGTATGGAGTTACTTAGAACATAACCGAACCACTATTTCGATTTTATATCATTTAAGCGAATCTTCACCCTCGCGTCTTAAGATAAATTGCCGGGCTGATGTTGTTTCAAAACAAGTCTATGACGAAATAAGCTTTTGTATAACGACTTATTTTATCGCTTGGAAGCAAGCGTGAATAATAACTCCAATTATTGAAAAATTCAGTTCCCACTAAAATTAATGTTTGTTTCGATTAAGATCTTATATGATATTATTTGAATTTCTTGAATACTCTACAGGTCTCGTCAAAATTTTTTTTTTTTTATAAAAAACATTTTAATTGTTTTATGAATTATAATATAATCTTGGTAATTTGAGATAAATTAAAGAAATTATATGTGTTACAGCGTATTATTTGTAAAAGGGGGGAAGGAAGGTGCTTCTACGGTCCACGAAGGAAGGTGTTAATATAAACAACCGGGACAAGGTACATCACTGACCTGCAACACGCCGATGACTACGCTTTGATTTTACATTCTGGCGAGGAGCTACAAGAGAGTTTGAACGCATACACTTGGGCATTTAAAGCTCAACGAATCGAAAACAAAAACCCTCTATGCCTCCAGGTCTCGTACCATTCCGTTATACTGCTAATAGTCTGAGTATCGAGCAGGCTTTATATTTTAATTACTTAGGTAGTGTTGTGAACGAAATATGGAAGACGAGATAAATAATAGACTGAGTGCATCCTCTCGTGCATTCTGGAAATTACGAAAGAGAGTTTTTGACAATCACGAAATCACAGTTGGTATCAAGGTCGCAGTATACAAGACTGTAATCATTCTGACACTCTCCTACGAATGCGATACATGGATCAGTTAAAGACGCCACACTAAGACCCTGGAAAAATTATGCAGCGTTATCTTCGCCAACTACACAGGATAAGCTATTCCACAAAGTTTCCAATGCCGAAGTACTAAGGAGATCTAACTGTTCCAACGTGGAGACACTGCTCACTCGCGCTGGACTGGTCATGTGACAACAGGCTCCCCAAAACATATTGTATAGTGAACTGATAGAAGGGAAAAGGAAGGACGGAGAACACCCCAAGAGGTACAAGGATAAACTGGATAGTGCATTGAAGAGTGTAGACATACAAAGTGACTGGGAACAATTGGCAAGCGATAGGGCGGAGTAGAGAAGAGTTGTTGCAGCGTGCCAGGGACCGGATAGAATGGGGTCCAGCCGTGAGGGCAGAATATCCTTGTCCGGAGTGGCAAAAAGTCTTTCAATCTAAATCAGGACTATATAGCTACACCAGGTGATACAGAGTACAGATTAAAATACTTTTGCATTCCTCATGCTCGTACTCACGGGGAAGAGGCATTATTATTATTATTATAACAAACGCCCCCCCTGGAGCCGACACAAAGTCGGCCAATCCTTCAACCACAATAGCAATAGAATAAGGAAATTATTTAAGTGTTCGAAAAATGACAATTTATTATATATTGATTCTTATAAATTAAAGAAGCGCTCAGGGGTTCGTAAGCCCTCCATTGACATTTTAATTACGAGGCTAAATAATTTAACATCTATTGTAAATAGGATCATCAGATCTTTTCATCACTCAAGAAAATATTATCTCGATGTATCTTTTGCACACTCCTTGTTTTGAATTCCCGTCATTATTTTACGTTTACCAGTTATTTGTTCGGTTCACTTGAAAATTAATACTGTTCTGAACTTACTAGATTTACGATTCTAGGTGAAATGCAATGACTGAAACTATTTTTATTTTCACTGTTTAAAATTTTTGTTTTTACAGTCGAACTCGATTATAACGATCATGAAAATAGCGATATCTCGGATGTAACGAAGAAACATTCGTTGAAATATTAGTTTATGATTTTCTCCATACATTTATTTACTTTTATAACCAGCTTCTTCTCGGGCGAACCGCGCAAAATATCGCCAAAAGTTATTAAAATTGTTTATGTTTCGATATTTTCAAAATAACATTTTAAATTTATATTTTTATATAAATTATTTGAGCACTGGTTTGTGTTTCTTTTCATTCCTAAATTTCACCGAATTATATTAAACGGAAGGGTTTAAAGATTGTTCTCAACCATTTTGTTTATATTGCGAGGAAAAAAGCAAACTCATAAAAATAAATATTTTCAATGTTTTAGATTATTATTTTTGAGGGAACGAGTAGCATTCTGCATTGTTAAAGAATGGGGGTGAAAAGAGTAAGTACAAGAGTTTGTACCCCTTTCCATTTATGCGAAATACTCGCAGGAATTCTTTTATCTGGTGATTTAAATGAGACAGAACAGCGTCCCCTATTACTCACGTACAATATGTCTATGTTTACATGGCGTGTCTTTCGTGGGAGAGCTTATAATTAAGTACCTCCCGACATCCGCATACAAAGGGGCACGCGTGATAACAAATGTGCAGTATTGAAAATAATCTGGATTAATAACTTTAATTGTTTTAAGTTAATTGTACCCCCTTTATGATAATATCTCACCTAAGCAGTCGCGAGCATTTACATCAAATTTTATAACGTCTAGTCCACCTTACAATCAAAATAATTCTAATCTATATATAATCTATCTAGCGGGTGGTAAACAAACTGGACGTATTCAAATTGAAATCTAAATGATTTATAACATCTTAAATCAAACTTGGAACCCATAAGCAAGTTATCTACAGTTATCATGTGAGGTAGTTTGATTTATTTTCTATATTATATCTTCAAAGGCGGCTCGGATATGAAGGTTGGTATTTAAAATAATATTTATAAACTTATGAAAATATGTAATTGACATTCTCGAAGTACCTTCTTATCTTCTTCTTATTAAGTCTCCTTCCCTCCACTGCTGGATATAGGTCTTTTTAATTTTTTCCACTCATCTCTGTCTTGTCCCTTCCGCATCCAGATCGTCCTAGTTATTCTTTTCGGTGGCCTCCTATTTCCTATTCCTCCCTTTTTTTCCAAGGTAAAAGTATTCTGGGTGTCTATCTGGTACTGCCCTGATTGGCTGTATGTCCAGCCTATTTACATTTTAATTAACCCCACTGCCACTTCATTATTGTTTCGTATACTATTGATCCAATTGATTTCCATCATGTTTAAATGGTTTTAGGTATGAAAGAGCCACTGATGTTTCCGTGTTCTCTTATATAGAGCTATTTTTTCCTTCTAAAAGAAAATAGGTAACGTGTAAATGTAAAAATGAGATAAATCTACATTAAAATAATAATTAAATTGAAAAAAGTATGACTACTACCAGAGAAAAATATATTAATTTATCGTACTTCGTTTACTGAGAGGAGATTCAGAATAAGTGCCGTGTTTTCAATTGTTTAATTAATTGAAACATGTCGCTTTTTAATTATGATTTTTCTAAATTTAAAATAATAATAACAATTTTATTTAGGTCTAAAATAAAAAAATAATTGAAACACACAATATACAAACATTAAAAATAATTGAAAAAAGGTGTTATGTAGAAATATATAATATAAATAAGAGAGAACGAGTGAATACATGAAAAATCAGTAGGAATCAATTAATATTTTGGAAATACTTAGTTCATTTTCTAATTGATAATCGAATGATCGATAATTGAAAATTATTACGGAGTGCTTCAAATAAGTTCAAGGCACATCTGTACAAAATCATGTTTTCTATTCTGCGATTTGCATTTTAATGCCGATAGATTGAGGTAGACAAGTAAAAAAAACAAGGAAGCGCCAAACACTAAAAGGATAATGTATGATATATCGTAACATCGAAACATTTTTCTCGTAGATAGTGAAAGTGGTTCAGATTTTGGTCGCATTAGGAAGTATTCACAGTTGGTCCGCTGCGCTGTGAACTTCTCTCGTCTGTGTCACGTACATCTGACGTATGTAATCTCTCCAAGCTGTCGCTACTCCGGCAATAACAGTTTATAAAACGGGATGCTGCTTTGCTGGACCGATTATCCTTAACTCAGAATGCTCAGCGCAACAATACCGGAATGCTTTCAGTGTAATTTGGTGGAGATATTGTTTATTCAAGGGGGAATCGGGTCTGTTATAAGGAGCGTCGGTCCAGGGATGGTATTGCGAACAGTTGTAATATTCATTAAATGTTATAAGAACTCCTAATTATCTCAAAAATGTATGTTTTATACCACTGTTCATTTATCTAATTTATACTTCAATTAACACTACTTCCAAAACGAAAAAGGATATTTTTGATTATAAAGGCAATTAAGTATTTTTTTAAATCTAAATAATGAGACAATATTAAGACAAAAAAATACTGCTTAGACAAAAAAAAACACAATAGACAAACACGTCATTCCCGTGAATTAAAATGAGGCTTCTAGGAAATAGACGTCCTAACTCGTGATAATTATTTAATTTGGTGTTTTATGTTCAATAATAATAAATGCAATATAAGGTTTATGGGATGCGTTTTTTTATTAATTCAATATTGTGTTATAAAAAACTTATTTCAATTTAATTCAAATGCAATTTGGATATTGTCATTGTCTAGGCAAATCACGTCATTCTTATAAAATTATACTTCTAGATTCTCGACGTTTATATCTTTATTGCAAATGCAAACAAGAAGCTGCATAATTTCGCCTTATTTTTTTATTAGACTCATATGAATCTTCTCTATTAAACGATTGATTTCATTTAGGTATTGTTTCTTGGACAATGATGTATAATACCATATTAAACAAGTAGAACGAATGAAAACGTCTGTTTTTTTTTAAAAGTTTTATGATGTTTTATAGGAATGTCATGTTTCGCCATGCAAAGGCATTATCAAATGATAATTCCTTAACAAGGCAAAATATGTCATTCCCATAAATGTAGTAGAACATCTAGAAAATGGATGTTTTCATCGGTATTATTGATTTATTTAAAATCTTAGCTGAATCGAAAGGTTCTTGGTAAAGGTTCATTTAATTCTCCACGCAGACGATGTTGGCAAGTTATCGACACAGGAAAAAAAATCTATAGAATTCCACAGTGTTAACGCCTTTCCTTCAATAGATAAATCTGTTTGTAGAGATATCCATTTTTAATTATTTTTGGTAGTTCGCGTAGAGTTAATGCTTGCACCAGATAATATATAACAGTATTGTGTTAAATATTCAATTATATTCTGATACTAACATGATTTTATGTAATAAAGTAGATACAAATTTTCTAAAGTTTCTGTATCAGAGCGTTTCACAAAAAAATGGTTTCGAACAATAATCAGTGTAAAGGATTAAATATAATGCCTGACAGCTATCCCTTAAGTATGCAAGATAATGTCTTAACTTTTTGGTTAATGTCTTTTTTTGTGAAGACACTAGAATTTTTTTTCCGATTTATCAAGATTAATTATGAGCACACCAGACAATTCTTTTAACTTCGGCTATAAATTTATTCAAGAAAAGGGGGGGGAAACCTGTATTATCGAAGCAACGCCTTAAAACTATTGTATATATACTATTCTGAGCTGATTTTATTTGCTCTATTGAAAAAAAATGAATAATATTGTTCCAAATCGTCACGAGATGTTAATGTTTCAAGCGGTATTAACTAAACGTTTATGTTGCAGTGGAAAACTCCAGGAGTTTATAAGTAGTTGTCTCCGCTTTTTAAGATCTTTTGGCCCCAAACCTTGTCAAATGCCGTTCTTTCGACCATGGCAGGCGAAAGGCCAATCAGAGATCATAGTCGCTTGGCGAAAATGGCTATGGATTGGATGCTAGAGCCACCTGGAGAAGGACCCTGAAAGACGAAGTTTAGTCGGCAGGACTCTATGGAATGATGTTAAGCATCAGGTGTGAAATATAGTTAGTTGGAGCAGAATCCCCCTGGCCCTATACACAAGGGAGGCGTGACAGGATAAGAATAATGTAGTGAAGACAAGCAAGATATGTTGCATTTCGCTAATGGACACATTGCTCCTCTATCTGCTTATGTGCAGATTTCATACAGGTTACGCTGACATGTCTTTTTGGTCCATCCTTCCAACATGGTTTTGGTAGCTCTGCGCTTCCATGGTTTCCGAACCCCCAGTCTTTTGTTCAATTCAGTCCGGGCTTCTAGCTACGTGACTTCCCGTTGCCATTTAAGAGTTGCCATACGCGTGTGTCAAAATAATGGGCTTTTTTAATCCAAAGAAGATTATTTAATTTACTAACTATTAACTAACCATCACATCGTTTCACCGAAGGGTCAGGCAGATCGGCATTCTGTTCTGTTTTGACATACATCTCAAACTCTCTCGAAATTCAAACAAAGTATTCATTCAAACGTAGCACTGACCCTTTTAATTTTTTTCAATATGACCGCCTTTTAGTAATTGATTAATTTGGTCATGCCGCGTTTTTCCTCGGCTTCATTTTAAAATGTATTCACACTGCTTGTATATATATTTTTAACCACTCTTCTCTCATCTTTCCTTCCATATCTCCAAATCATCTAAGCAAACTCGTTTTAACGATATTTACGATTCAATCACCTGCCTTACATTTCTTCCTCATTGACAGAATACCGGAAGACGAAATACGATTAACACAATCGACATGCAATTACACCAAAAACAAGAAAAAACAATATTGTTCAAAAACAGGCATAATTCCTTTCACCGTCTATTTCATCTGCTGTTGTTTATTTATGTCAGAAGACAACCTAAATATAAACCTGTCCGCCCATTGCAAACGGTTAGCTAGGTATAGGCTGAATCCTTGTTGAGCCGTCTGGAGCAGGCGCTATTTGGAATGTTTGCTGAAGACATCTCATTGTACGGGCGAATGTGAAAAGGTACCGAAAGGAAACCTTAGAAGAGGAGTGATAATAAAGGTATTGGAAAATATTTTTTGCAGGTAAACTTTAATGCTGATAGGAATATGAATTTTCCTGAATAAGTATAATAATTTCAATAATTAAAAAATAATATAAAAGGTAAAATGTGATGTGACGGATGTGTAATAAATCTAATATGAAATTGTCAAATGCAAATATAATATAAGAAGTAAATGCAGTGAGAATGAAAGTGTTGTGAACAAAATAATGAATGGAACATTAAGATGGTTTGGATACGTGGAAATAATAAATTAAGAAAATTTAAATAAAGGATGTAAATGAAACTATAAATAGAGGAAACTTTGGGAAAACTTTGCACAATCCAATCAATCAAATATTAAATGTCGGACAAGTGGGGAGTCGGAGAAATTGACGTGCGTTCATTACACGATGAATCGATGTTGAGGAATCGAGAGAAGTATGTCAGGATAGGATAGATAGATGGTTTTTAAGTTAGTTAGTTAGTTAGCAATAACCTAATACATATTTATAGGAGTTTAGGATAGTATGTCATAATCAAATATTTTTTGGGATAGAATTTTTAAAAATGTTATTTAAAAATAATGCTTAGATTTATCGAAACTCTTTAAGAAATATACTGTGAACACAATGGACAGGCCATTACACCCAAAATAGTAAAAAAAAATATTGATCAAAAACAGACATAGTTGCTTTCATCTGCTATTGTTTATTTACATATGTCCGAAGAGAACCTAAATATAAACCTATCCGCCTATTGCAAATGGTTAGCTTACTTTTTTTTAATGAATAGTGTTATTATATTTTTATATTTTTATTTATTAATAAGTCTTTCTTTGGTTAAATTTTAGTTATATATTTTTACCTAAGGATAGAGGAGGTGAACTGTTGTGTAAAATATTTTTATTCTATAAATATATTTTATAAAAAAGTGGATTAGTTATTAGAAGTGAAATACGTCAGGAAAGAAAAGTGTGGCAGTCCTTTCTGCCTACCCCTTCGGGGAGACGGCGTGATGATTAGTTAGTTTTTATTTATCATTTTTGTTACATTCATTTTTCTTTGATGAATATACCGCTTATATATCATATTATTACTTATGCTTCGCACAAGACACACTGGGAACCAAATATTCCACCTTCCTGCTTATCGGACTAACTACGCTCAAAGTGCGGCGGTGTACCGGACGTGCGACATGTACAATAAGTTCTTTAGTAACATCGATGTGTTCCATCTTAATGAAAGTGATTTTAAAAAAATGGTTGAAGCAACCCTTCGGGGCGAATGAAATTAGTTAGTCTATTTTTTTTCATTTCTTGTCTTTTTCTTTTTTTACATTTTAAAATTATATTTCATTTTTAATTATTCATTATTACTAATACTACTAGTTTTCTCTTTAACTTATCAAAGTGTTACTCTATTATTCTTATATATTTAACCTTATGTCAGTTGTTATATAATATTTGTGGTAGCATGTAATTGGCCTTGTTTTGTTGTCTCTGTGTGTTTATATTCATATACTGTAATTGCTGTTTGTTACCCTTAATAATAAAAAAATAAAAATAAAATTAATAAATAATATCTAGTAGGCGAGAACATTGAAAGTGTTTTTTAATTACTATTCTTCTTCTTCGTTCGTTTCTTTATATCTGAGGGTCAAGATCTAAGAAGTTTTCTGTGGCTATGACAAAATATCTCCAATCCTGTTTATTCTCCGCAGCCCTCACCGTCGAGTAAAGGTCTCCCTCAGTCTTTTTTATTTTGGTCGCACTACGCGCAGGAGATCTGCCTATACTCCTTTTGTCTTGAACACTTCCCGTGATATTTTTTTTCCATGTTACCTAGCCCATCGTTTGCACACTACATACAGGTTTTTGTTTATTATAAGTTTATTAATAAAATATAAGAAATATAAGGGCGTGTAGAGTTTTAATTTTGATTGAATCGTTTTAGACATTGTTCAGTAGTTTGAGATACTGATTTGTGAACCTATGTATTCAAAACTTTTAAGATATTTAAACCTTAAAGCTGTGGGAGAATTTCTCGGTAATTTATTATGAGTTTGATTTTAATTCTGTTGATTTTTAATCCACAACATTTCTCTCTCTACCCGATCGATTGACTCTGCTATACGAGTATCAGATTTGTTTACTGTCAATAATGCGGTATCATCTGTCAATCTTAGGTTGTTGATTATTTGCAATCTCAGTGCCCGTCTCATAATTTGCTCTCCGTCTCATTATGAAATAGGATGGGGACAGAATTAATTATATTTGAGCTAAACAAAATTATTTATTCAAATCAAAGAGTTTATCAAATATAATACCCTAAGTACAATTAGATTTTTGTTAATACAATTCTTATTTTTTTAAGTGTGCCGTTTTGTAAAATCAATGACTCCAAGGGCGCACTTGGAAAGGACTGAACGAACAGTGCATTTTTTAGTAGTCTCTTAAATTCAACGTCAATATCCTATAAAGATAAATCACAATATTATAGAAAAATACACATTATGAGAATTAAACGAATTAATTATTTTTTCCATTATTATATAAGAACATGAATTTACTCCATCAATTAAGTTTAAGTAACAATATACAAATGTTTAAAGAGTATATATATTGTTTCTTGAACAATGAAGTAAAACTCCGCATTAAGTTATCAAAACGAATGAAAACATGACATGTTTCGCCTGTCTAAGGCAATATCAATAGCCTTAGACGGGCAAACATATCCTCCCAATAAATTTTAATACTTGTAAAACTTCTAGTTTTTATTCATCATTTAATAATAAAGTTCGTTTTTTTTTCATAATAAGCTGAAATCTAGTCCTAACTGGATGTTTCACAGAAACTTGGTGTAAACACATGTTACATTTATTTTTACACTTTAAGTGCCATGCCAGTTCCATTATAAAACTTCTAGAAAATAGACGTTTTCATTCGTATTCATTATTTAACTCGGAGTCTTACATCATTGTCCAAGAAACAAGAAATAGTTTGTTGGTGTTCTGGTTATCCTTCATTTAACACAAAGCTTAAATTAATTGGTTTCACGATCAACATTAACGGATATTCGAAAGCAGAGGGGTCGGTCAAAGTTAAATTAGTATTATTGGATGCAACTGGGAACCGCATTATCGGGCACAAGGAACGGATAGAATCTGCGGGCGACAGGCTGGAGTGGGCATAGCCTCCGGGGGTCCTTAAATAACACAACTTCTGAGAAAGCCGCCATAATAATACATCTAATGGAAAAGCTAGAAGTAAAGGAAACTTTATTTTTAACGTAACTAACAAGTATTTTTATTTTATGTTGTGAGACCGGGTCAAGGTTAATGTTGATCAAATATGGCATGGGGCCCTCTTTGATTTGCTCAACATTACATTAAACACCAGTTCCGTATGGACAGAGAACGGGCCTAGAGATTGCATGACCAAAAGTAAAATACACGTAGAAGAAATGAGAACGAATGTGTAATAAATCTGTGTTTCGTAGAGTGTCAAATGCATCAAATGTTAATTCAATACGAATGAAAGTGTTATAAACAAAATAATTAAAGGATTGGTCATTTGATTTGGACACAAAGAAAGAATAAATGTTTGAAAGAATGATAAAGAAAGTATATGTAAATGATGTTAACAAGGCATAACACAGAGGAAGTTCAAATCAATCTTATATTTGTCGCAAAAATCGGCGTTCGTGCATTTTACGATATGTTCATGTAGAGGAAACGCAATAACTGCACCAAGAATAAATAGTAATAGAACCTCTTCGGGAAGACGGTGTAATGGTTAGTTATTCAGCTAGTTAGTTAGAAATAGCGGATCCATTTGAAATGTAACACAGAAATATGTTTATTAACTTGAATCGTTTTTCAACATATTATAACAACAACAACACAACAAAACTTTTCTTCTCCGGTTAACATCAAAGCTGTATTCTCTGAGATGGAAGAGTAATTATTTTACAAAATCTGATTTCTCGTGGCATCAAAGGGCTTCTCCCTTTGCTCGTATGTAGCATATTCATTATAATATTAAAATGAATTTGTATTGGACTTTGAAGCTTAGTGTAATTTTATTATAATATTAGTATTTTTTTACTTAAATAATAAATGTACGTTTTTTGATATTTTAAATGAGGTTTTTCTTGATAACTTGTAATTAAAAGAACAATTGTCCACTGTCAGCTCAAAAAATAAGTTTCCCAAAAGGTATTTTATCTGAACTGGGAGGGACCAAAAGATGGCAGCAAGCTGCCGAAACCGGTCGACGATAAATTCAAGTGGAAGCACACTAAATATATAATAACAAATAAATTGTTGTAACTACATATTTTTGTTTTCATTGTTTGAACTGAGAGTATTCAAGTATTTGTATGTGAACAATTCACGTGACAATAAAATGGCGATATGTTTGCTACCTATCACATGTCATGAAAATCAATATAATAGCTTAAAAACAAATCGTGTAATTGGGTTCAAACGACCTACTGTATATCAAAAAAATCGTTTTATCAGAACACAATACTTTATAATATAGTGACATTCTTCGCCTTTAAGGCATTTTAAAATGTTTTGCAAAACATATCAAATACTCACTACTAATCCCGGTTAACCTCAAGCTAAAGCTACTCGTATTTGAATGTTGCGTTTTGCCATTATTAATACGAGTATATATGTTTGAAATGATAACATTGTCCATGGGAAGCGTACACAAATTAAGAGTGGTCCAAAGAGTTAGGATGTTAGGGAGTATAGCGGGCAGGGTGAGAAACACCACAATAGGAGCCATAACAGGAGTGTCGGACATCACCGGAAGAGTGGCAGCGTTAAAAGCTTTAACACTGGGCGGGATATGCCGCTCGCAGATCTGACGATAGACGGACAAAACGCCTTCTTTGTTGGTGTCCTAGAACTGCGACCCGAAATCTGGGCCATCCTATACTCCGATGAAAGGACGATATAAGAGACACCGCACAGGATCAACAGGCATGGAACAGTCAGAGAAGGCCTACGTCCAGGTGTAGATGGCTATAGGGCTATGTTATTGATGATGATGATTAAGTGACAAACTTAAAGCTTTTATTAAATAAAAGTCTTCAATTTTTATATTAATAAAATCTGACCCTTATTCTTATTCTATTTATGTTTCATTCACTATCTTTAATGAATATCCTGGACTGAGTATGAAATAAAATAAATATATTTTTTGGAGAATTTGTTTGACAAAGCGTCACCTAAGAGTAAGAGGGTTCCTACTAACAAAAGTTCACATTTGGCTTTTTTTTCGTGAAAAGGGTTCTTACTAACCTTATCTATGCGTACAATAAAAAAAACACGTAACAGTTTCGTCATTTTGATGTTACGAAAATAATCAAGTTCCATCTGAACATTCAAAACACACGATTCACTGAAGAAGGATTCATTTACACTTACAACTTTATTATTCCAACTGTCGCCAGAAAATTTACACACTTCTCTGTAAAAGAGCTTCATCTGCTTCAAATGGAACCCTTTTAATCCAAGATATACACCCAAAACCAGCAAAACTTTGATTTAATTTTTTTCAGCTTTTTACTTTTAACAGTTGGAACCTTCTTACTCTCGAAATATAGATAATTTTTTGTGGGTTTTATTATATGCAAATTTTTAAACGAGTCGAATCTTAAATATAAAATTAACAATATAAAATAAAATAAAATGTAACTTTAGTAAAATAATATTAATTCAGATAGTTAGCAATTAACATATAAATTGTAACTTTAGTAAAACAATATTAATTCAGATAGTTAGCAAGTAATATAAATCTTGAGTAGTGGAATATCTCGGTAAAAGATTTTTTTCTGTAAATAAACACAAGCGTATGCATACGTATCATATTTGAGCAAGAGCAACCTTATTCCTTTCGTAAAATATAAAGTTTATTGAAGGCAAATATTATTGGAGTCACTTCTTACTCTTAATTAAAAAAAATAACAAGTAACCTCGCGGCTCGCTGTTGTTTCCTGACATACTTCTCTCGCTTCATCAACATTCTTACATCCTGTCATGCACGCATGTATATTTCTTTCAATTCCTCGCGTGGCCGATACTAATTTTTTTTTCGTACCACGTTTTCCTCGACCTTTCTCTATCTCTAGTTACATTGAGATCATTAGCATAAACTTTTTTTACCATTCTTTCTTCATTAATTCATTCCAAATGTTTAAACCATCTTAACATAACACTTTTATTCGCATAGTATTCACTTCTTATATTTTCATTCGATACTCTATCATACACAGATTTTTCACACATTCGTCTAAGAGATCTTATTTCTACTGCGTTGTTCTGCTTTCATCCTTCTTTTGGCATTTCCATACTTAGCCCTCATACATAAGGGTCAGTACGAGAACACCATTGTGCACTGCCATTTTAGCCTTTTTGGTTAGGCTTCTGCGATGACAAATTTAAGTGTACCATTCACTTTATTATCTGCCCCAACCCTT
Organism: Lepidostoma basale; assembly: GCA_022606425.2. Lineage (NCBI taxonomy): Eukaryota > Metazoa > Arthropoda > Insecta > Trichoptera > Lepidostomatidae > Lepidostoma > Lepidostoma basale. The sequence continues at coordinate 114,636 of JAHDVF020000477.1, read as the reverse complement.
TTTTCAATATTTTTATTATGTTTTTATTTTTTAAATATTTTTGTTTTATTTCAGTTATTTTTTAAATTTAAAAGTGGTATTCGATTAGTGATCACACCCTAATTTTATAAAGACCCTAAGAATTATAAAAAAGGATATTGGAAATTTTTTAAATCGACTTTCTTTTTTCATAATTGCACCTAAAAATGAAAATGGGGCTTCATTTATCATTTCGAAGCCCCCAACAGTGTGGCTGGAATATCTGCCTTGGCAGAAATTAGCGTAAAATGACCATTTGTTGAATTATTAATTTTAATTTGTTAGTTCCAAGTAGGCTGGGTGGGTCGTTCGGCTGTTTTTAATGTGCGGGGAAGCACAATTACGGTAATTACCCAATTTATGGACCGAAATGAGTGAATGATATCTACAGTATTATTGGCGACCTTCCGCCATTACGGCTCCCATTACAAACGTTCGATAAAGGTCGATTGTTTTACGGACTGCGGCTCTGATCGCCGTATAACCTAACTTATATCACATTATAAGACAAATATTCAGTTACACAAATTAGTCATCATTCTATGAACGTATTCTTTTTGGCGTGTTTAGTAGAGGGTGAAATTGAGAGCTGTCCGCGCACCCTGTTACGGAATTATAATAACGGTAGGTCATATCACGGACCAACTCACGAATTGCGAAAACATGTCGCTAAACGAGACATGAATTAAGTTGGTCGTAAAAAGTGTAAAATAGTACGAATGAACCGTCACATTTTAGTGGGGTACTGTACAATATTATGTGTAAAAACTATGTAATGAGAAGAAATAACCTGTACTCAATGTGTAAGTACAATAATTCTAATATTTATTGCAGTTTTTTATACAACATAATAAAGTTATCCATCAATGATAAATAATTCATTATTTTTTTCCAATATTGTGAAGTTAAAAATGTATCAGTGACACAACTTGCGTTTAAAAGATTTAAAATAGTTTTTTTTTCTTTTATGAAATAAGCATAACTTATAAAATGCATATGTTAGTACATACAGGTTTATTTTTTATTATATGGGTTATCTTAGGTTTCTACATAATTATTATTAATATATTAGGTCCTTACATATGAAATTGGCGTTTTGATGGGAGGAACATCAAAACGCAGTTGATTTTTTTTAAATATAATATATTTATTTAATCAAAGTATAAACCATTGCTATCTATGCACTTTTGCCATCTCATAGGTAGTTCATCGATCCTTTTACTAAAAAAAACATTCGGACGGGAATCAATAAAATCTTTGAAGTCGGTTTGGACTGCCCCATCGGAGTTGAATTTTTTCCCTTGCAAGAAGTTATCCAAATTTCGAAAATAAAATAGTAATCTGTTGGGGCAAGGTCCGGAGAGTACGGTGGATGTCTTAGACATTCCAATGAAGCTCTTCTAATTTGGTAGCCGTCTGTTGTGCAGTGTGTGGTCTAGCGTAATCATGAAGCAGCAGTGGCCTAGAGCGATTAACCAGCCTCGGTTGTTTGGCAGCTACCTTTTAGACAATAGACATCTGCCGTAATCGTCTGGCCAGATTTAAGAAAGCTGTAGTGAACGACACCAGCACAAGTCCACCAAACGCTCACAAGTAACTTTTTTGGAGTCAATTTTCGCTTGGGGCATGGTTTGGCTGGTTTGGCAGGGTTCAGCCATTGCGATGAGCGTTTCCGATTTTCATACAGGATCCACTTTTCATCACAGGTAATGATTCGATTCAAAATCCTTCATTATTGTGCCGGTTGAGTAATGCAACGCAGCAGTCAACGCGCGTTTGTTGATTTGCTTCACTCAATTCGTGAGGTACCCACCTTTTAAGCTTTTTCACCTTCCTAATTTGCTTCAAGTGGATTAAAACAGTTTTATCACTAACACCGCAGCCGTCCGAGTTAGTTGCAAGCTAACTCGGACGTGGTTTGCGATGGATCCGCTTCCACAATAGCCTTCGATTCTTCATTATCAACTTTGGTCTCCGGCCGTCCACGGGGTTTGTTCTGCAGGTCGAAATTTCTTGAACGAAAACGTTGGAACCAAAAACGCACTGTGTTTTCTTTTGCGGCACCATCACCATACACATCATTAATCCTTCGAGCCGTTTCTGCAGCACTGGTGCCACGGTGGAACTGGTACTCGTAAATAACGCGATATTTCAAGTTTTCCATTTTGTAAACTGAGTGACGCAAAGAAAAAAAAACAATTGAGGAAAAAATAAATGAATTATAATTTTCGAAACACAAATACTTGAGTAAATAGCTGTATAAATTTGAATTTGGAATTCCTAACCAAAGAGAAGATATTTGAGATCAAAGTTGCCAGTACGGCAAAACGCCAATTTCATGTGTAAGGACCTAATATTATGATATGAAAGAGCTCAAAGGGTTGGATCTAGGTGGCAAAATGAGCGGAGTGTCAGTAAGCTGTCTCTTGTATGGGAGGATGACGCTGTCCTACTTACAGACAACGAGCATGAACTACAAGTTCTGGTGAATAGTATGTATGAGAAATTCATGCGAAATGATCTGATGATGAATTTGAATAAGTCCAAGGTAATGATTTTTGAAATAGAAGAAATCATGACAGTCTGCAACATTAGCGTGAATAGTGAAAAATTGGAGCAAGTAGATAAGTTCGTGGATTCGGGTAGTATTTTAACAAAATATGGGCAAGTGGAGAAGGATATTGAAAGAAGGGTTAGGGTAGACAACAAAGTGAACGGTGAACATAAAGTTGTCATCGCAAACAAAAACCTATCCAAAAAAATTAAAATGGCAGTGCACAATGGTGTTTTTCTACCGATCCTTATGTATAGAAGCGAATCATGGAACCGGCAAAAGAAGGATTTATGTAGAATAAATGCAGTAGAAATGAGATATCTTAGACAAATGTGTGTATACTCGGTGTATGATAGCGTGTCGAATGAAAATATAAGAAGTGAATGCGGTGCGAATGATGGTGTTATGAACAAAATGATGAAAGGATCATTAAGATAGTTTGGAATATGGAAAGAATGAATGAAGCAAGAATGGTAAAAAAAATATATGTTAATGTAGGCGAATGTAGGCCATGTGAGGAGTCAGAGAAATCGACGCGCGTGCATGACACGATGTATGAATGTTGAGGAATCGAGAAAAATATGTCAGGAAATAAAAGTGTGGCAGTCTTTTCTTTCTGCCTACCCTTCGTGGAGACGGCGTGATGGTTAGTTAGTTAGTTGAACCGTACGACGGAGATATGGTTTTCAAGTTTGTTGCAATATTTTTAGAGCGATTTACCATTGAAAGTTTGGAAACTGAAAGGATCTCCGAAACGTCGGTTGACAAAAAAACCACCGCAAGCGGATCCCAAGGCTATTATTAATATTCAAATAAAATTGATAATCTCTATCCAAAATGGTAAATAATATGTTGATAATTTCTTCTTTTGTATATTCGCCATAACTTTGTGTTGTGGATTCACATTTGAATAACTTTTTGGTAACACTGTATTATCACAATACTTGTGATAATACAGTGTTACCAAAAAGTTATTCAAATCAAAATATTTAAATGAAAATGTATTTCCAGAGATAAATATCAGGATTATTATTATTATTATACAATATTTGTATGGACGAAACGAAAAAAAAAATCAAAGTTGCGTCTAATAGAATTCCAACACTGTTGTTCAAGAATAAAAAAATAATATTTTTTTACATGTATAAAAATTATTTGATTTGCTCCATATGTAACATTATTTCATTTCAATAAATTTTTAATTAAGGCATTTTTAATTATTTTTTTAATAAGCCGTAAAATTGAAATCACCCGGTGGTTCAAATTTTCCGCTAGAATTTAAAGTTTTATAGTTGAGTTTAAGCCGATCCCACGTTAGGTCTACCTACCGTTAACTGTCACCTTAAATCATCGTTATCGACGACTCTCGCGCAAAAGTCCCTTCCAAATTTCACAGACGGCCGATAATCCATAGAAAACAAGTTTCCCAACATATCAGAGAACACGTAGAGTTTTACTGGAGGAAGCATCTGCAATTTACAAAAGTACCATTTCGGTTATAAAAAGTCTCGTTTTTAATTTCCGGCAATATTTAACATTTTCCGTTATGAAAACAATAAATTTAGATATTCATTTATATTGTAATATGGCCAACGTTTACAAGTTAACTACAATAAGTTTTAATTGAGAATTCCATTATCAGAGAGATTTAATGATGAAAAATTATTTTGTGAAATCGATCAAAAAAAGATTATATTATTAAACTTTCAAATATTTCAAATTTTAATATTCCTCGTCAAACAAAAATGGAATGAATTTTTGATAATCAAGGCGTTAAAAAAGTGGTATTTTATTTGAAGGAATTTTTATGAATTTTAACATTGTTCTTTACCCATTTGAAAGTATTAAATTCATTAAAAATTCGTAGTTATACATTATAAAAATCCTATTATCATAATATGAGTGTGAGAACCGAGAAACCGAGATAAGTGTAAATATACATTTTGGAGATATGGGAGTTTAAAGACTTCATATTGCTTGGAAAAACTGTTTTTTTTTTAAATAAACCAATGATTTTCGGTTTAAAGTAATATACCTATAAACCGAAAATCATTGGTTTATTTAAAAAAAAAACACTGTTTTTTCAAGCAATATGAAGTCTTTAAACTCCCATATCTCCAAAATTTATATTTGCAGTTATCTCGGTTTTACACTCACGGTGCGATATCTTATTAATACACTTTGCTTTTATTTAAATATATATAAGAGTTAAAATAAAATTAATGAAGATTATATTATAGATACCTAACCATTTTCTATGATTCGCCATCGTTCGTTTTATTAAATGCTTAATCGATTTCTCTTCACCTCTTCACTGCTTGATGAAGACTTCTTCAAACAATCTCTATTTTTTATTTATTGTTTTTTATACAATGATGTCAAACTCCGTATTAAATAATAATACGAATTGAAACGTCTGTTTTCTAGAAGTTTCATTTACATTTATGGGAATGACATGTTTCGCCTTCCTAAGGTACTGTCAAATGTCAACACAATAATTTTAAATAGCCTTAGAAAGGTAAAATATGTTAATTTCATAAATAATAATAAGTTTCGATTTCGACTCCTGCGTGACTGTAATACATCCTGTTCCCCCGCCTAGAATTATATGGTCAGCCCATCTTTTTTTGGGGTCGACCCAATTTATTTATATTTTTAAATATTACAAACACAATTATTCTTAGTTTTTATTTTATTTTATATCTACATCTTTAGAATTACTAAGATAACGGGGCTTCCTTTATTTCAAGGGGCGACAGAATTTCATGTTAACGCTCTTTACATAAATGCTGAAAGCATTTTCTCGGAAACGTTATTTTGAACGTGTCACGATATTCCGATGACTATGCACGAAGTTAGTTTAGAAGCCAATGGCAAAATCACGTACGTTATTATTGTTTGTTGCACACGACGGCGCTGCTTAAGTCATTGCAGAATAATATTAGAAAGATTAATCCAAAATGAAAGACAAAAGAAGGAAGCAGTGTAACTTGATGTATTGAAAATCTATCTAACGTAAAGAAAACTATGGTAAAACTTATAGAAAACAGATATTATCATTCATATTAATTTTGTTATGTATCTCATTCTTTCCAATAAATGCCATTTATAAATAACATAAACGCTTCCAACCTGATGTATCACCATAGGTCCATCCAAAATATCTGTCATTGAATATTATTAGACAATCGTTTGATGACAGTTCGCACTGATTTCTTATATCATACATAGAAACTCACGGTAACAAGATAATATACATAGGCAAATGTCATTATCTATCACTATAAATTCGATCTATACCGTATATCATCTACCGGTAGCGACTCACGAAGTGGCAATGGGCAGGTCACGTAGCCAGAAACTCGGATGAAAAATGGACAAGAAGACTACTGACTTGGAGACCGTGGACGGCAAAGAGAAGTGCAGGGCAACCGTAACTTCAGTGGAAAGATGACCTGAATAGACATTTTGGAATAACCTGAATGCAGTCTGCACAAGACAGTGTGACTTGGAAGCAAAGTGAGGAGCCCATTGTCTAGAAATGGACAGGAATAAGCTGAAGAAGAAGAAGATTGTTGAATCGCTCTTTATATCATTACAGCGCGAGCCAAATCGATGTGAAAGGGTATATCTATCATATTGATTCTCATGACATGTGATAGATAGCTAACCTATCGTCATTTTATTGTCACATGAATTCTACACCAGAACAAAGACAGTGTGACTATCACACCGCCATTACCGGGAATCGAAACTGGGACCTTCAGTGTGGTAGTTAAAGCACTTACCAATCAGCCACAAAGGTCTTCAAAGCTTAATGGATGGCAACAAAAACAATCAATTAAGACCAGCCTCTGCTTGAATAGCCTCTTCGCCTTCTGTGCTGCCGCTACAGTTCCCGACCATTATATTATATTCACGTACCACCCTATTCTCTTGTTAATACCACTCTCCCGACCCGTTGCCATCTTCCCGGTTGCCGCTGCTCCTCGGACGCCTTCGTTCCTTTAACATCTTGCTGTCATCGACGCCGCCACTTTATCCCTCAGGCCAATCCCTGTCACAGTCCCTCGGTTCTAGTCCAAGATTTTCTGCCCCTGCACAAGGCCACCCTTAACCCCTCCACACTTACATCTACCTGAGTAGTCAGGCCAAAATGACAAATAAACCTTCATATATTCATATATTTATAAGCCAACAATACTCATCCTCAACACCCAAGAAAGGAATTTCCATCACGAGGGGGAGCAATAGCCAAAAGCAATAGCAATAGCTGGTACTTGCGAGTAGAGAAAATCTAAGAAAATACTAACTACTGATTAGCACTACGTTTTTACAGAATATATCATTAATTAAGTATATAAATAACGAGAAGTTAAAGATAAATAAATTGAAATGCAAATACAGTGGAAATATACAGGGTTATTGAATTGTTGAATTGAATGCAATTATTCTAGGAGGTTAAAAAAATCAAATATCAAAATTGTATAATATTATTATTTTATTTAATAATTTCACACCACGAATTACGTGCTTATACGAGAGTATTAAAATAATTTGCATTACAAATGTATTAATTTATTTTTCAACCGCCTTTCTTTTGGAATTTTGGAATTAAAATAATTAAACTGTATAATGTTTCCGTTTGGTGTTTCCTAATGTGGACAGACAGTTCTAGTTTGTATAAAAAATGCCTGTTATATTCTCTAATAAGGGAAAACAGTATGATTAATGTTTGATTACGACCAATAGTTTTTTTAATTAATATTTAAAACACCTGCCTCGATAAATTAAAAGAAAAAAGTTTTTATTTATTTTTAAATTAATAATTAAGATAGGAAACGAACTGTGAGTTGTACTTAAACATTCAAATACCTCTTTAGAAAGATATACAACCTTGTTTTTTTTTAAATAATGTTCACTTCAAATATATTAGCATCAATGATTTTTTTAAATTACCTTTTTTTTAAATTTGTTAATTATAATAAAATAATTAAAATGTATGATGTTTCCATCTGTTATATCTTAATGTAGACATACAGTTCTTTTAATATTGATATTGAAGATTTGTCTCGTTATCTAATCAAATAATAAATAAAAGTATAATGACAACTTTTATTCTTTTCGTATTTTTTAATACAACTTACCTCGTTTGACGTGCGTGGCAGACACAACGTATAAATGTTGAGAAAGCAAGAGAAGTAAATCAGGAAATAAACAGTCTGGGACCAGAACTCCACTGTGCACGGCCGTTTTCGATTTCATTGATAAATTCTTATTTCCAGTTTAAATATCCATTCTCTTTGTTACCCGCACCAACCCTTCTGTTCGGCCATCCGCTGTGAACATGCTACCTAAATACACAAATTCACCCACCTGCTGCAAATTCTCTTCGTTCACATTTATGTTACCAACTGTCATTTGCTCTTCCTTTGCAAAAACTATCACCTTTGACTTTCCGACATTCATCACTAAGTCATTTGACTTGCATACCTCATACATTCTCGACACTAAGACTTAAAATTCGTCCGCACTATCCGCAACGAGAACGCCATCGTCCGCGTAAAGCAGACAATTTACACACAAATCACTCATCTTAGCACCTGCATACTCGTATATTCCTTTCAGTTCCTTCATACACTTGTCCATTATCAGATTGAACAAACATGGAGATATCACGCAGCCCTGCTTAACACCCTTTGTGATATCAAACCAAGGCGTGATGTCCCTATTTACCCTAACACTGGCAGTGCTTCCTTCCTTCAGAGAGAAGCACTGCCATCCAATATTTTATATATTTGGTTTTATGTTGTACAATATATTTAGTTTCTGTTTTTAAAATAAAATAGTCTCGTATATAATTTAATCGACCAATTCAACTGAATTCCATTTTGGGTAACACACAAGATTTTGAACTTGGTAGTGAAATACCCCTATTTTTGTATACTATGAGATCAGAGCAAGGGTGTATTAATTCGCAAACTCTTGTATGGCTTACCCACGTCTCAAGTATCGCCGCGGGCTTTTGTCTTGGGCGGGGCGCCTTTTACTAACGCCCTAATAGCGTTCGCCAAGAGGCGAGCTGTACAGGTGTATACACCCCATTGTTTTCATGCTCCCCTGGTATTATTGTCTGGGTACACACGGATATCAGCCACTTTGACCTATCACGTTTTAATTCAATGGAACATAAGGCTGCGAGCGGAATATTATTGTTTGTGATTTGTTGTTTAGGAATGATTAAGCAATAATTAATAAAAGACGTATCTTCTTCATTATATACGGTTATATTGGATAAGGTGATAGAAATTGGAATTAAATATTATATTAATATTAGTAGGTATGTCATTCATAAGTACTGATTGTAAGTATGTAATATCTTTATATAATATATTTAAATACGAATGATAATATATTTGATTTTTCTTCTTCTTCTTCTTGGCGCTATATTCGGTGTGGGATTTGACTTTCTCTACAACAGTCCTCCACTGGCTCCTGTCCCTGGCAATCCCTCCACACTCTCCAGGTTTTGCTGTTTTTTCTAGTCCTCTTCCACGCAGTCCGCCCATCTTTTTATTTTAACTGATTATCTCGCTGGGGGTGGGGGCTGTCTGCTGAACTGGCCCTCGTCCCTTCCCCTCGCGGCGATTTTTTCTAAATGTATATTTTTAGTGTTTTATAATGTCGCGTTTCCCTGACTTGTTCCGTGACCGTTGTATAATAAAGTTACGTGTCCTCGCCCCATTCTGCATTTGTCTCCTCTGTCCCTCCTTTCATTTCCCGTTGTAATGTGTCCATGATTCTGCCTCCCATATACCTAATCCCGCGTCCCTTTTTATATTTTGCTAGCCATATTTTTAAGTTTTATTTTGTAATCTGCATGTATGGCGGAACATAGAGGAAAATATGAGTAGATTAAATGTGGCCTGGGTCCCTCTTGATTTTTTCCTCTTACATATAATCTTTCTGAAGTAAGTCCCGCATGGACGAAGGACAGGGTTATGGATTGAATGAGCGAAGCTGACGCAAGGTGCCGTTCACCCATAATAGCTTCGGGTAAGCGGTGGGAATTCTCTATGGTCTTTTCGCGCGGCACCTAGTGGACATCGTCAATCTTTGGTGCTCAACTCTTTGGCAATCTTTATACATGACCAGCCCACCTTTGGCGTTGAGACTCATAGAATCTCACCTCATTTGCTACAATTAACAATTAAAAGTTTTCGGTTTTCCTGGCAGAGTAGCAACAGCTATGCCTGCCGTACCAAAGTTCCCGGATTCGATTTCCGGCGAAGATTGTGTGAACATAAGTATGTTGTCTTTGGTCTGGCAAATATTACTTGACTATCTATCTATAATATAAGAAAAGGGTATTATAGTATAAGACAAGGGGTAAGACAGGAATGCTCTCTGTCACCTGCTCTTTTTAACGTTTACATACAGAATGCGATTGACGACTTGAGAGAGAGAATGAGTCACAGAGAAGGTGTAAGGATACACGGGCAAAAGATAGACATGATAAGGTTTGCTGACGATATTGCTATGGTTGCTGAAAGTGAGGAGGAACTGCAGGAGGCCTTATATACTTTGCAAGACATTCTTCAAGATAGCTACAACATGAAGATAAATAAGGACAAAACAAAGCTGCTGACTGTAGGCTGAACGCAACATCAGATGAGAGTAGTGATGTCAGGAGTTCCACTAAAGAACACCAAGGAGTTTGTCTACCTCGGGAGCAAAATAACATGGGACGGCCGGTCTAAGAGCGAGGTCGACTGCCGTATACATCAGGCTAGGCTTGCATTTAATAAAAGGTCGAAAATAATAGAATCGAATAATATAGACCTAAAACTGAGAATACTCCTCATCAAGACCTATGTATGGAGTGTCTTGATGTACGGCTGAGAGACATGGTGCCTATCCGAAAGGGATAAGCGGAGACTAGAGGCTTTTGAGATGTGGTCCTATAGAAGACTCTTTGGAATTTCCTGGAGAGACCACATCACGAATGAGGAAGTTCTTCAAGGAATCGAAGGAGGAAGGCACCTGCTCAGGACCTTGTCCGAAAGGCGTGCAAGATGGATCGGCTATGTAATACGTCAAGAAGGTCTCTTGCATGCCATAATGGAGGGTATGATCGAGGGGACAAACTCTAGGGGACGCCCACGCCGAGAGTACCTGGAGGACCTGTTGGTGGACGTACGCTGCTCATCATATGCAGATCTCAAAAGAGCCGCACAAGACAGGGAAAAATGGAAGAGAATACTGGAGGAAATTGCTGCAAACCAATCCCAGGATTGAAACCAGAGAAGAGATCTATCTATCATGTCATGAGAATTAGTAAACAAAAAAAGTGTAAAATAATTGCATTCAAATAAACTATTGTTTACGAAAAACGTGTAAAGCAACGGAAAACTACCATACTAAAGGCCCAAATGGCTTACCAAAAACCAGCAAAAATATTACACATTGCTGTAAATCTAGGCCTAGAATTGAAACTTAAATATATTGTATTAGACTAGCTAGTCAATTCATTCATAAATTATAACATAAAAATAGTGTCGCATTTAGAAATTGTTTTTGTCAACGAAATCTTGCTTGTAATACCAAAAGTATAGAAAATATACATAAAAAAAATATAAAAAATTGTGTGATGAAATACTAAAACTATTTTTAGTATTTCATCACACAAGCATTTAAACAAAATTTTGAAAATAATGACTTAAGGGTTAAGGTGTTAACACTGTGGAATTCCATTGTAAAAACATTGGAATTGAATTGAATTAATTAAATATTTGTATAAAATAAAAAGATCAAACAAAACTCCATCTTGAGGTTTATGTTATAAAAAAAAAAGTATTGGTGAATAAAACAGTGTTGTTATTTCAATTCTAAGGTTATAAAAACCACCACTAAGAATATTTGACGCAAAAAGAGAACATTTATGAAGAATAATGGTAAAAAAGTATCAGTCATCGATGTGAATGAAGTACGACATCGCGGAAGTCCGAAGAAAGCATGGTGCTGTAAATTCAGTACAATATACGAGTATATATTTTATTTAAAAAAAAAAAACAATTATTCTAATTTTGACCAGTTTTAGCAGTCAAGAGATCTAAAACAGGTAATCGCATTGATCTTCTGAAACCAGTTAGAAGATCAGAAACCATTAATATAAAAAAAATACACAAATTAACTCATTAACAAATTATAAATAATAATTAAACAAAACGATGTTTCTTATTGACTACCTCCACTTTTTGTCTTTATTTTCGACAGCGACCGGTTTCGCCATGCTAGTTGACATCGACAGACTTGCTTGATAATCATTTTATTAAATAACTAGTAAAAATGAACTTCCATCAAAGAGATTTCGGTAAAATCATTTGGTTCATTATTCATGTAATATTGATAAAATCGTCCATTTTATAGAAGTTTCTATATTTTTTTATAGAAGCGACATATTTCGATAAAGAGCATCATTAAATATGACATTTAATAATGTCCTAGCATGGCGAAACATGTGACTTCCATAATGTTTATAATGACATTTATAATATAAATCGGACCTTTTAACCAGTACTAAACATTTGATATACTCGCAGAGTTTTACAAAATTGTTCAAGTAACGATAAATATGCATATTTTTTCCTCATATTCCTCACATTCTTGTACAATGTTTTAATTTTATGTTTTGTTTATTTAAAAAAATATGTATTTATATATTATAAAAAATGTTAACTATATTTACTAACAAACAGTTTGAGGTTTTAAAAAAAATTAAGCCCTACAAATTCTTTTATCAGATATTTCAATAATGACTCCTTTTGACAGTCGAGAAATCATTAAACTGTAAGGTATTACCCCTAATTGATATCATACTTTTATCAACATATGTTTGAAAGTTTGTATATTTAAAAAATCAACAATATCACGAAGGAAAATATTTCGTTTTGCCATCCATTAAAAAAATAAATTTGAATATCGCGAGAAAATTTCCCGAGGCCGATATATAAGCTTATGTTTTGACGGAAAACGAAAATATGGCGATATTTTGCATTACATATTTATACATTTACGATGGGTGTGAAATTTATAGCATTAAATCTCCATAAAATCGTGACTGCGGGAGCAATACTTACATTCACCTACAAGTACGGTCACGGGAGGGGTACTTCATCTTTTCTCTCCTTGCTCTGCACCCTCTAAGAAGGGATGTGCACATTATGATTTGCTCGCCTTTTTGATCCTATCAATCGAGGGAACACTGTTAAAATAACAGTTCGACAGGACGCTTGGGTCCTGATCCAAGGGGCATGAGTTCGACCCTGGACTCCACCAGATTCCTTCTTCACGATAATAAATTCTAATACCATTGATTTAAATCCTTGTAGTGGGGATAGTTTAGGTTGGATAGGAGCCGAGGTCATGGGTGGAGACTGAGAGACGGTGATAAGAAATGACTTTGGGTGGAAGCCGGTTGGACTTGGGTACAGAATCGAGTGGGACGAGAGTGGTCAGGGATGTGGGCCGTTGGTTTCAGTTGGGGAACATTTAACCACCATTATGAACCATTTTCTTTTATCCACACACCATTGCGCCACAGAAACGTGTGGCTGGGTATAGAACGTAAAATAATAATAATTGAATATTATTTATTCAATTCACTTCATCATCATCATCATCATGAATAAAATATTGCTGTAGCTCAAATATTATTTATTTAATTCACTTATCTAATCCTAATTCAGAATTGAGATATCAAAAGAAAATTGTTGTCTGATGTGATGTCTAAAAATATGGCATATTTGGGACACATTCTCCGCAACGAGAAATACGATCTGCTGCACCTTATCTTGAAAGCAAAGATTGAGGGTAGTCGTGGTATGGGAAGACCCGAGATGTCCTGGTTCGAGAATATCAAGGAGTGAACCAGAATTCTGAGGGTGGGGGAGTTGTTCCGTCTGGCATAAGACAGAGAGGCCTACGCCTGTAATAGTGATAGCTGACGTCGCGTCGGGGGGAACTGACATGGCCTCCAAGAAGATGAGGAAAAATCCAAATTACACAATCAACCTTAATAATATATTATTGAATATTCTTGAAACACTTTTCACGAATTTTCTTTCTCTCTCTTAAAACATAACTTGAATAATTCTAGAAAATGGACAATAAACTATATTGCATTTTTTATCATTGTCAAAAAGCAAGTAAAAAAATAACAAAAATATCACGATAATCCAAAAAAAGAAAGACCCAGAAATTCAGAATAAGAAATACAGAAATGCAATTGAAAATAGTATATACTGTATTAATTGGTTCCAATACACTCCTTTATTATGTGATCTTTTCGTTTTTTAAATATATTTAAAGTTTACAAATAGTCATTTGTTATATTGTGATTTGGATTTTCGTTTATAATTTGAACACACGAGTCAAAGGTTTAATATGGCTGAAATGGCAATATTTATTTATTTATCATAGGTAGTGTTGTGACTCATAGCCTGTCGGAGCACAAAGGAAAAATTTAAATATTTCGGAGCTAACACGGTATCACGGCGGAATATATTTTGGTCGATTTTATTCCTGAAAAAATAAAAGCATCCTTTCAGACGCTTTTCTCATTGTGAGTCGTGTTTGCGATAACATTCTTAAACAGAAATAAAATGTGTGCATGTAAATGATGCGAACGTGCAAAATAGAGGGAATATAAAAAAAAAACACCGCTCCAAGGTCTCCAGTGATACATATTTCTAGCTCTTCTATTGAATGTTTGATATTGAAATATAATAAACTAATGGTTTAATGGAAACATTTTACATAAAAATTGTATAACTAATAGTTAACAATATGTCCATCAGCTGGTTGCTATATGCAGACGACGTTATTTTGTTCACTGACATCGTGGATGATCTAAAAGTTCAAGTGTCAAGAATGTACGAATTATGCAATAAGTATGACCTTGTGATGAACGTGTCAAAGTCTAAAGTTATGGTTTTTAAAAAGGAAAAATGTATGACGGTTGTGATATAAGTGCGAACGGTAAAAAATTAGATCACGTTACCGAATTTGTTTATCTGGGAAGCATGTTCATAAGATATGGAAGAATGTAGAAAGAAAAATTAATGGTGCACTCAAAGTCATTACCGCAAATAGAAAAATATCGACGGAAACAAAGATGGCAGTGCACAATGGAGTTCTAGTGCCGACCCTTATGTACGCAAGTGAAGCTTTGAGTTTGCAGAAGTAGGATGAAAGTAAGACAAATCCCGTAGAAATGAGGTCACTTAGAATAATGTGCGGAAAACCAATGTATGATAGAATATCTAATGATAAAGTAAGAAAGGAATGTAAGGCAAATAAATGTGTGATAAATAAAAATTAGAAAGGGTCACTTAAATGGTTTTGACATATGAAACGAATGGATGAAGGAAGAATGGTTCAAAATATATATACAAGTAGTATGAATGGAAAGGGAAGTCGAGGAAGGCCAATAAAGACATGGCATGACCAAATTATTCAACTAATGAAAGAGGGCCATGTACGAAGTAGGAACAATCGACGAGCATGCATGTCACGATGTGTGACTCTTGCGCAAGATATGTCAGGATAGAACAATGAAGGGATTCATCCTCTTTGTTGCCAGGAAAACGGCGTGATAAATAACAGAACAACGTATGATGAATTTACAAAATAGAGATAAAAACAAATATGAACAATTTACCCTCAATGAGTTTATGGACATTTATTTATGGACTTTAACTATATTATACCATATTCTTATTTATCATATTAATTCGTAAATTTATTATTTGAAATTGACATGATACATATCTCATTAGCACCGTATTTTATAAGGTTGAATTTATTAAATCTACTCCCTTATATCAAATAAACAACACTTTATTGAAGTTTAAGGGAGGTAGCCATTGTGATTGTGCGAAATATTTGTTCTATTTTAATTTAAATTTCGTACCTTTAAAAAATGTATATAAAATTTGAAATCAAAATTCAGAAATTTGACAGTGAGTTACAGTCATTGTAGTGAGAGTAGGTAGACCGACTGTCCATCCGCCGACGCGATGCTAACCGGGTCAAAGCTGATGAGAAAAATAAGAAGAAGAGAGAGATAATTAAAAAAAAAGTCAAGTACACACTAGAGATAAGGAATAAAAAACATCGTATGGTCCAGGAATCGACAGTTTGATGTAAGTATAATATAAATACTCGTAATTTATAAAATACATGATTTCGTAGTAGGAAAAATGGACTAAAAATTTTAAACGCGTTTTTCTCAAAACGACTTTTTGAACTGGTCGCATCGATAACTCGAGCAATTATCAATCAATTTTCAACTTCATTTGTTTATTTAATTTGTTTTTGCAAAAGCTAAGGTTTAACTTAGCCGATTTGGAAGAAAAAAAAAAATTTAAGACTGGGCAAAAAAAAAGGAGAAGAATTTTCATTCTCTCAAAAAAAAAATCGGCTCCGTACAACGATAACAACATTTACATAGATTATAATGGGCTTTTCAGAGAGACTTTATTTTAGAATCCACAGCAACGCTATAACTTTGTTACTTTTTAATATTTTACAATAAAAATTTATAAAAACACATTTAAATGTACACTTAAAAAAACGCATACATCATATTCCTTAATTATCCCGGTCAAAAAAAATCCTGAAAATCACTTATTTTTTTCGGCCATCACAGTGGCTATCAGATCAAATCAAATCAGTTTATTTTCTAAGAATATATTATAAACAACAATTACTGATTATGGCATGTATTGAGAATAGGTAAAATATATTAAATATATAATACCAGGAACGCATGAGAGATGGTTCGACGAAGAAAATACAAGATACTCTCCAAAGTCAAGAGTATTTGTCTTCTGAACGTACTTTCACGAATATGAAAGACGTCGATCTCCGAAGCGATCATGTTCAACAGTTTAATTGCTCTCCTCACCGGCACCATCAGAGGCAGGTTGGTTCTGCATGCTTGGAGATAAAACAGCCTGTGCTGGAGCTGTCGAAAATAAAGATAATCTGGAACATAAAGATGGATAGCCTCTAAGATCACCCTGAATAATCCCCTGATAAGTCTAAAGAAATGGGTAAATCTGCACCCATCCCTCTTTATCTGTAAACTATTGGTCTCCAGCATGCCCAAGAGGAATGCAGTGAGATAAAGCCACGGATAGTTACAAAACTCCCTGATGTAGAGATATCTCAGAAATCTTTTCCGAACCCTCTATAACATGAGCGTGTATCTCACCTTGTGGGGACTCCATATCACCGAACCACACTCGAGCCAGCTCCGGAACAATGAGCTATTCAGAATTCGCAAAACAGGGATTCCTGAAAACTCAACCAATTCGGAGAATAAATCCCAACATTTCCCCCTATCCCCCCTATAGAGTTAAAACTAGAATTCCAATATAATTTTGAATGGAATAAATAACAACCGTGTAATCAAAAACAATGTTATTCATTCTATTCCAAATAAAAAACAATCATTTGATTTGGCCTAGACCATTGTATTTATGTAGTAGCAAAGTAGAATTACGGCGAGTAAGGTAGGTCATATGAATAATTTATATATAGCTGATGTCAGCTAATGTAGAATACACATTTCGATAAAACCATCAGTCGGTTCAAATATTTGAGTAGTTATAATATATGCATATATTTTGAAACAAACAATAAATAAAGAGCTTATTTTCTGTGATCGAGCTTTAACTTGTTTCGTCAATTGCTATTTTTTAACTGTTATATCGTCAGACCGTCATTTAGAATCGTGGCCCCACATATGGTTAAATAATACCATATGTGCAGGCGCCTTCCTTGCACCCATTGGTAGTTTATCATTATATATGGTCCTTACATATGAAATTGGCGTTTTGCCGTACTGGCAACTTTGATCTCAAATATCTTCTCTTTGGTTAGGAATTCCAAATTCAAATTTATACAGCTATTTACTCAAGTATTTGTGTTTCGAAAATTATAATTCATTTGTTTTTTCCTCAATTGTTTTTTTTCTTTGCGTCACTCAGTTTACAAAATGGAAAACTTGAAATATCGCGTTATTTACGAGTACCAGTTCCACCGTGGCACCAGTGCTGCAGAAACGGCTCGAAGGATTAATGATGTGTATGGTGATGGTGCCGCAAAAGAAAACACAGTGAGTTTTTGGTTCCAACGTTTTCGTTCAAGAAATTTCGACCTGCAGAACAAGCCCCGTGGACGGCCGGAGACCAAAGTTGATAATGAAGAATCGAAGGCTATTGTGGAAGCGGATCCATCGCAAACCACGTCCGAGTTAGCTGCAGGCTGCGGTGTTAGTGATAAAACTGTTTTAATCCACTTGAAGCAAATTGGGAAGGTGAAAAAGCTTGAAAGGTGGGTACCTCACGAATTGAGTGAAGCAAATCAACAAACGCGCGTTGACTGCTGCGTTGCATTACTCAACCGGCACAATAATGAAGGGATTTTGAATCGAATCCATTACCTGTGATGAAAAGTGGATCCTGTATGATAATCGGAAGCGCTCATCGCAATGGCTGAACCCTGCCGAACCAGCCAAACCATGCCCCAAGCGAAAATTGACTCCAAAAAAGTTACTTGTGAGCGTTTGGTGGACTAGTGCTGGTGTCGTTCACTACAGCTTTCTTAAATCTGGCCAGACGATTACGGCAGATGTCTGTTATCAGCAACTGCAAACCATGATGGAAAAGCTAGCTGCTAAACAACCGAGTCTGGTTAATCGCTCTAGGCCACTGCTGCTTCATGATAACGCTAGACCACACACTGCACAACAGACGGCTACCAAATTAGAAGAGCTTCAATTGGAATGTCTAAGACATCCACCGTACTCTCCGGACCTTGCCCCAACAGATTACTATTTTTTTCGAAATTTGGATAACTTCTTGCAAGGGAAAAAATTCAACTCCGATGGGGCAGTCCAAACCGACTTCAAAGATTTTATTGATTCCCGTCCGAATGTTTTCTTTAGTAAAGGGATCGATGAACTACCTATGAGATGGTAAAAGTGCATAGATATCAATGGTACATACTTTGATTAAATAAATATATTATATAATATTAAAAAAAAATCAACTTTATGTTCCTCCCATACAAAACGCCAATTTCATATGTAAGGACCTAATATTTACTCTTGCAGATTGATCTTGCTCAGCGCGAGCTAAATCGATATAAAGGGTAAAACTATCACATTGACTCTCGTTGCATGTGATAGGTAGCTAATCTATAGCCAATTTATTTTCACATGAATTCTATATCAGATCACCCCACACGGTTGTGTGATGAAAAATACTGGTGACTACATGCAGAAGCATATTTTTTGATTATTTATATTATGCAGATGCATAATATAAATAATCAAAAACCCGGAAGTTTTCAAGAAAGAGTACGGGAATGTTTTGAATATAAGAGAGCGAGAGAGGAATGCATATTTGAATTTTGTTCTGATTATTGCATGATAGGAGTGTAGAAAACAAAAGGAGAACAATTCGGTATTGTTTATTGTGAAATTATAACGTATGTGAAAACAATGATTTACATTAAATTTTAAACGGTTAATTTTTTAACTTAAATTATGGTATCGAATTTTGAATGCTTTTTTTATATGTATTTGTCTTTCTTTCTTTAATTTTTATTATATTTTTACACCTGAAGATGGAGGTATTCTCCGAAACATGTCGTGTTTTTTAATATTTTTTTAAATATTTTGTGGATTAAACAGAGTTATTTTCAATTTCCTCAGTACGAGTATATTAAATGTTAGACTTATTACTGATTACGATCGTACAGTTAACCAAGTTTTTAAAGCGTTGATAATCTTTACTCCTATGAATATTTCACGCGTGCAACTAGTAAGGTGACCTAATACTCAGGTATTTTTATACACGAAAATAAACGCTTTACTCTGATGAAGTCCTTCATATATTCAAGAATTTAAATATGAGGATAAAAACGTAAAATTTAAGAGACTACTGAAACCTGCACTGTTTAGTTAGTCCTTTTCTAGTGAGCTCTTGGCGTAAGTGATTTTACAAACGGCACATTTAAAAATAAATCATCATAAAATAATAATAAGAGCATATTTATATCGCGCGAAATTTTCTCCTCACTGCTTTATACCTTCATTTGTATTCCATATCGACGATTCCATTTCCCATTCAATCCAATGGGTTTTCTACGGCAAAAGCTTGAAGCGCGCGAGCTATCTCTTTTGGAAAGTTGTCACTTGTACTAACGGCAGAGAGAAGCGGGACTTAGGTAATTTCTCCAGGGGTTTGATTGTTCCCGAGAACTAAGTTAACAGCGCAATCAGGGCGAGAAAAAGCTGTAAACCGTAATGAATAATGGGCCGCTGTTCGTTCATTTTAACTTCCGCTGATATTTTGTGAGCACCAGTAGTATTCGTTGAAAAGGTTTAATACGTTCAGAGATTATCACAAGAGATAGCAAGTGTAGCCGCTTAATACTCATATTAAGATAAAATTAAGCTTTGATAGACATTACTTGGAAGTTTGATCTTTTAAAAAATTTAATTAAATTACTTTTAACATAGTATAAACCACTTTATTGAGTTGATCTCAATCTATATCTCCTCTTAAAATACAAGATGCGTAACATATACGTGTGCGGAAATTTTAAGGTTGCACCCATAAATGGAAAGTCTAATTTGACATCAGGGCTTAAAACGACATCGATATTGAAGTTGCAAATCCACAATAATGTCTTTGTCATGTGAATTATACTGGACCAAAGTAAGTGTGATTTTTCATATTATCATCGCCGGGAATCGAGCAAGGAATCTTCGGTGTGGCAGTCATATATACTGTCATTCAGCTACGAAGGCCGTATTTATACCGTCATAGATTATTATAAATCATTTTACAGTATGTGCATAGTTTTTATAACCCACATTAAAGTATAAGTGTATAGTTTGTGTATAGTTCACAATAACTCACTTTAGAAAGCGTACATGCGTGAGATGTGACGAATAAGAGTTGCGTAAGTTTTTATGACATCGTATGAAAAACGTTTACGGATTCGTCTCCAAGGAGAGCTGAGAGAGCTGGTTTGAAAACATGATTAATAGTTGAGGGAGATATCAATTATTTGCAAAATTAACATCTTTAAATTTTACATTTAAGACGGTTGATCTATAATTTTCAAGCTTGTGGCAAAATGGGATCATTAATTAAGGGCTGGTTTGTATAATGTTTGCGCTCAATATCAACCATTCTCCTTACTCAGCATTGGAGAATGCTGAATATAAATTATTGACATTCAAGTCTATAAACTATAGAATTAGAGCTAAAAAAAATATTAATGCTTGAGGTATTAGTTTTGTAAGACTCTATATGAATTTAATAATATTAAACACGATTGATTAGTGGTTTTACTTGGATACCATCCTAGTAAAACCAATCACAATCGTGTTTACTATTATTTAACTAAAACTATTATTTTTTGTATATTATTGGCCATATAACTGTTAATTAATTTATTTAAATTCTTACCAAAACCAGCAATTGTGACTTGTGAAACTCAGTAATTTTGATTTTGAATCTATTAAAGAATATTCTGAAGGTGCTTGTTTTTTTTTATACATTCCCCTAAATATAAATAGATTATCCAATAATTCTCAGTTTCTCACAAGACTCCTTGCATGGTAATGGATAAAGAGTTACTAGTTATACGGAGTTACTAGTTATAAAGAGTTACTAGTTATAAATTATACGGAGCATTCGATATCTGTTTTAAAAAACGAACACTTGACAAAACTCCTAAGCGAGTATTTCCGAAGTGGTACAACGGTACAATTATATTTAACTTGCAAAGAAAACATAAATACCATCGTCTTTGGAAACGAACAAATTCACCCTTGGCTCTCGAACGTTTCAGAGCACTACGCAGCGAGACTAAGCGCCTAATTTCCGATGCATACGAGAAGCATACTCGGGAAGCTGAGTCTAGCATCGTTAAAGATCCGAAACAATTTTGGCGTTTTATTAACAAAAAGCGTTGTGAACATGACAACCCCGACCAGATGAAACTCGGTGAATCAATTTATAGGGGTTCGTTCGATATTGAGTCGGGATTTGCCGCTTACTTTCGAAGCGTATATAGTTCTAATGTTCCCGATCTAAATATTGACTCCCTTCCTTCTACTTCGGTTCCTGCCCTATCTGTAACTATTCCCGAAATCAGTCTCGCCGATATCGCCAACGCATTTCGGAAACTCGCTCCTAAATATTCTGCCGGTCCAGACTTCATACCCCCTTATATATTAAAAGCGTTTTCTACTCTACTTATATCTCCTTTGCATCATATATTTAGTTTAATAGTGTGCAAGAATGCTTTCCCCGACAGATGGAAACTTACCAAAGTCACGCCAATCTTCAAAAAGGGAAGCAAGATATTAATCGATAACTACAGACCAGTGGCTGTACTCTCAGCTCCTTGAGTCCATTCTCCATTCCTACATATACAGACAATGCGAGAATCAGCTCAGTGAAAACCAGCACGGATTCAGACCGACTAGATCGCCCGTAACCAACCTACTTAATCTTTCGTCGTTTGTTAACAATTCACTAGAAATATTTATTCCCGTCGATGTCATTTACACAGATTTTGAAAAGGCATTCGATAAGGTCGATCACGCCATTTTATTAAAAAAACATAACAACTATAGATTTGCCTACAATCTTTTGGGATTAATGGCATCCTACCTATTTAATCGAAAACAATATGTAGTGTATAACCATCATAATTCAGATAGCTTCATGGCAAATTCAGGAATCCTCCAGGGTTCAAATTTGGGGCCGCTTTTGTTTCTTCTGTATATCAATGACATTGATAATTACATTGAATCATCTAATTATCTTCTTTTTGCCGACGATCTGAAGCTATTTAGAGCTATAGAAAATTCAAATGATTCATTTCTCCTACAAAATGATATTAATAGGTTGTTAAAGTGGTCGGATGACAAAAACTTGCCATTTAGTATACCAAAGTGCTCTGTAATTACATATACTCGATATGGAAATACTCAATTATTCTCATACCAGATGAACAATACCTATTCACAGCGTGTTGATCATATTAAGGATCTGGGTATCACGTTTGAGTCCAACTTCACATTTAAAATACATCTATCTAACATTATCATGCGAGCCAACAAAATGCTTGGTTTTGTTTTACGGAACGCAAGATCTTTTTCAAACACAACGGCGATCCGTCGACTGTATGAAGCGCTGGTTCGTAGTAACTTGGAGTACTGCTCTATTATTTGGGACCCCAGAGAAAGAACAGTCATCTTGGAGCTGGAAAGGATCCAGAAACGATTTTTAAGGTATTTACACCTCAGGGAGTATAACTGTTATCCTTTTATGTACCCCTCACTGTTTCTCTCAGGAGTGTTGGGTTTCAACACTCTTGAAGCTCGTAAAATGATCTTTCTGGGATAGCATTTTTTTAAACTGTTATCCGGAGGTGTTTTCAATCCAGGAGTGCTGAGAGAGCTAAATCTGTACGTTCCCCATAGTTATAGCAGAGCAAGGGGGCATATATTATTTTATGCCCCAAATTGCCGCACAGAGGCCCTTCGAAGTTCTCCTGTATTGAAGGCGATTCGTCTCTTAAATGAGGTTGCAGAAGAGATAGACCTCTTTGGATGCAATTATGGCGAATTCGTAAATGCCCTTATGATAAAGGCAGCAAGCAGATAACTGGCTTTTCCTATTCATAAGGTTCTATGTATATTTCCTTTGATATTCTTTTTTTTCACCCTTTACATCGATTTGGCTTGCGCTGTAATGATGTAAGGAGTTTTTTCAACAAAATAATAGTAATAATAATAATAACTAGTGACGCGCGAGTTCATCCTTGACGCGGTCAAAACGTATACATCTTTTGCATTTATCTTGTGTTTTTTAGTGTTAAATTTAAAATGAAACCGTTTTTGCAATAAATTATTGAAATGAATTGAAATTTTGCCTAACATCAATTTAAAACACACATTTTAAACCCCTGGGGTTGGACTGTAAAATATAAATTTATCACCATAAAGCGAGTGCTAGGGTACGGCCACACCGAAGTGCCAGAGTAGGAGTCAAAATGAACACCCGGCGAACCAACGTATGGCGCACTATGGGACCGGCCACACTACATGCGCCGCGCCACAGGGCGCGATCACAAGTGAACTGTGTTTTGACTCCTACCCAGGCACTCCGGTGTGGCCGTACCCTTAAGGTAACATTTGTTTATAATTATATTGATGTGTGCCTTTACTAAAGGTCAATACTTCAAATAATCACGATATATTTGTGAGATCCTCAGCTACATTAAATATTCAAAATATAAACTTAATACATATTTTGGAGCATTTGTATAACAAAAACAAAACGTGATTTCAGCTTAATATTCCGTGTGCTTTAATATAATAAATCGCTTCAAACCAAGACGCATCTAATAAGTTAATAAAATAGCGTTGCAAAGAAAGGATATATAATACTTATCGATACAATGATTTGTTATGTAAAATATACTTATTACTTACCTTTTTGTATCAGGGACAAACTCGTTCCCCTGTAGTTCTTTAACCTCTTGGTTCGAAAGGGGTTCCCACATATGGAAAAGAGGATTTGAATTGATTTAATGTGACAACAACGTAAAAGAGCAAATGAGAATAATATTGTTGTTATAATGTAAAAAATAGATTATATTTTACATATTATATTAACTATTTTACATACTTAATTTTTATAACTATTAATGGGAAATGTCACTAGATATGAAATTTATTTATTTATAAGTATACATCAGTTTTTTTAACCCAATTACTGTATACATATTTTTTTAGACAAGTGATATGTAGCTAATCTATCGCCATTTTATTGTCTAGTGAATTCTACACCAGTCAAAATATAGCTTGATATTTTTTTCTCTCACCATCATCGCTGGGAGTTGAATACAGGACCTTCTGTGTGACAGTCATAGTTGTTGCTATTCAGGATGTCTCTCACACGTTGGTTTACATTTCTTGTTTTGAAATACTCAATAAATTAACAGAAATAGTAAAACTTTTTTGTTCTTAAAAATTAATAAATAGAACCGGTCCCCCAATATGAATTTCGTATTAACTTTTATTGGAAAATAGTGCTGGATATATTTACACTAACTAACTAACTAACTAACTAACCATCACGCCGTCTCCCCGAAAGGGTAGGCAGAAAGAATGGACTGTCACACTTTTACTGATGCGGCACTCCATCCTTTCGCCCCACGGGAGACGCAGTGTGATGGGTTGCGAACCTCATCGCCACCAATAGGCATCTCCCGCGCACACTTCGATCGTCCAAAATCCACTAAATAAAAACTAAAATTAATAATATAAAATACAATGATATAAAATAAAATAACAAAATAAAAATAATTTAACACAAAATGTTCTTTTAGATGGTGCACATATTGTCTATTTAATTTATGTTCCACGAATCCACAGTTTTTTTTTAATTTAGCACGTAATGTAATAACACATAATGTTTTTTTCGATGTTGCACATGTTGAAATGGACGATCCGGACTTTTGTGTTTATTTAATTTATGTTACACGTATCACGTAATTAGGCACTGAACCAGCAAGAACTTAAAAATAATTTTGAAGAAATTATTCAAATTGTCATTGGAACAAACGAAAAATTTATTTTTACACCTGTCAAAATTCTTTATAAAAACGATAAAACTAATATATTTTAACAGCAAAACAGTACAAACGTATTACGTGTCACACTTAACTATTATAAAGTGCGGCAACAGTTAAATTACCAAAAGAATTCACTTATACACGAAATATCTCCAAATTTACAGGAGCACCACATGAACCAAACCAAATTTTCAAAATCATAATATATGATATATTTACATAAAATATTATATATAATTCAAAACAAATTGGTACAACTACTAATCGCAACTTGAAGCATTCGGTCAAAATCTAGTTTAAGAGACCCGAAATGAAGAATGATTGAAATAGTTTATAAGTTTGTGGAATCCCTAATGAAGATCTCAACAATTCAAGAACCACAATATTCACATTTAACACTGACTAAATCTAGTGAGATTTCCTTATCCTTGGAGATATTTTTGTAATAAATCAAGGGGAGGGGCATGACATAGGAAATTGACTTCGGAATAGGATTTTGCAGGATTGTTGTACCCCCGAAGAGTCGTCCTTAGTCAAAGTAGGAAAGCGCAATAGCCAGCCAATTTCTATAAAAAGCTTACCGTTGCTTATATATTAGATATTTGGCCACTTGTATCAATACCTGGGTCGCTAAGTCGATAATTTGCTCTTTCTATTACGCTGGCCGACTGGTCTCAGGTTTAAATCCTGGGTCATGCGTTTTTTTTTTAAATTTTTAATAGATTAATTAATTACCCGCGAAATATTCACGGATGTAAACCAAATTTTTACATTTAATAAATATCGAATTGAGTAAGATAAGCTTAATTTTTTTTTAATTCATTAATGTTTAAGGCTTAATTCTTCGTCTTCTTATTTTTCCTTGTAGACCTGTGGTATGTTTTCCAGATGAATGCTCATCTTGTGAGGTAGACTCTCAGTTGTCCTTTCATCTTTTAGGAGATCTTCCACGAGGACGAGTCCCGTGTGGCTGATTATGTAGTACAATATAGGGGATAATAAGGCTTAATTAATTTTCTAAAATCTCTCTATACACGGTGTTGTGTGTATAAACATTTATGTTTTTTAAGTTAAATCAACGATAAAGATTTCCTTGGAAACTTGTAAATTTTAGATATACTGTGTATCCGAAATCGTGAAAAAGTCACTATTTTGTTTTTCAACATCTAATAATTAATTTGAGGTTTTTCCTTCCGAATGGCTCTCGTTCATTGTACAATCGTAATCAGGGTTGTTATTTTACAGACATAAATTATAATAATTAAATATTTCCCACCTCTTATATCTTCATAGCACAAACTACGTGCATTAAAATTACCCCTTAATTTCTCTTTTTCAACATCTAATGATTGATTTGAGGTTTGTGTTTAACGAACCGCTCTCTTTTTACGAGATTTTAATTTTAGTAATAAGTTTTAACTTTTAATTGATTTTGATTTGTTTCTATTTTTCCAAACCCGTTGGACAAATTACGTTATTTATTTGTTTTCTAACTGTCAACATCAAACGACAAATTTCAAAATAGCGTAACTGACCCTGCGCACTAAAACCGGGCATGCGCATTCAAAAGTATTCCTCTGTCCCCTCGAAGTATTTCTCCCTCACTCTTTTGTATTCAAAATATCTTCGTTCTCTTTTAAATAAAATCCGAGTTATTGTCTATTTATAAAATGATAACGTTAAATTAAAGTACGATGAGAATTCGGATAAATCGACGTGCACGCATGACGCGATTTATGAATGTTGAGGAATCATCAGAAGTATGTCAGAAAATAACTGTGTGGCGGTCCATTTCTTCAGCCTACCTATTCTGATAGACGGTGTAATGATTGCTTTGTGAGTTTAAAGAACAAAAAAATACCAATCGTCAATTACATTGTTACATTAAAGGTACGTGTTTCAATAAATGTGACGATAATTTTTTGTTTCTGTAGTTTACTGGAGATGCAAGCTTTCGTTGCCAAAGTTCGAACTGCGCTTTTTCTGCCTGATATTAATTTACATTATTTGAATTCCTCCTTTGTCACATCTTCATTCAAGGAACACCCCCGGGCGAGCTCCACCCGAGTGATGGTTTAAACTTAGTTCATTATAACATTCTGCTTGTTTCGAATAGTTGACTAAGCCATTATAAAGGCTCACTGTTTTATGGTAAGACAGTGATCACAAAAATATCTGCATTATGATGTAACTAATATATTTTAAATAATTTATGAGTTCTAGTGCCAACCCTTATGCATGGAAGTGAAACTTGGAGCCAACGAAAGAAGGATAAATAGAGGATAATTTCCATAGAAATTAGATCACTGAAAATAATGTTCAGGATAACGATATATGATAGAATACAGAACGACAAAATAAAGAAGAGAGGAAAAAAAATAAGTAAAATTGAAAGAGGGTCTCTGAGATGGTTTGGACATATAGAACAAATAAACGAGAGAAGAACGGTTAAAATCTGGAATACAAGCAGTGTGAGTGGTAAGAGAAGTCGTGAAAGACCAAGGAAAGCATGGCATGAGAACATTAATCAAATACTGAAAGGCGGAAACTTTGGCGATGAGGTCCGCAACCCATCACAACGCATCTCCCGCAGGGGCGAACAGAGAAGGGTGGAGTGCCGCATCGGTACATGGAATATAAGGGGAGGTATGGAAGGAAAGTTGAATGAGATGTGTGCAGAAATGGATAATAAGTGTTTAGATGTTTTATGTGTGACTGAATGTATGATGAAAGAGTGTGGTTCCTTGGAGCATGCGGATAAGCTTGTTCTGTGGTCGGGTGTGCCGAATGACCACAGAGCATGCCAAGGCGTGGCGGCGGTGCTAGCTCCAAGGATGGTAGAATGTATGAAAGGTTATAAATGTGTTAGCCCAAGACTCATGGGGATTCGCTTCAAGATCGGGTTAACAAGAGTTTTCCTTTTAATTGGATACGCCCCTGGTAACAACGAAAATGAGGCGAGTAAAGATGAGTTTTGGGACAAAGTGAGAGAGACATTGGTGTGTAAGAGTGAAAACGAAAGATTGATAATAGCAGGTGATATGAACGGTTGGGTGGGAATCCGTAGGAGTGGGTACGAGGAATGTCTGGGTACGTTTGGTGATAGACGAATAAATGATAATGGAAGGAGACTGCTTGAATTGTGTATAGAATGGGGTCTCTTTATATCAAATACCATCTTCGATCATAAGAGAATCCATCTCTATACTTGGGAAAGAGGATTTGAAAGGTCCATTATAGATTACGTCATTGTAGACTCTAGATTACGGGCGTATACTGTTGATTCACGGGTCTTCAGGGGAGCCGAACTGGAAACGGATCATTTTTTAGTAGTGGCAAAAGTGATCTTATTCCGGGGATGGCGAACCAGAAGAAGCAAAACAGTAGCCGCACCGACTAGAGTCAAAGTTGAAAAACTGCAAAACAATGACGTAAGAAATAATTTCGTAAGAAAAGTGAAAGATAGATTGAGTGAGCGGGATGTAAGTGAGTTGAGTATTGACGAGACCTGGAAATACTTGAAGGAAAGTTTGTGTGAATCAGCGAAAGAATCGTGTGGTGTGTGTGTACAAGGAAGAAGGAAAGGGGATGCATGGTGGAATGATGACGTCAAGAGTGCTGTTAAAGAGAAAAAAGATGCTTGGTTGAATATGTTGTCGATAAATAAGAATGACAGAGTTAAGTATGAAAGAGCAAAAGATTTGTATAAGGTATGCAAGAAGAGAGTGAAGTCGGTAGTGAAAGCGCGGAAAGAAAAGCTGAAGGAGGAAGAAGGGCTCAAAATGACAAACAACTTCCAAGCAAATTTAAAAAATGTTTTGGAAAGAAGTTAAAAAAGCCCGAAATCCTCCTGATAGTGGATGTGTGAAAGCAATTTTAGACAACGAGGGAAGAATGTTAACGGAGAGTAAGATCATACAAGAAAGATGGATGGAATATTTTAAGGAGATGTATGGTGGTGATACAAGCGTGATCGAAAGTATAACAGATAGTGCGAGTGCGGGACCTATGAATGATAATATTGAAAAAATAAGTACGAATGAGATGAAAAGATCCGTGAGTGCAATGAAAAGTGGAAAAGCTGTTGGGTTTGATTGTATTGCCATAGACTTTATTAAAAGCGGTGGCGAAGTGGTTTCTACATGGTTATGTAAGTTATTTAACCAGTGCTTGGAGGAGGGATATACGCCGCTAGACTGGAGGAGAGCAGTAATTATGCCCCTGTACAAAGGAAAAGGATCGCGTATGGAATGTGGAAACCACAGAGCTATTAGTCTTTTGAGTGTCGTTGGTAAAGTCTATGGCAGAATTTTAATAGAAAGAGTAAGAAAATTGACGAGTGACAAAGTTTGGGATGTGCAAGGTGCCTTTATGAATGGCAGAGGATGTATGGATCAAATTTTTTGGACTTCGTACATTGACAGAGAAGTTTCTGGCCAAAAATCGCAAACTTTTCTGTGCATTTGTCGACTTACAAAAAGCATATGATTACGTTAATAGAGAAAAGTTGTGGAAAATATTGTCTGAATATGGAATAAGTACAAAACTGATCACGGCCATTAAGTCGCTATACACGGAAAGCACTGCTAGTGTCAGAGTAAATGGAGATCTTACAGCCTGGTTTGATATCAATAAAGGTGTCAAACAAGGTTGCGTAATGTCCCCGTGGTTATTTAATCTGTATATGGACAATTGTATGAGAGAGCTGAAAGGGTTGGATGTAGGTGCCAAAATGAGCGGAGTGTCAGTAAGCTGTCTCTTGTATGCGGATGACGCTGTCCTACTTGCTGACAACGAGCATGAACTACAAGTCCTGGTGAATTGTATGTATGAGGTATGCATGCGAAATGATCTGATGATGAATGTTAATAAGTCCAAGGTAATGATTTTTGAAAAGGAAGAAACCACGACAGTCTGCAATTAGCGTGAATGGTGAAAACTTGGAGCAAGTAGTTGAGTTTGTGTATTTAGGTAGTATGTTAACAAGAGATGGGAGAGTGGAGAGGGATATTGAAAGAAGGGTTGGGGCAGGCAACAAAGTGAATGGTGCACTTAAAGTTGTCATCGCAAACAAAAACCTATCCAAAAAAGCTAGAATGGCAGTGCACAATGGTGTTCTTCTACCGACCCTTATGTATGGAAGCGAAGCATGGAACTGGCAAAAGAAGGATGAAAGTAGAATAAATGCAGTAGAAATGAGATCTCTTAGACGAATGTGTGGATATTCTGTGTATGATAGAGTGTCGAATGAAAATATAAGAAGTGAATGCGGTGCGAATGATGGTGTCATGAACAAAATAATGAAAGGATCATTAAGATGGTTTGGACATATGGAAAGAATGAATGAAGAAAGAATGGTAAAAAAATTATATGTTAATGATGTAAATGGTACCAGAAATAGAGGAAGACCGAGGAAAACGTGGCACGATCAAATAAATCAAATATTGAATGTCGGCCATGTGAGGAGTTAGAGAAATCGACGCGCGTGCATGACACGATGTATGAATGTTGAGGAAGCGAGAGAAATATGTCAGGAAAGAAAGGTGTGGCAGTCCATTCTTTCTGCCTACCCCTTCGGGGAGACGGCGTGATGGTTAGTTAGTTAGTTAGTTAGAAAGGCGGAAACATTCGAAGTCAGAAAAATCGACGAGCGTATATGCTACGATGTATGAATGTAGAGGAATCTAGAGAGGTATGCCAGGGCAGAGCAGTATGACGGTCTATCCTCTCTGGCTACTCCTTCGGGAAAACGGTGTGATGAATAGTTAGTTTATTAGTTTTATTATTTATAGACAATTTACCTCTCAAAAAACTGGCAGAAGAAGGATGAGAGAAGAATAAACGCGGTAAATATGAGATCTGACCTTTGTGGCCGAGAGGTAAGTGCATTGACTGCCACCCGGAAGGTTCCGGGTTCGATTCCCGGTGAGGGCAGTGTGATTGTTACATTGTCTTCGGTCTGGTGTAGAATTCACGTGACAATAAAAAATGGCGATAGATTAGCTACCTATCACATATCAATAGAATCACTATGATACATATAA
Source organism: Lepidostoma basale (assembly GCA_022606425.2). Classification (NCBI taxonomy): domain Eukaryota; kingdom Metazoa; phylum Arthropoda; class Insecta; order Trichoptera; family Lepidostomatidae; genus Lepidostoma; species Lepidostoma basale. Next base: position 83,280 of record JAHDVF020000477.1, on the reverse strand, counting down.
TACCCTTTACATCGATTTGGCTCATGCTGTCATGATGTAAAGAGCGATTCAACAAAATAATAATAATAACAATAATAATCCCTTAGATGTATGTGTAATATAACCGGAAGGAATATAGAACGGAATAAAATATTATGAAAAAAATTGTAAATTTTTAAGGATTTTTCAAAGATTTTATACGTCATCAATAGAAATTCCATATAATTGATGAAAAAATCTAATAAAGAAGAAACAAGTATTAAAACATTTGAATATTGTGCGATTTATATTGAAATACACATTTATGCTATAAAAAGAAAAATGCAAACTTCTGTTTGTTCTATTTAGTGAGTAATATATTTTTTAATGTTTGTAATAATATTGTATCATCTTTTGGATACATAACATATCATGTAACGAATCAGCGTACAAAAAACTTTTGGAAGGCGGCTTTTCTTACATAAATGCATTAAAAATGTCAATAAATAAAATTATACTGCGATTCTCCTAGAAACGGTGACCCAGAAAGGTATATCATTTTAATATTCATTCGTGACAAAATGTATTATCATTTTCAAGATTTCCTGAAACGTAACTTATTTTCAGCACGAACTTTTATACAGCGGTGCAAACATTGTTCACTGCATATACTTACTGGAACACATCGGTTTATAACGCAAACGCACGCCACATTCTGAACCCTCCGGTTTCACCCGTTCATTCAACCCCCTCGTGATTCTACCCCATTTGAGAAAATGATAAATGATTACACTTTATCTCAGCGAGAAACCCTTATGTCTGGTTGCCGCGAAGTGCGATGACTGCATAGAGAAATTTCAGTAAGCATCTCATTTTCCCAGTTCACAGATGACGTGCCGAGAACCAGACAGAAATCCAACGTATTTGTGTGTATTTATATACAATAAATCATCTCAAGGTGATGGAATACTTAATTTGTAAAACCGATTATCATTGTTTAATGTGATATATATTTTTCGACATAGAACATGTCCTCCATTTATAATAGAAATCGATCGTGCTATATCATACACGTTTTTCCGTGATTTTTTTCTCCATTCACAATTAAATTACAATCCCATTCACTTGTTTATTGACGACTTTCGTGGCCAAGTGATAAGTGATTTGACTGGCATACCGAAGGTCTCGGGTTCGATTTCTGGCGAAGACAGTATGATTTATACACTGCCGTTGGTTTGGTGAAGAATTCACGTGACAATAAAATGACGATAGATTATCTATCTATGACATGTAAGAATCAATATGATTGCTATACACTTTACATCGATTTGGCTTGCGGTGTTTTGATGTAAAAAGGGATTCAACAAAATAATAATAATAATTTGACTGGATAAAAAAACATAATTCCTTCCTAAAAGAATATTTTTTTAACTGCCTTTATCATCCGTCACCGTTAACGTCTTCCGATTCTATTAAATACAACATAAATTATACTGTTTGTAGTCGTGTTGAACAGTAATCCATAAATCCTTATAATCCTTGGTAGGCTGCGTTGAATGACAAACTCACAAGCCAGCAACAGCGTTATAGCGGGCGTATAGGCGAGGGCTTATCCCCTAGAACCGGCGTAGAGCTAACCTTGCTCACCTGAACGGAAGTGTATAAAATATATTCAAGAAAATGCATCAAATTTCAATTTTTAACTAACTGACAAATGTTATTTAATTATTACTCTAAGAATGTGGACATATCTAATTAAAGTACTTAGTTTCACTTCATTCTTTTATCGTTAAAATTTTGGTAAAATGATAAAAGGCAATGTTTAGCGAACAATGCAATGTAGCGAACAATGCGAACAATGCAAAAGGCAATGTTTATTAGTCGTCAGAAAAGACAAACATATTCTACCGATTACAATGTCCTTTGTGGTCGAGTAGTAAGAGCTATGATTGTCACAGCGAAGGTCCCTGATTCGATTCTAAGCGATGGCAGAGTGATTGTCACATTTTCTTTGATCTGTTGTAGAATTAAGGTGACTTGGACTTGGACTTGGATCTTCTGGCTTACAGAGGTTCAGCTCATGTGGCTATTCCTCTTACGTCTGTTGGGAACATTGTTGGAAGGTGATTTGGTGGGTTGTTAGTTTATTCGGGGGCATGATTTGTGTGGCCCGGAGTGTTCCTCTGAAGGAGAATCGATTTTGGGCGCTTGTGGCGGCTGGAAGTGTTTGGGTCGTAATTAGAGAGGTCTTTTATTGTGGGGTTGGGATGTGAAGGGAGTCCTTTGTAAAAACGTTCGGCAAGTTTCAGAATGAATTCATCTATCATCGGGATTCCCGATTCTAGATGCAGTTGTGTAATCCTGGTCCATGAAGGCGCACCAAGCGATAAACGGATAGCCTTATTTTGCAGGATTTGGAGTTTTTGTATGTGACTCGAAGCTGCACAGCCCCAGATTGGGGCTGCATAAGTGAAGATCGGCCTTATAACCGTTTTGTATATCAGGAGTTTATTGTCGATGCTTAGTTTACTGTTTCTAGCTAACATTGGGTAGAGGGCTGAGATTGCTTTTGACGCGGCTTTGACTTTATTTGTAATGTGTGGCCTCCATGTCAGCTTAGAATCCAAGGTAACCCCAAGGTATTTGATTGTTTTGGTCCAAGGAACGTCTTGGCCGAACATTTTTATGTTGGGAATGTTTGGAGGAATGTGTCTTTTACTGAAAAGGGTCGCTGCGCTTTTAATCGGATTGATGGTAATGCGCCAGTTTCTGCACCACAATTAAGGTGACAATAAACTGTCGATATACTAGCTTCCTGTCATATGTCATGAGAATCAATGTGATAGCTATGTTAGATGACATTCGTGGCCGTGTTGCAAGTGCTACAACTACCACACCGAAGGTCCCGGGTTCGATTCCCGGCGATGGAAGTGTGCCTATCACACTGTCTTTGATCTGGTTTAGAATTCACGTGACAATAAAATGGCGATAGGTTAGCAACCAATCACATGACATTTGATTTATTATGATAACCATTCTATTTTAATCAATTTGGCTTGCAGGTATAGAAATGAAGCTTCAATTAAAATGTTTTGTTCTTCATGTGTGTATTTTTTTAATTTTAATGTAATATATATTTTTTAATTTTCTCACTGTTGTTTTTATTATTAGAAAGAAAAACTTATCCCTAAGATTTTAATAAATAACATTGAATTAGGAAGCAATGAATTTTGTGTCAGGGTAGCCTGTTTTCAAAATTCATTTCCCGAAGAATGGAAAGAGGTCGTGGGTGCCATGTGCCCCGACATCGCGAATAAATCAAACGAGAAGCTTAGTGTTACATTTTTACCTCTAGAATTCAAGAAACATTTTTTGAAAGTTTGTCGCTTTTTAGAAACAAAAACTCACATTAGGTTGCCATGGAGAGAAATGTGAAACGTCCATTTCTGGTCCAGGCTTTAATTTTTTAATAATAAACGGGAGTGATATATTTAATTTTGTTTGCGTATTATAGAACGAGAGATGTTAAAATCAAAATTTAAAAAGTTAAAAAAAGAAAACACGATTAGAACAAATAATATTTCATGAAATGAATATAGTTTCTGAAAATAACAAAAAATATCCAGAGTGCAAATATTTTAATACTTTTTTTCAAATAAACTAATTTACTAACATTTACGCCGTTTCTCTAGGGGGGTAGGCAGAGAAGGTGGGCTATTATATTGTTTTATCCTACAATAAGTATTTCATTCTCAAAATGTCTCTCAGTTTGAGAATTCCCTCGCAAGGCGAATCAAATTTGTCACTATTGTTTATATATTTTTATAATATATATAAATAAGTCAACGCTATACCGAAAAAGCCATCGATATTGCATTATTCATAGCTTATTTAATGGAGTTTTGCCAAATTAAAACCGCAATCATTAATAAGCTTTTCTTCTTACGTGCGTACGTTAACAAGAATGCGCACGGTTAACAACAATGCATTCGACTTCTTTATTACGAAACATTACTGTTTTTGAGATTGAATCGTCTCAAGAGCATTGATGAATTATATAAACACAGGATTTTAAAGAACGATTCAAATCTTCCGCACCATTCTTCTCGTGTTATGAAAGCATATAAAATCTGAGTTAAGGGGCTTAAAGAATTTGCTCGAGAGCACAATGGTTGTTCGACTACAAAGACCATAGGAAAGTTTGCCCAGACTACTCCTTTATACAATTGGTAAGCACAGTCTATACCGTGTAAGTCCGCGGATATACGTAGTGTCGTAGCAACCTAGAAGGAAAGTTTTTCTACTTTCCTAGAACGTTTAACTGGGTGCTTGAACAGGTTGTGTAGATATATTTAGACCCCTGCGTCAATACGAAATTTTTATTTTCATTACAATATAAATGATAAAGAAATTAGTTTTATGTTTACTTATATATTAATTTAGAAAAAATTAAAAAGACATTATAAAAACTAAAAAAATGCAGGAAATCTGAATACCTCGAATATGTTATGAGAAATGATAAATACAAAGTACTTCAACTGAATATCCAAAATAAAATTATTGGGAAACAAAGTGTCGGGAGAAGAAGAAAATTCTGGCTATTAAACCATATAAAATGGTTCAGTTACCATACAACAACCCTGTTTAGAGCTGTTGTATCAATAGTAAATACAGCTTTGATGTTGTCCAATCTCTGATAGCAAAGGAATAATAATAAAAAGTAGAATAAAAATATGAAGAGTATTTTGCACAAACATCTTTATCTAAAAATGCTGACACCACAAAAGGATCAAAAAACATAATTCAGTTTTAAAAATTGAAATATAAAAAAAAAAAAAAATTAAAAATTAAGATTTGACAAGAAAAACACTGATAGCACCATTGTATATCAGTATTAAGGATAACACATTTTAAAAAATTATGAAACACTGAAACATATTTGGATTGTTTGTAGAATATGTCACTGGCGCATGTTTCACTAGCAGTGGCAGTCGGCTCTAGTTTTATTGTCCAATTGGCAGCAAGAAAGCCGATAAAAGAACGTGCCATCATCTCATTCACTGCATGGCTGTACTCAGACCTACATGGAAAACGGAACAACAAGCCACCTTAGTATTTAAGAAAAAATATTAAACAATAATTTGTTTACACATTGTATTTTGGTGTATGTAAAAGAAAATCATTTAAAAAAAAAACAGTCGTCTTTGGCACGTTAATCCGGAAAATATTCGGTCTTTAGGTGTCATCTTCGATCGATGTTGTTTCGGAAGTAGTTGCAGTTTATATCCTTATGGTAGAATATATACTATTGATATCTAAAGTGTCGAATGAAGATTATTCCAAGAGACACGTATATACCTAAGATCTCAAATAACATATTATATTTTTACCGATAAAAATCTACGCACATAAGAAAATCATAGCTTTAACGGAAAAAAACAGCATGTTTTCATAGTTCGTTTCAAATATTTTAACGGTTATAAGGGCACTTAACATATAAAGTTACATAGTGTGTGCATACACCTACTACAAATAATCGATATAGTCCATGTAGGGTTTATATAGGGGTTCCGAAACTTTTTAAGCAATGGAACACTTCGAAAACCCCGAAATTTTAATGGAATACTTAGCTTATTTTTTAGATTATTATTTTTAAATATTAAACGTTAATAAAATATAAATAAAAAATCACATAACGATGTTAATCATTTTTAGTCCTTGAATTGCATATCTTCTTGACATCGGCACAATATTGGTATTTTTCATTCTAATATCTGGTATGGCATCGGTGTAAATGACGTCTTAATAATCAGTGGAGATTGATCATCACTTACCTTTAAATATGAAGGAGAAGATCTTTAAATGTGTTACAGTGCATAAATCCTTTCGAAATTTTCGTAAAACACCTATTCAGGTCAGCGGAAAACGGGTGTTTCGCGGAACATAGTTTGGGAAACCCTGATATCTCTAAACCCCCGTCGATTAAGAAGTGTATTGTGAAATCAACACTAAAACTTCCATATGTTTCGTATTGAATCAATCGACGAAGTACATAGCATAATAAATTAATACGATTTTTTTTCAAGTGTGATAGAATAGAATATTGTGGAGATCCATTGTTGCGTAGTGTGATGGTGAGTTCCTGCAATATTTCGAAGATTTTTAGTGAAAACATAGCTTGAAAACTTTTGTTTTGAGTCTAAGGTCGTTAAGTATTAGTATCCCTATATTCTAGACAATTAAGACGGTAACGTTATTGCTCAAGAGTAATTGCCTCTTTTAAAAGGAGGGTTCAAATGGCGTCCCCACCGTGCGGTATGTTTAAAGTAACCTACTATTTCTTCATAATAAATCCCTGTCAAGCGTCACGCACGAATTCACCACTTTTGTTTTCGGCTTGTTGACATTTATGTTTCACTATGTCCCATAAAGGGCAAATGCCCCACCTGACGAAGGGCAAATATTGCCCCAAATTGACAGAGACCATTTCTAAGGGTAGCTTATGGCCAAATACGTTTTACTTTCATAGCTTTTCACAGAAAAGTTATAAAAAAAGATTTTAAATAAATACTCGAAAGGTTATTTTGAATGTAAACGTATGTTTTGAGAAGTTTTATTATATTTTGGGGGAATTATTATTATAAATAATAAAGCGCGAACCAAACCGATGTTATGAGTACAGCTATCATATTGATTTATGTGATATCTGATACGTAGCGAATCTATCGCAATTTAATTGTCATATGAATTTTACACCAGTTCAAACACAGTGTGACAATCACACGGTCATCGCCGGGTATCGAACCTGGGATCTTCGCTCCGGCAGTCTTAGCACTTACCACTTGGCCTTGAAGATCGTCGGAAATGACATGTCTCGCCTTAACTGAGGCATTTTCAAAATATTTGATAATAACTGTAAGGGGAAACATGTCATTCCAATAAAACATCTAGCTGGAAAACAGACGTTTTATCTCCTATTAATTATTAAATATTGAGTTTTACACGATTGTTCTAGAAACAATAAATACCCGAAAGGAATCGCATGACCACATCTCTTGGGTTCATAGATGTATCATGGTGTACTGTTCTACTAATATTTCGAAAATTTGTCAGAATCAGTTTTTTGGGTAAATAATTTTATCAACCGAAATGTGTATCTCTAAAATATCGGTCCAAGAAGATACCATGAGATACGGAAATTAAAATATATTCCATGAAGCATAATTATTGGAACCTTAATAACATACGTACTTCATAAAAAACTTGTTGTTAGTGTATAAACCTTAATGCTTCCGAAAATCAAATCAATCCTTTTTTTAATGTTCATTATATTGTGTTATTTTATTTCAATTAAATACTTAAGTCAACTTAAAATATTAACCGCACTTACTCAAAAAAGAGTTTATTGGTTTTATCTGTATAAATAAACGCGAATGTGCCTTTTTTGTTTTTTAAGATCACTCTGTAAATACTTGTCAGAACGGGTTCAATTTCAGCTTTTATTCATTGTACTCCGGCGGTTGTTCTAATAATTCTTTTATTACAATTCGAGCTCTCACTTTAAAAATTAAAAAAACAATTAATATTTTTTGTAGGACAGGCGAATATAGACCTTAATGATCGGACTAAGAGTCCAATTTTTAGAGTCCATATTTTTTTGCATATTAATAAGTTAGATTCTAACTGTCAATTTTGTAGACGTACATTTTTCGACAAGTTTTCAATATGTGATACCAGATCACTGTTCTGTCAGATTTTTAAATACAGCGAATATTTATTTGACTTATTAACTAACTAACTAACTAACCATCACGCGATTTCCCCGGAGGGGTAGGCAGAGAGGAAAGATTGCCACAATGCTCTGTCCTGGCACACCTCTCAGGCTTCCTCTACATTCATACATCGTACCATGCACGCACGTCGATTATTCCAACTTCGAATGTGGCCGCCTTTTAGTAATTGATTAATTTGGTCATGTTTACAACTTTTTAACCATTCTACTCTGATCCATTCGTTCCATATGTCCATACCATCTCAAGGATCCTTTATTAATTTGACTTATTATATAGTTTTATAATTAGTTATTTTTATTGGAATAAAGAAATCCTTCATATGTTAGTTGTATTATGTTTAAAAAAAAAAACTTTAATAAATTATAAAATACCCATCTACTAAAAAAATACATAATTTGATGAGTTATTGAGTTTTTCATGACTGAATTAGGTAATTTTTTTTACATTGGTACAATAAATATAGATTTTAGGTTGAAAATATGCCGCAAAAGGACAAATTATTGGCAATCGTACAATCAAAGCAAAATAATTAGATAACAGAGAAGAAATGAAACAGAAGAAAAAAACTATATGTCAACATAATTCTGCAACTGAATATGGCTCGTATCCAGCTGTTGTAATTGAAGGTATAAATAAACTGTTCGTATGATTATTGATATTAAAAATGCGCCGTTTCGTAAAAATTGATTACACCAAGGGCGCACTGGGAGAAGACTGACCAAACGGTGCGGTCTATAGTAGTTTCTTAAATTTAACCTCACTATCCTCATACTTAATGCTAAGATGGAGATAATTCCACGCCAACGGACCCACTACGCTGCCCACCGACAACAAAATCAAGAGTTTTGTTTCTCTAAACATTGTATTTCTAAGAATATTATAATGATCTTGAATTATATTCATATGAATGTTTTAATGCAAATGTGATATAGAATTATTTATTGATTATTAAGTTTCACATGAAATATTCAGAAAACAGTTGTTCAATTTACATTAGTATTTAAAAAAAACGGTGGATTCGTGCAACACAAATTAAATAATCAATATGTGCACCATCTAAAAAGAACATTTTGTGTTAAATTTTTTTTATTTTTTTATTTTATTTTATATCATTGTATTTTATATTATTTGTTTTAGTTTTATTTTGTGGGTGTTGGACGATCAAAGTGTGCGCGGGAGATGCCTATTGGTGGCGATGAGGTTCGCAACCCATCACACCGCGTCTTCCGCGGGGCGAAAATAGAAGGATGGAGTGCCGCATCGGTAAAAGTGGGGCAGTCCTGTCCAGTCTTTCTGCCTACCCTTTCGGGGAGACGGCGTGATGGTTAGTTAGTTAATTAGTATTCAAGTTTAAAATTCACGGTGAGTTTGGTTGGATTGAAACAGAATAATTATAGATATTAACTGAGTTAGTATACGCACATTCTTGCACTCATATACATGTCATTTTATTCAATGAATGAATTGATATAGAACTTAAATTGTATTTGTTGAATATATTTCATGTTTATTTATATACTCGCATATAGCAATAGCGAAACGTTGCCGGGTCAGCTAGTATGAAAATATTATTTTCATATAAATACGTAAATAAACATCAGTGAAACAATAATTTCTACATAGTTGTCCGAAATTATAACATAAAATTAAAATGTACTAGTAGGTGTTAACCTTTAGACACCCAGTGATCCCGTCGTTCGATGCCCAACGGTCTCGTACGGGACCGGTGATTATGGTGTATTTCACTATCGGATTACACTGATTTATGACAATAATATTATCTTTGAGATACCGAATCATAATTTTATTTTTGTTCCGATAAATATTCTTGACATGATGTGTAATATTAGGTTATAATTTTATACCTGCGTTACAAGGTCTTTACCTGCGTTACAGTGGTCGTTTATACCTGGAATACAAACAATCTACACCATTGTCTAAAATAGGTCTATGCACAGAAAAACGTTTTAAAATTTGGCATACGAATAAAATATTTATTTTTCTTGAACAATGATGGAAAAATCCACATTAAATAATTTATACGAATAAAAACGTCAGTTTTCTTGAAGTTTTATTATATTTTATGAGAATGACATGTTTTGCCCCTCTAAGGCACTAGTAAATGGAGCAGAATATGGTAATTTACGACAATTGATGTTACTTTATATATTTTTAACAAATAATTATTTAGGTAGGTCCAGAAATATTGGAAAGTGTTTCTTGGAACTCGTAAGGAATTGTATGACAATGATTACACCAATCTTAAATATAGTCAAATATGGAGACGTCTTGGTAATTTCGGAATTATTTGTTAGATATATAGATATTGCGTTTATATACTCGTATAACGAACAATGAGGTTCTGCTCGGATAAAATAGTATATACCCTGCGCTTAGTGTACAGACATGAGCTATTCGATTTGAAGAAGAGCTGTTTGAATGCTTCTGGGAAAATTATGTAGTATAAAAGCACTACGCAATAAGTCTTTTGAGAATTGAAAAAAATTTCACAGTAAAATTGAAACAAAAAGACAAGGCAGAATATTAAATATGCATGGTATCTTCATGAAATGTATGCTCAAACAACCTTTCTACTTAATGATACGTACTTAAAATTTGCTTGTTATTTTTGGGTATTATTTCATTATCAAATTATACAAGTTTGAGTAGATAAAGTCAATTAGGTAAACTGTTTTATATTTTGTATATCTGAAGTGTTGTTTTTATGCGCGTTTCTTAATTTGCCAAACGTGTAACATTTATTTACGAGTACCTATGTATAATATTATTATTTAACACAGATGCGACATAACAAACAACAAACATTTAGGTGACTGATTTGGACACCAAACGGTAAACACAAATAAAATATCGATATGAATCCAAGAAATAACATATCTCAGAAGGATCTCAAATATGTCGACGTGAGTGAGGCAGTACTCAAACCTGCTTCTGACTACGGAATTATATAGAGTTCTTTTATATAGAATATATTGTCTTAATATGTATGAAGAATATAAATCTTATACAGATAGCTATTATTATCTCATAAATACTGATAAATAGTAGTGCTTATATTATTATAGTATCAGAAAGATATTTCTCTTTGGATAACTTTTGATGTTTGGATGGCAGTGTGATTGTTATACTGTCATTGTTATGTTGAAGAATTCGCGTAACAAAAAAATGCCGACAGATTAGCTACCGATCACATGTCATGAGAATCAATAGCAAAACATTGTTTATAGTAATTGGGTTTAAATAAACTGTTGTATTAAAAAATGTGGAAAGCACGTCCCTCTTCTAACGTTGACCAACGCCTACAGCTGATCTTGAGGTGCTGGAGACGGTGGCTAAAAGGCGCCCTAAACGGGGCCATAGGGTGACCTATTTGGGCCTCTCTCTTTACCGCGCAGACGAAGATAGGTTTACCGTCTTATGCGGGAGACTAATGGAATCTTTCTTATGTGTGTGGCAAAACAGGTCTCACAATGCTCCCCAGGAAAGGTGGACTTATTCGTTCTTCCCCTGCCGAGGAAAAATAATGAATCCAACGTAGTTTAAACTGAACCATCACGTCCTCCCCAGTCGGCCCACCATATCCTTTGGGAGTGTCGTATCCTGGAGAGCGCAAGAGACAAAATGATCGAGAATGTTAAATTTTCTGCTCGGCCGCGCTGGTCTGGAATTCGGACCTGACGGGCAGCGAACATAACTTTAGATGCCTGAGGACTTTTTTAAGAGCGTGGACTAATATTTTTAGTTAGGCTGGCACTTAGCCGATTCAAATAGCTGCACATAATTGGCATTAGAATCTTGATCACCGGGGCTGCTGCTCCTGAATCGCACTGGTGGGTTTTTCGGCCGACTATCTTACCGGAGGTCGCCGTCTTGTGTTGTACATCCGCCCCTTTGAAAGGGGGAGTGGGGGCACCTTGCGGGGTCCCGTTTTCTCCTCTTAGAATATTTTTATTTTTATTTCGTACATATCAAAATGTAAGGTTCCCTGTGTTTCTGTCCCTTGCTATCTCTATTTCATTAGGAAAATTGTTACTGTTGTTATTATTGTAATATATTTTTTTATCATTGAACTTTTTCTATCCCATCCCACACTCTGTGCTTCCCTCAGCATATTTGTTTGAAATAATTTTATGATAGGCCATAAAATCATGTAAAATATTTTGATCTATTTTGTGAAATTGGGACATAGAAGTGGATTGAACTGGATAAAATGTGGCTAGATACCCTTTTGCCTTTAGCTTTTTTTCTGGAATGGTGCATTCTCCAGCTAATGTAAGTCTCGCTTGGATGAGAAGCGGGCCTAGGGATTGTTTGAACGAAGCCGACAAAAGGGGCGCCTCTGCGTCCAATAACAGCTTCGAGTAAGCAGCGGGTAACTTTCTATGTCTTTATTTAGCTGTATGTTTGTTCATGTATATTAACAATCACTGTATTTTACTCTACAATAAATAAACGTAGACAGCGACGGAAAACTACCAAATTAAAGGCCCAAGGATCATCCTAAGAACCAGCATGTTACATTTGGCTTCAAACCAAATCCATGGATTAAAAATAACGAAGCGGTTCTATAATAACAAATCATGAAAATAACGGATTTAAAAATAAAACAAAATTGTTGAGATCGTGATATGAGATCGTCAATTTTTATTTATTTATATCAATTGATAATTTTGAAAGCCTAATAGATGTCACGAGTAACAAAAAAAAATACCCACCAACTCTAATTGTCTAAACGTTGAATGCCCGTACAAAGCTGCCATATCCAGGGGTTTTAATTTTTTGGGGACCATAAAACGTCCAAGACAAAACATTAGATCCCCAGTAACTGAGATCCACATATTAGGTCCTTACATATGAAATTGGCGTTTTGTATGGGAGGAACATAAAGTTGATTTTTTTTAAATATAATTTATTTATTTAATCAAAGTATGTACCATTGCTATCTATGCACTTTTGCCATCTCATAGGTAGTTCATCGATCCCTTTACTAAAAAAACCATTCGGACGGGAATCAATAAAATTTTTGAAGTCGGTTTGGACTGCCCCATCGGAGTTGAATTTTTTCCCTTGCAAGAAGTTATCCAAATTTCGAAAAAAATAGTAATCTGTTGGGGTAAGGTCCGGAGAGTACGGTGGATGTCTTAGACATTCCAATTGAAACTCTTCTAATTTGGTAGCCGTCTGTTGTGCAGTGTGTGGTCTAGCGTTATCATGAAGCAGCAGTGGCCAAGAGGGATTAACCAGCCTCGGTTGTTAAGCAGCTAGCTTTTCCATCATGGTTTGCAGTTGCTGACAATAGACATCTGCCGTAATCGTCTGGCCAAATTTAAGAAAGCTGTAGTGAACGACACCAGCACTAGTCCACCAAACGCTCACAAGTAACTTTTTTGGAGTCAATTTTCGCTTGGGGTATGGTTTGGCTGGTTCGGCAGGGTTCAGCCATTGCGATGAGCGCTTCCGATTATCATACAGGATCCACTTTTCATCACAGGTAATGATTCGATTCAAAATCCTTTCATTATTGTGCCGGTTGAGTAATGCAACGCAGCAGTTAACGCGCATTTGTTGATTTGCTTCACTCAATTCGTGAGGTACCCACCTTTCAATATTTTTTACCTTCCAAATGCGCTTCAAGTGGATTAAAACAGTTTTATCACTAACACCGCAGCCTGCAGCTAACTCAGACGTGGTTTGCGATGGATCCGCTTCCACAATAGCCTTCAATTCTTCATTATCAACTTTGGTCTCCGGCCGTCCACGGGGCTTGTTCTGCAGGTCGAAATTTCCAGAACGAAAACGTTGGAACCAAAAACGCACTGTGTTTTCTTTTGCGGCACCGTCGCCATACACACATTATTCCTTTGAGCCGTTTCTGCAGCACTGGTGCCACGGTGGAACTCGTACTCGTAAATAATGCGATATTTCAAGTTTTCCATTTTGTAAACTGAGTGACGCAAAGAAAAAAATAATTGAGGAAAAAACAAATGAATTATAATTTTCGAAACACAAATACTTGAGTAAATAGCTGTATACATTTGAATTTGGAATTCCTAACCAAAGATAAGATATTTGAGATCAATGTTGCCAGTACGGCAAAACGCCAATTTCATATGTAAGGACCTAATATAAAGTTCTAAACCAATCACAAGATAAGCAATATGTGTATGTATATCACCATTATATTAACCATATAAAAAACGTATTTACGAACATAAATTATAATAAGATAATCTCTTAGTATATTGGCTACTTGCTGACCCGGCAAACTTCGTACCGCCTCAGAATCAATAAATGTTGTGTTTACTTATGAGCTGAATTAAAGTTATTTATTAAGTTAAAATGAATACTTAAAATGAATTAAGTTCAATAAACATGCAAAAATCACAATGAAAATTACATTGAAATGAATGTTATTCACATGGCGGCACCAAGGGATTTGCTTTATTAAAGCGAATCGAAATGATTTGCGTAGCATTGTTGCACTACTTTCTGTTAAACTATTATATTTGCTGGATGGGTTGCATTCGGATCGATTACCTTTATTGAAGCACCTTATGATATACGACATTTTTCTTTTTTGTTGTCAGGTTAACCCTTAACGTACCGTGTTCAAAACAAAACGCTCGCTCCCATGTGGTAAATTCAGTTTACCGCTAACTTTATCTAAATATCAAGCATATGACTCGATGAATCAAAATTTAATTTATGTCATCTTGTAGGGAATTTCATTAGGAATAAATCGATATCTATAACATACATGGATTATTTGAAAAACATCATTATTAATTTTTTTCTGGAACCATGCGATTTCTGATATGGAATGCGTCACAGCATACGAGCAACTGGACACCAAGTATAAACTCGTCTCGTGCCGCGGCCGGCGGGGCGAGACTTTACGAGATTTTACGTATGATAAAGGCACCTAGGCAAAATGTATAGTACGTTCAAGACAACGAGTACGTATTAATATTTGTCCCTTTTGGTAAAGTGTTAATATTTTCACAGTTCTGATATTATTAAGTTGCGTGCTGCGTTTCCGTCCACAGTCGGTATTATTACGTACCTATGAAAAAGGCCAAACATATAATTTATAATACGTTCAAAACAGCGAGTAAGTATTTGTCACTTTTGATAAAGTTGTAAATATTAGCAAAACAAATTTTAGCTTAACACGAATGAAGGTGAGGGCAGTCTTAGAATTTTTTTTTTTTGCTTTTTTTTATTACGAAATATTGAGAACACTTCAATGGAGGATTACAATTTTTTTTATAATATTAGGGTCCATGGGTTTTAAGAAAATCAACTTTAAATTGGCAGTGGAAACTCAATTGACCACATGGCAACGCGACGGTTAAAGAGAACGAACAAAGCAGATGGTTTACGGACACGTGATAATATGTACAATGGACCGTGAGAGAAACATTCATATTCTAGATTTGGGCCACAAACACCCAAGGATTGACCTTGTGATTTGTTGATACCATAGTCATGGCGAATAACACATAGCGCCACAGAGTCGATGATTTGAGGTAAGCGTTTATTTCATATCATCAAAATAGCCGTTCCATACAAAATGTATGAGAAAATGAATAATCTTTCCGATTTTTTAATAGTTATTCTACTATTCGGGACGGATACAAATCAAACAAATCAAAGATCATCCAGCCGTTCATGAGTTATAAATGGTGTAACTAACACGAATTATTATTAAGTATACTTAATAATTATTTTGTGTACATTGCATATAGATTAACAGCTCATAATCCTGAGTGTTTTTCGAACTATCGATATACCAGTAAGTCAAACTAACTTTTTTATTTCTACGTGTCCATAACTTGATAAATAGAGGACATCCGATAGATCCAGAAGGAAACTGGAAGGACAATATAGTCAAAGTGGATAGTGACCCTCATACGAGTATATACCTCACCACCAACGAAATCTTCCCTGGACACTATTCACCTGCAAGAGCAGCTAAGAGATAGAGGGATAGTTCATTTCTGTGTCACAGATCATCAGGTCATTATTTTTGTTTCAATCCTAGAGATTGGTTTCCAGTAAAGTATATTAACATTTTTGCTGGTTCTTGAAATGCCGTTAAGGTCTTTTTAAAGTAGTGATTTCTCGTTGCTTTCCACATTTGTATAAAATATGTTATTTGAGCCAGGTCGTTTTCATCTTTTTAGCTATTGATTATCAGAACATTGATTGGTCGTGATTGGTAGCTGATCTTTCGCCATTTTATTGTCACGTAAATTCTACATCAGACCAAAATCAGTGTGATAATACGCTGCCATTGTCGGGAATCGAACCCGGGACCTTCTCTCTAAGAAGGTTGTCAGATATATTAAAAGAAGAATATGAAGATAAAACTTTGATATAAAATCAAAATTTTACCAAAAAGAAATTCAATAAGATGAAATAGTTTAATTTTAATCACAAAGTTTAAATGCCCCATCTACGGTTTTGACCATTTTCTCCGACCAGTGATCAACAAACTCGTATATCCGTGGAATAAAAGATTGTGTACGAATAGTTGTTTATAAAAGTGTAAGCATGTGTGCGTGTGTGTTTGTGCTGGTACTCGTAGGCACCAAGAAGAAAATAATTTTCCCTTACAGGAAAAAACAGGATGATATATGGGAGCACGATATTACAATGGAAGGCGCTGTGCCCTCGCAGTTCAGGGAGATAGTGACGCTAAATTGTCACCGATTCTTAAATATCGAGATAAGCCAACTGAAATGTTTTCTTTTTGTCAACATCCCCGGGGAATCTTATTTTACATTCGAAGAAACCTTTTCCTTAAGAACTTAAAACATATTTTCACATTTTTCACTTTATAACTAAGATATTGTCAAAGCATTTATCCATTTAAGATCTTCATATGGGTCTTAATGTTATACGATAACATACATTTTTTTAAACATACAATCATTTCAATTTTATATTCGAGGGATTTATAACTTTAACCCACCAGTAATGAATACATTTTTGGTTAAAATTTGGCATTTTTTTTATAAAGTTTGATGAGTTTAAGAAGATAGATTTTTTATAAACTTAGTACACTGTATCACAATTACCCACAAATACCCTGTACAGAGCAAATGTAGTTTATGAATAAACGATTAAATTTAAAATGATTTGCGTAATTCAATGCCTATTAAAATATTGTTGATGTTTAATTAATATTTGCCGTAAAAATTTGCAAATTCCATAATGACCATTTTTCCATAAATTTAAACGCCATTTTTTCTATGTTTGAGTTTATGTTTTTCGACATGTTTCGAACAAAATGTTGATAAATATTATAGAATATACTCATGTCGAGAAAATTTAACTCATGTCGAGAAAAATAAACTTTTGTCAAGAAAATGAACTCACGTCGAGAAAAAATTACACAGAAATGAAAAAAAAACAGTTTTTGAAATCATGAAAATACACGTTCATTTAATTAAAATTGTAAGATGGTGCTAATGTTTGTTTGTTTTCATTTTCAATTCGATAATATTTGTAATATTTCGAGAATCACAGGATTAAACACCATCAAGTTTAATGGTAGCGGCTATGAGATTTTTCCTCTACCAGACGGGGGTGGGATAACGGATAGGCAACAATAACGGAAACTTTCTACGTCCACGCTACAATGTCCGCACTTTGTGTTCCCGCCACTACACGTACACTACGCCAGCAGCAGCGCCACTAACGAAGTAGTAATAACGACTGGCGTAGCGCTGGCCGTTGAGACGGTGGAGTTGAAACTTTTGAGATTTCACAGCGTCTTGGAAAATGCTTAAAATAAAAAAATTCTAAAACTAAAATGGAAGTATTAAAATTTGTATTTTTTTCCTCATTTTTAAACGTTTAAATATAATATTTTATTGTATATTATTTACTTATACGTGTTTTTATTGTAAAATAATACCTTGCTGTTGATTTTGAAATACTGTAATAATAACAGAATTAACTCCTTGATGTTCATTCGTATTAGTTAAATTAATATAATTTTGTGACAGCTACTCGCGAAACAATATTATAGGCATCATCAGGTTTTCTTTTGTAATACCTGATGATGCCTTTATTCGTTGGTGAAACAGCTGTCGCAATAGTTCCGTTGAAATTAAATAAATTAAAAAGGATACAACATTTTTCCAAATTTACATAAAAAAAACAGTTAAAAATGTTGAAGTATGATATTAGAATGTTTCAGCCCAAACAAGTGATTCTAACTAACCATCACGCCGTCTCTCCAAAGGGGTAGGCAGAAATAATGGACCGCCACACTGTTTTTTCCTGACATACTTCTCTCGCTTCCTCAACATTCATACATCATGTATTGCACGCACGTCGATTTCTCCGACTCCTCACATTACCGACAATCCAAACATTTATTTCTAAAAATAAAAATATTTTTTTAGTGTAATATTTTAATTAAATTATGTTTGTTAAATATACAATAGTATGAAATATACATATCAAATGAATTAATGTTTTCTTTAATAGAAAATAGAGCTCCCTAAAGTTTATTAAAAAAATAACAACACTACGTTCATAACAAAATTCATTAATTCTATGAGTATACAATATTTACCCAATCTGACTTGTTATATTGTATTTTTATATTGTTCTATTGAGTTTAAATTGCACGTATAACGTTTTATATTTAATTTGACTAACTAACTAACTAACCATCATTTCCCCGGGGGGTAGGCAGAGAGTATGGATCGCCACAATGCACTGTCCTGGCATACCTCTCGGGCTTCCTCTACATTCATACATCGTACCATGCACGCACGTCGATTATTCCGACTTCTTGGCCGCCTTTTAGTAATTGATTGATTTGGTCATGCTATGTTTTCCTCGGTCGTCCTTGGCTTCTTTTTCCACTTACGCTGCTTATGTACAACTTTTTTACCATCCTACTATCATCCATTCGTTCCATATGTCCAAACCATCTCAGGGATCCTTTTTTAATTTTACCCATGATGCAGTCATCTGCCTAACATTTCTTTCTTATTTCATCGTTCGGTATTCTATCATACAACGTTTTCCCGCACATTCTTCTTAGTGATATCATTTCTACGGCGTTTATCCTGCTTTCATCCTTCTTTTGCCAGCTCCAAGCTTCACTTCCATACACGAGGGTTGGAACTAGGACTCCATGGAGTACTGCCATCTTTGCTTCTGTGGATATATTGCTATTTTCAGTAATGACTTTGAGTGCGCCATTTTTTTTATTCCTAGCACCAACCCTTCTTTTGATGTCTTTCTTCATTTTTCCGTCTCTAGTAAACATGCTTCCCAGATACGTCAATTCGGTAACTTGCTCCAATTTACCAAACCATTTACAATTAACTATTTTATTTGAAATTTTATATTGATTATAAATCGTTTCTTGTACAAGGATGTAAAACTACACATTCAATAAATAATACGAATGAAAACGTTTGTTTTCTAGAAGTTTTATGAAATGTAATGTGAATGACATGTTTCGCCTGTCTTAGGCATTTGATAATGTCTTAGCCAAGCAAAACATATCATTCACATATTATTTAATAAAACTTCTAAAAAACATACGTTTTCATTCGTATAAATTATTTATTGACAAAAAACGTTTTCATTCGTATAAATATTTTTAAACTTCGTATCTTCCAACATTATATTTTACAAAGATTACGATTACTTCTGTTTTCTAGAAGTTTTATTATATTTTATAGAAATGGCATGTTTGTTTTGTCAATGCATTATCAAATAACATTTCCAAACTACGTTTGATAATGCATTGGCCAAGGGAAACAAGTCATTCCCATAAAATATAACAAAACTTCTAGAAATCATACGTTTTCTACGTATTAAATATTAAATAATATTAAGTTTTACCAATTGAAGCCTGGCGGAAGATTGATTGTTCCTGTTGGACCAGAAGGTGGAGATCAACATTTAACTCAGGTTGACAAGTTAAGAGATGGTTCGGTGACAACAAAAAAATTGATGGGTGTGTGTTATGTCCCACTCACGGATAAGAATAAACAGTGGAGAGAGTGACATAAAATGTTATGTTTGAAATATGCCATCATCACATTGTGTCTAATTTTAATTATTTGGCGAATTGTGGTGTTTATTATGAAACTTTGACATGCAATGTCGGAAAATGTAAAGAGAAAAAATAAAATATTTTCATGGTTTCCGAGCTATTTTGTCATTTCGACAATTTTGAAAATGCACAAAAATAATGATTTGTTTTATTTATATGAACAAATAAACACCAAATTTAAATTTCTTTATCAGAGAGCTATTTTGTTGTTTACATTAAAATAGTTATTTCAATAAATAGTCGTACATATGTAACGCTATATTTTTACTGCAAACTTTCTTGTAATGCAAATAAAATTCAGTATCCCAGCAAGTTTGTTTTGGTTAACATGAATGGTTTGAAAATACTAAAAAATTTACACATTTATAAGGCTTCAGGAATGTTTTTAATATAGTATAATACATCCAAGGGCTACTAATATTGCAACCACATCCATTTATATATTTTTGAAATTTAATGTGTTTGATACATATACATATAATTTATATATGTCATTAACACGCTATAAGAGTGGTTATGGAATTGTATATACGAGTATATAATAGTTTAAAGACATTATATTTTTATTATTTATATCATTTATTTTTATTTGTTATTTTATTTTATTTTATATCATTGTATTTTATATAATTTGTTTTAGATTTATTTTGTAGACGTTGCACGATCGAAGTGTGCGCGGGAGATGCCTATTGGTGGCGATGAGGTTCGCAACCCATCACACCGCGTCTCTCGCGGGGGCGAAAAGAGAAGGATGGAGTGCCGCATCGATTAAAGTGTGGCAGTCTATTCTTCTGCCTACCCTCTAGGGGAGTCGGCGTGATGGTTAGTTAGTTAGTTAGTTAGTTAAGTTTTCAGGAAACATAAAAATAAGGTTTTATATTTAGTTTTACTCACAATCAATCACAAACGTAAATGCATTCATTAGTTATTTCCCCATCAACACCTTGTTCTTGCGACAATATGAAATGATATCAGTTATTTGCTGTTTCTCCATTTTTTATTTAAATCCATGCACACATCTCGTCCGTAAATGATCCATGAAACTTGGAGATTTAGATCGGGCAGTAGGAAAGTGGAAATGCCTGAAATAAGGGTAACTAATGGTGTCTGAACCGGACAATCAAGGCGATCATGAAGATTGAAGGGGCGAAGTTGTGCGCACCGCTTCCAGTGCAAAGCAATATTCACGGCAAAACGAGGTGCATTTTTAACAGCCTAACGAATGAATGCTAGGGTTGTTACCACATACACTACAACAGAATCGGCAGGTCGTCTATCTTAATTTATTTAACAACTTCAAATAGAATTCTAAATCTAAGGCGCATTCGATACTTCTGTGAGAACTTTTCCACCAACTCTTCTATTCATATTTTAAAATGCATTCTTGGTTCCAGTATTGTGTAACGATCTTTATTATGCATTGTTTTTTTTAACAATAGTGTACAACTCTATATACAATAATTAATACGAATGAAAATTTGACAATGCATTTGAAAGGCAAAACATGTCATTCCCGTAATCTATAATAAAATTGTACTTGTATTGATGATATCTATTGACACATTCTCCACAACGAGAAATATGGTCTGCTGCACCTCATTATGAAAGGAAAAATTGAAGATAGACGCGGTGTGGGAAGACCCCAGAAATCCTGGTTGCAAAACGTCGAGAAGCAGACCAGAATTCGAAGGGTGGGGGAATTGTTCTGGCTAGCACAGTACAGAGAAACCTACGCCAGAATGATAGCTAACTTCAGGGAAATCTGACGTGGCAATTTGGAAAGAAGAATAATTGCACTAATGTGTCATTAAGGCAGACACTGTTTATAGTATACCAAAAAAGGGAATCATCTCTAGAATCTGAAAACATTTTCCAAATGACCTATGAGTCCTTTAGGGATCGACAAAACGCGTAAATTGTATAAATTAATTGTTCACATAACCTGTTGTAAATATTAAGAACTTTGGAAAGACGCAAAAAATAATTTATTTCTTTAATATTATAATGAAAACGTCTGTTTTCTAGAATTTTTTGTATCGTTTATGAGAATGATATGTTTCGCCTTTCTCAGGCATTAATATGAAATTCTTTTATTTTTCATTTCTATTCGTAGAAATTTTTGATATTTTCTTCGATGGCTATGGTCACAGGAGGCCTACTGCCATTCTGGTTTTCACGCGAGATTCTGTCACCGTTTAATTCATTCTTCTTCTTTTTAAAGTACCATCTAATGATAGACGTTGGCTATCTCCCTTACGTTAATTTCCTTGTTCTGTGCTAGCCGGACTAAGTCTACCTTTTGGATTTTGATCTTCTCTCTGAGGAAGTCTAACTAAAAATGTTAGGACGTTCGCCACACTGTGACAATTCACAATATTTTCTTTTACGGTGAGGTTAATTGCATCTTATAATTATTTATTGTTAAACGTCTTCAAAACATGTTTTTCGCTATAAAATTTTCTGATGTTTACGTCTACAAAATATTTTGTAGTTAGTACATATGAAACAGTACAGTTCCTTTAAGTCAACAACCATTGCTTAATCTTAATTGCTTTAACATTTTTTTTAAATAATAAATGAATAAAACGATGTTTTTTAACTACTTCCACTTTTGTCTTTATTTTGACAGCGACCGGTTTCGCCAGGCTCGCTGGCATCGACAGACTGGTCAGACTTTTTAAAGAAAAATCATACACAACGTAGTGTCATCTAGCTAGATTAGCGATGCGCTGTAGCTTAACGCTAAACTATCGTAAATTTTTGAAAGATTTAATATTTAAAATGTATAATTCCATAATGATATTTTTTCAAATTAAATCACTCACAGTTTATACCGTCAAACGGATAATGAGGGCGTTAAACTTGGAAACATGTTGTATAGTAATTAATATACAATTAAACCCTTGGAGGTATTATTGTACATCAAGTTGAAAGCTTATCAACTGATACAATGTATAAAATTCACATTGATTTCTCAACATCCAATAGGTCATAAGTTGAGCAACGTAATTCACCCTCGTAAATACTTTGAGTATCGTGGAATGTCATGAAGAGTACGTGTTCTAGTGTTTGAGAAAATAGTCTGATATGGAAACTTGCAATATACGGATTTAATAAACGATTTAACACATCGAGATTTTACTATGATTCATAACTATATTTTATAGGATAACTTATTTGATATTAAAATCATAGGGTTGTTATATCCGTGAATGCTGTTTATATTGTGAAAAAGCAAATAGCAGTATGTCAAATATTAAT
The DNA here is from genome assembly GCA_022606425.2 of Lepidostoma basale. Taxonomy (NCBI): domain Eukaryota; kingdom Metazoa; phylum Arthropoda; class Insecta; order Trichoptera; family Lepidostomatidae; genus Lepidostoma; species Lepidostoma basale. The sequence continues at coordinate 60,153 of JAHDVF020000477.1, read as the reverse complement.
CTGTAGATTTTTAAAATGAAAATTCTCTACTACAGAATCCTCTAACTGATTGAGGATGGTCAGACGTGGAGAAGGAGACCAACTCGGAGCTCTCGATCTATACCAGGACGACAGCGTGATCAAGTTTATTAAAAATAGCTGTTAACGCTAGCTAAGTTATTTTCTCTGAAAAGGGGATCTGAGCACCACAAACGAGTGTTGTTTAACAACAGTTGTTGTTGGACCTTATAAACAACAACTGTTGCCAATCGGGTCCTGGGGCATGAAGATCAGTAGATGGCGGCCAGAAACATGACATTATGGAGAAGTTTCTTGGAGGAAGCTAAGACCCACCAAGGATTGTACAGTTAAAGAAGATAATGATGAAAAAAGGGCAATGAGTATCTTTAAGAGTTCTGACATCTTCCGAAAACAATGAACCCTGATAAATTCTTACGTTTTAAAATTAACATTGTTAACAAAAATAATCGTGAACTCACTCACGAATTATCGCACGGAAAAATCTCTCGTAAAAATTCACTTACCGATTACCTGAAAAGACATAAATTATATTTGAATTCGCAACTATGATAAACTTGTTAAAACTTTTCGTTGATCGGAATTATTTTAAAATTTCAATTCACAAAATAATTTTACAAAAAAAAAATTCGTTTTCAAATCATATTAAATGGGCCTTTGTGAATTGTAAACCCGTTCTATAAGAATTTCATGTCATAATAATCCACGTTGCGAATAGAAAAATCAAACTTATGTATATAGTCATGGTTTCATATTAATATATTATATTTATGCGGGTAGATTTGCGCGCTTTTTAAAACGCGTAGCTTGAAATTTTAATAGAAATATAACACTTAATTTTATGTATATTATAAAATGTCACTAAAATTGCGTAAAAATACATTGTCAACAGTTCACGTCAAGTAGTCAAGTAAATGGGTATTATTTCACTAACACGGAAAAATATATGTTCGATTAATGCAAATAAAAAAATAAAAAAAATCTTTATTCTCGACACAATACATTGAAACAAAATTTAAAATGCTATTTACAATTTCTTGCCGTTTCTCTTTTGCGAGAAAGCAATTTTCTTCCGATTGTTGAAGTGGAAAACACATTTTCAGATTCTCAGTAATCCGACTCTCCGCCGGAACCGAACCCGCGGAAGACGTGTCACGCCACATCAAAGCATGATAAATCTTTGTCATACGAGCCCTTCCCCGTGACCCGCCTTCCTTCTCTCCTTATTATCTTACCTCCCGAGAGACGAGAGGAACGGACCGTTTCTAGGCAACCCTAGGTACATAAATGTCACAAAGCTAAATTAGGTTGAATGCTATTACATAAACCAAATCTCAAATGGCACGAACCATGGATATTATAACACAATCTCAAACTAATTACCATTGCGGGAAATTATATTTTCCCAACCCTACAATGCGTCATGACGCTAATACAAATGTATCAACCGAGATTTTTCGTAATATTTTTTAAGGGATTGGTATAAACAATAATTTGCGCTGTTGACAATACCGTCTCGGAAATCATATTGGTTCAACGTTCACATGAATAAAACGCTGTTTTACCAACCAATTTTGGTATTGAAATTTGGCATAGGAGTCCTATGCGCGTAGGTGAACTGTGATTTGCTCCAGTTTGACATCAAAATAATGTATCATTGGTGATTCAGATAATCTTGATTTCATTTGTTTTTATTCTATCGTACATACATATCATATATCGTTACCTGAGAGTAAGAGGGTTCCAACTAACAAAATTTCATATTTGGCTCTTTTTCTTGAAAAGGGTTCTTACTAACCCTATCTATACGTACAATTTAAAAAAAACATGTAATAGTATCGCCATTTTGATGTTACGAAAATAATCAAGTTCCATCTGATCATTCAAAACACACGATTCACTGAAGAAGGATTCATTTAAACTTAGAACTTTATTATTCCAACTGTTGCCAGACAAACTTTATACGTTTCTCGGTAAAATAATCTCTGCAAATTGGAATAAAACCCCTTTATTCCGAGATACACACCCGAAACCAGCAAAACTTTGACTTAATTTTTATCAGCTTTTTACTTTTGTCAGTTGGAACCTTCTTACTCTCAGGTGACGATATATTATATAAATGATTAATTGGGTTGGGTCACAACCGAAACATGTCTGCAAGTCGAAAAATTGTCAAATGAAGTGAGTCAAACGTGAATCAGATAGATGTATAATCTCAGTTATCCCTAGAGAGTTGTGCTAATTTAAATAAAGAATCCCTCAACTCTGTGGACTGATTGATTTTTATTTATTTTTTTAGGTGAGGTTTCTACCGAAAATCATATTTGGATATTTTATACCTATTTATTAGATAAGTTCATATATACTAATACAAAATTGAGCGATGAAGTATCTTCTACAAAAATATGCATATTTGTATGTGACCACCAAAATAAATTGTGTTCTGAACCTTTCTGTGTACCCTAGGGGCAAACAACCCCACTCTATATGCATTGATTTTTTCTTATGCTATTGAATATCTCAGCATTATTTTGTAACTAAAGTAAAATCTTTCAAAAACTTGTGACATTTATTAATTATTAATATATTTAATTATGTGGTAAGAGAATTTTTTTAGTGGTCATATGTAAATGTTATCGTTAGTTTCATACTAAATACCCTTTGAATGTTTAAATTTGAAACACTGTTATAATAAATCACAATTTATCTATGTGAATTTGTCGCGACAGATTTTTTGCCAACCCATGCTGGCATCGTCAGGTGTATCAAACAATTAAAGATTTATTAATACTCGATTTATATAGGGAACAAAAACTATTGGTGTGATTAGTCATAGTTATGTGAATAAATTATAAACAGCATTATAAACAAACAATAATTTGCTTTAATCTGTAAACATCTGTAGCGACAAACTCATATAAATAAATCGTTATATGTAATAATTGTGTTCAAAATGATGACATTTAATAATGTTGAAGTTTTACTGTGTTTCGGCCAAAACAATGGATTAACGAGTATATTTTATAAATAAGATGCTTGTATGCCTGCGATGACTGAAAACTATGTCCCTCAACGGCAGAAGTTTCCAAAGGATTAAGCGTGTTCAGCAAGATACGATATCAGAAAGAACAGCAAAGCTAAAATGGCAGGTGAGCGAGGAGTTTGGCTAGTCAGGATGAGCTCAGGTGTTCACCTTAAATCCTGAAGAGGCATAGGAAGACTACAAAAAATGTGGACGAATCAAATTATCCACCTTGCGGGTCGTAGTTGGCAACAGATAGCCCAAGATACAAAATATTGGAAGAGTCTTAAAGAGCCCTGTATCCAGTAGTGTACTAAAATTGGCTTAAAGGGAGAAGAATATACAAATAATATATTATATTTCTAATACAGGTAGAAATGTGTAATTACAAATTTGGTCAATAGTAATAAATACTTTATAAATTGATGAAAAGTTATATAATAAATTTTACAAGTATACGGAAAATCATTCTATACGGATAAAGATTATTACGTTATTTTACAGCGATTTAAAAGGGTATTAAATAAATAGTTTTGCGTTACCTTGTACAATCAAAACGATCATAAGAAACGACAGTAAAAAACTCTTGTTTAGGGATTAACTAGTATTTTCAAATCTCATCTCGTCGTCGTCTCAAGAGTTCAACTATTTTATTTACTTCAGTATTAAGAGCATTCCTTTCATTTAGATTTCACGTACATCAAACTATAAATTCTCCTAATTAATCAAAACTTATGAGAACATTATTGGTGTATACTAGACCTTAAATAATTAAGGATTACAACTCTCGATGACAAATCACTCAATTTTCACTAAATAATTATTATAATAAAAGTTTTCAAATATAATAAATTTCCTAGCATAAATTACGACTGAGTTTCGTTGAAGATTTACTCAAAACAAGAAAGTGTTCTCGAATGATGCTTTAATACCATAATAAATGAATCGCCGGGTCTTGATAAATGGATGCTTAAATCTTCCGTATTTCAGAATTAATGCAGATTTTAGCGCACAGTCCCTCCGCGGCACTCCAAGTTTACTTCAGACAAATTAAACATTGTCATAAGTTTTTGCATTCATCTGGATTTATTAATGTTTTAGTATTAACATTTTTTTTATAAAATACATTTTCGTTGAGTTATCCCAATTGTTACCACAGCTTCAGATAGTTTCCGACTTTTATTGTTTTTATTATTAACGCAGAGAGAAAGAACCCACGCTGGAGGATGGGACCAAATCAAAAAAAATGTTGAGCTTGAAGTACTGATTATCAAGTCTCAACGCCTGCGATGGGCTGACCATGAAAACATAATGCCAGAGGGTAGACCTCCGATTATGTCTAGATGGGTGCCGCGCGAAAAGAAACCATGAGGCAACCAACAAAAATATAGGAAAAATAGTGGAAGAAGACTAGGAAAAATTAGAAAGACCCGGAAATTTGGGAGAGATGGGTAGAAACAGGAGCCAGTGGGGGACTATTGTGGAGGAGGCCAAATCTCATACCGGGATGTAGCGCCGAGTAGAGGAAGAAAAAGTTTATTTTTATGTTATTCACTATATTACAGCCCATATCAAATCGATGTTAAAGGTGGGAAAAAAGAGCATCAAAGGAAATATGCATAAAACAATGTGAACAGAAAATTGATAGTTATCTCTCTGTTGCTCTTTTCGTTAAGCTATTCTCGAATTAGTTACAACTGCATTCAAATAGGTCGATCTCTGTTGCCACCTCGTTTAGAAGACGATTAGCCTTCAATGTAGGAAAATTTTGAAGCGCCGCTGAGCAGGATTTTTGGGCACAAAATAAGATTTGTCCCCTTGCTCTGCCATAGTTGTGGGGAACGTATAGAATTAGTATTATCAGTATTCCTTGATTGTAAATTCAAATCCAACAGTCATTAAGCGTTGAAATCCAACATTTCTGTAAGAAATGGTGAGGGTTACAATAAAGAATAGTAGTTATACTCCTTGAGCTAGATACTTGTATGTCTCAAAAATCGTTTCTGGATCCATTCCAGTTCCAAGATGAACGATTTTGCATCGGGGTCAAATGATATAGCAGTACTCCAGATACCTTGTTTTATAACAGAACGCCAGATAAGTTCAGTTAATTAAAATTAACAGATTTTGCTGGCTAGGTCATTTGCACCGCATGGAGGAAACCCCCCAAAAGAGTGTTGTTGAACAACTTCATAGGCCGAGAAAGCGTTGGCAGGCCGAAACTGCGATGTTTGGGTGGTGTGGTTGGGTGGTTTGCAGGCCGAAACTTCCAGTTCCTGGGACATCAAAACTGCAAGACTGATTGTTTCGTTCTTTTGAAATCTGCATATGATGAGCAGCGCACGTCCACCAACAGGTCCTCCAGGTATTCTCGGCGTGGGCGTCCCCTAGAGTTTGGCATGCAAGAGACCTTCTTGACGTATAACATGGCCGATCCATCTTGCACGCCTTTCGGACAAGGTCCTGAGCAGGTACCTTCCTCCTTCGATTATTTGAAGAACCACCTCATTTGTGATGTGGTCTCTCCAGGAAATTCCTAATAGTCTTCTATAGGACCACATCTCAAAAGCCTCTAGTCTCCGTTTATCTCTTTCGGACAGGCACCATATCTCGCAGCCGTATATCAAGATACTCCAAACATAGGTCTTGATGAGGAGTATTCTCAGTTTTAGGTCTATATTATTTGATTCTATTATTTTCGACCTTTTATTAAATGCAAGCCTAGCCTCATGTACGACGGCTGTCGACCTCGCTCTTAGTAAAAATGTTTGACGAAAATGATGTTTTATGCAACATACGTTTGACTGGCGAGTCTGATCGTGGGTATCCTTATACTTTACGCGTTTACATAAATAATATCCAAGAAAAATATTTTTCATAACTTTTTATTTCTTACATGACAGTTCATACATACGCCTTTTTATCGATTTTCCTATCAATATTTATTGTTGAATATTTTTCGCTCTGGCTCTTAAGTCCTGGGTAGACCTTGGCCGTCTCCAATAAGTTTCTCTAGCCGACCCTATCCTGAGCTATCCGCTTCTACTCCTCAGGACTAACTCTCAACTTCAATCTTCTGGACACCGTCAAGTCAACGGAGCCGCGGTCTTCCCACGCTGCGCCTTCCTCCGGTCTTGTAGATGTCAACTGTGCGGGATTTATTGTTGAATATATTATTCATATATCAAGTGTGCAAAAACAGTTTTTTTTATTCATAATATTCCTTCAAAATATTGATTAGTTGTATTAAATGTATAATTGTAAGTTAGAAGTATTCATTTAGACTCTATAGTTCCTTTGACCTTAATTTTTACCATTTTAAGTTTATCGTCGGGTAATTGGGGGGACCAAATCCACAAAGGTAATTTATTCATTAATAATAACGATCTAGGGGCGGCAAAGAGGGGTAGAGAATGATAACAGAGGACGTTTATTCAAATATTCATTTCAAAGAAGCAGCTGTTAACATTAGCAGTAGTCGACATCGATGAGAGGAAGTAAAGTGAAGTATCGAACAATACAGTGGCAACTATAGATGCCGCGATACATTAGTCGAAGCTAACTGGATAAGTAGTCATATTCTATAGATTGATAATACAAGTGGTGTTTGCAATAATCCAGTGTAATTGACTTCACTTGGGCTATATTAAAAACCCTTATGACAAAGTCAACAAGAGCTCGCTCGGTTCCGCAATTACAGATTAACAATATACGAGTACCTATGTATTGAACTGCGCCGAGTCCTTTTCCAGGTCTTAGTCTATTTAACTCTATGGAAGCTGCAGAGATTTGGAAGGGGCAATTTAGTAATGTAAAATATATAACAATTTGAATTAATCACTTACTACGCGTAGATATAAGCGAATAATAATCGCTACCTACATGCAATAAGAAATTTAATGAGTATTTAATTGAATAGTCCATTGTTTTGGCCTTAACTCTATGATACTTCAACATTATAAACTGTTAAATTAAAAAAAAAAATGTTTTTATATATGACAATTTTGTTTTTATTTTTCGCGCGAATATGTTAATGCCCTTGCAAGACGAAAGATATCACACTAATGCAATAAAATAAAAATGACGTCTGAAAATAGAAAATTAACTGTCATTTGTTACATATTCACTATAATATTGTGAATATAGAAGAAATATTGTTTTGAAATAGTATACATAAAATAAATAGTTTTTTTTTTATAATTATTTCGAATAATAATGTCAGTTTTCTTGAAGTTTTGTTTTATTTTGTGAAAATCAAATGTTAAATTGAATAAGTACGAAAACATTTCATTACGAATTTTTCCCAAGTTATCAGGTAAAACGCTCAAATTATGTAGAATAAATCTGATAGAAATTAAAAATTGCCCCAATGAATGACTCTCTACTAGAATCTCTTTTATGTAAATTTGTGAAAGGACGTATACAGCTCGGTAGTTATTTGAATGTGGTAGTTATCTTGATAAAATACTCTTACATTAAGTACAGTACGATGAAAGATCTAGTCACTGGAAGGAAATCGGGAAACAGGAAATAGGCCACATTTTCCCTAGTTAACTTAAGTTTTGCACTACGAAACAGCTCGTGATGCGTTTCTGAAACCCACATTTCTAGCATTCAAGTTTAAGGAATACGTTTAACAAATTAAATATATATATTTTTATTATTTTTGATCGCGCCACTAACCCTTTTGGTTTAAAACGTGATGAATGGTTTAAAATCGGAGGATTTCTGTGAATACGTGCCGTTCTGAAAAAGTGTTTTAAAATAAATTCAATTATACCTACACACGTACATACATACGTAACGTGTTTTACGGATTTAGTAGAAAAAAACATGTTTTGAATAAAACGAGTTAGAAACGTTAGGAAGTTAACGGAACCGGAACATTTAATGAAAATGAAATAAGAGTATTCAAATTTTCTTTATAGTATTAATATTACCTATATATTTAGTTTAATTTCACATTTTTAAATAATGATTCAAACCGAACAAAGCATTATGTAAGAACAATGATGGAAAAATAATATCAGATTAGAAAAATATAAAGATTGTTTGCAAGATATATTACCACAAGCTACTAAATCTCAATAATAGTGCAAGATGTCAACCCACAAACATCCCTTCAAACGACAATGGAGATTCAGTTAACACACCAACAATCTCAGAAACGAATAGTGCTTTAAAGAAACTATAAAATAACATATCAACTGGAAATGATAATCTACCAGCAGATCTGCTCAAGTATGGGAACGAAAATCTGAAGACACTGATACATAATCTCATTGTAATAATATGGACTCTTGAAAAGATACATAATGAATGGCAAATAAGCTTTATCTGTCCCATTTTCAAAAAAGGTGATAAACTTCAGTGTGAAAACCATCGAGGCAAATCCATGCTCTGCAATGCTTACAAAATCTTCACAACTACTCGTATATTGAAACAAAAAAAATGATACAAACCTAGAAAACCCGTTAAAAGGAATACCAGGCAGGATTTAGAACTGGGAGACCCATAACAGTTCAACTATTCACAGTCCGCCAGATACTGTCAAAATAATGGGAATTTGACATAGATACTAACTTTAAACAAGCTAAAGACAGTTCGGATAGAGAATGTCTGTATGGTATATTACTGCAATTTAATAACTTACTTACTTCCTATGGCCATACAACTATTGAAGAGATTTAGCCTCCTTGATGATTTTTCGCCAAGCTCCTCGATCCTGCGCCTTTTGCTCCCAGCAGTCCAATTTGGCCAACCTAGCCAGATCAGCCAGAACATTGTCCATTAGGCGCTGTCTAGGACTTCCTAGAGGTTTTTCCTCCAGTCGGTCTAGACGCTTACAGGGTCTTGATTGCTCTGGTATTTTCGGCTAGGCAAACGTGCCTAATCCATGCTAGGTGATCGGCTCTCACGGTGCTCATTATAAGGGGCTGCCGGGTAATCGAACGGATCTCTTGATTGGTCCTATGCATCCAATTTCGCGCTGCAACACCAAACCTGGGTCCCAGCATCATTCTAAGTATTCTATTCTCAAACCAATAGATTCTTTGTTGTTCTTTTACAGTCATTGTCAACGACTCAGAACCATGTGTTACCACTGGCTTGATGATGGTATTATACATACGCAGCTTGATGTTTCTGGATAGAAGATTGGACTGTAGGAATGTTCGCAAGGAGGCTGCAGCTCGTAGGCTTTTTTGAACTGTGCTTTCCTGCAATTTAATGTCCCTTCAAAATTAGTCAGATTAGTAAAATTAACAATGTCTGACTCCAGATGCCAAGTTAAGGTGAAGAATTTACAGACAAATTCGCGGTTGCCCAGGGTTTAAAACAAGGAAATGGACTGGCTCTTAATCTGTCTAACATTGTACTAGAGTAAGTTATCAAAATATTCTAGTGGACACCAGCTCAAATATCTGCTATAAAAGTAGCCAAATCGTTGGATACGCGGAAGACATTAACATCGTCGGAAGATCCATTCCAGCCATAAAGGAAGTTTCGACCCCCTGAAAACAGCGGTGCTTGATGTGGGACAAAAATTCGACAAAGAAAAAACCTAAATAATAACCCAGAGGAAAAACTCGTCTCATATAGCAAGAGATACAACACATCCAATTTAAAGACAATTGAACAATAAGCCTAAATTATACTAAAAAATAAAATAAATCAAATATTTCTGACATAATATTTCACTAGAGATTGAGCACCGGAGGCTTTATATATATACTATATAAGTATGTACATAATATGTATATATTATATAGTTGTGCATTTGGTAAATTTGAATTCGTGAATTTCTGCGAGAAATGTAAACATCACTCTGAAGTTTATAACCGTCAAATACAACTTTATTGGGTTTGCTTTAAGAAAACTTATTTCGGTGAAAAGTATGAGCAACATTAAGTATCATATGGAATGGCACAAATATTACGTAAAGTGACTTTGATGTTCTTAAATATTTTATAGCCTTCATATCAGAGTGGAAACTATAATACTATGACTGTCACATCGAAGGTTCTGGGCTAGATTCTCGGCGATGAGATTGTGAAAAAAATCTTGGAATGTCTATGGTCTGGTAGGATTCACGTGATGATAAAAATGGCGAGAGACTAACTACCTATCAAATGACATGAGTATCAATAGCTTAAATTGTATAAAATAATTGGGTTTAAATAACTTGTATACAAAAATGTGGAAAGCAACGGAAACTATAACATAAAAAAGATGTTAAGAGACTTGGCTAAAAACAAATTCCTAGGATTGAAACTTATGAATAATAATTAAGGTATTACATTATCCTTCTTTATCAGCTATATAAATGACAAATAAAATATCTATTACAGAAGAATTCAACTCTTTTCATCTGATTTGAGGAATTCAACCCTTTTCATCTGATTTGAGCTCACTCTACATTTGACCAAGACTCTTTTAAGTTTTTCCTTATCAACTCGAATATGCATCATTTTACAAATTGATACAAGTTGAAAAGTTGAGAAGAATTCGGCCTTAAAAATCTGGAACATACATTTACATTCACCATGAGAGCACCTTGTATATTTCTTTAAATACTTGATAACAACACCATCACGCCGTTTCAAGGAAATAATGGTCCGGAAGGGTAGGCAGAACTAATGGACCGCCACACTTTTCTATCCTGACACACCTTTCTAGTTTTCTTAACATTCATACAATGAGTTATACACGCACGTCGATTACTCGCGTTACTATTTTAATATTTGATTAATTTGATCATGACGTGTCTTCCTCGGTTTTCCTCGAGTCCGTACTCCATTCATATCGTTTACGTATACATTCTTAAGCATTATTAATTTATCCATGCATTCCATGTGTAAAAACCAAAGCAGTGACCCTTTCATAATTTTGTTCATAATTCTTTCTTCCGATCTATATTCCTTCATGATGTCAGTGTTTGAAATTCTGTCGTAAAACGTTTTACACACATACGTCTAAGGGATCTTATCAGTACCAAATTTATATTGCTCTCATCACTAACGGAATGTCCATTTTCGCTTTCATTGAAATGTTCTTGTTTCCAGTAAAACTTGATATTATTAAAAATTTCAATAGGTTCAGTACGTACCTCGGTTGATAAAAATAGAAGTTATATAAATATTGAATACATTCATGTCTAAAGAGCGGTTCTATTTTCCCGGCACATTGCGCCGGGCTTTACTTCGGACGACCTGAGGGTAGGCGTGGAGAAGGGCAATAAAGATTTCTTTTATCAAGCACGCTGTCTGAAAGGAGTGATTTTATCTGCCCCCGAGTCTCAGTCGCGAGCGCCTACATGTTTAGTAGAGGACGATGCTGAAAAAAAAAGCATTAGCTATATCTAAATATTGCGTATATCCTCGTAACAAAGCTTACTGCTACATTTTAAATGTTTCATTTACAAAAAAAGGGTACGATACGACCTTCATCAGATAGTTAGACTTTTCGTTTATTTTAAACTTAGAAAAAGAAAAGATGAAGTTTTTTTTTTTGCGAGAAACATTTTTTTGAAATAATTTTGAAAAGTTATTTAGTTGCGGGACTCCAAAAATTTACAGGAGGATAAACTCTACAGCACCGAATGAGGATGCTGAGGTGGGAAGGCGGAATAACGTTGCTCCACCACATCGGGAACATACACATCCGCTGTAATTTTAGAGTGATAAGACTTATTCAAAGAACTCTAGAAAGATGGGGAAATCGGGTGGTGGTCTAGGGGATAGAACGCTTGGTTCCTGATCCAGCGGACATGGGTTCAAACCTGGACACGACCAGATTCCTTCTTCATAATAATGAGCTATTTTCTGCTCACATTGAAGATTGTAATTAAAAATTCTATTATCATTGATATAAATCCTTGATGTTAGTCTTTTTATTAAAAAAAAAAAAAATGTATTCTACAAGATACCACCTAGGACAGACAGTCTTGGAGAACGCATATAAGAAGAGAAGACCCCAAGTAAATTGGAGAAGGATAGGAAGAAGAATAATAATTTGTGAGATTTAATTATATTTTTTCAATGACGTAAAAATTTAAAAAAAGGCGACTGGGAGAAATAATAAATATCTGGAGCATGGAGAGAGGTGGCTAGGGATAAGAGCCAGTAGAGGACTGTTGTGGATGAGACCAAATCCCATGGATGTAGAGCCGAGAATAAGAAGAAGAATTAATACATTATTATGCGGAAGATGCCTATTGCTGGCGATGAGGCTCGCAACCCATCACACCGCGTCTCCCGCGGGGCGAAAAGAGAAAGAATGGAGTGCCGCATCGGTTAAAGTGTGACAGTCCATTCTTTCTGCCTACCCTTTCGGGGAGACGGCGAGATGGTTAGTTAGTTAGTTATGTTCATTATTTTTATTTATTTCAAATAACTACCAAATAACCGACAAAAAAAATTTAATGCCGGCCACGTGAAGAGTCGGAAAAATCGACGTCCGTGCATTACACGATGTATGAATGTTAAGGAAACGAGAGAATAATCTCAGGAAAGAACAGTCCATTTTTTCTGCCTACCCCTTCGGAGAGACGGCGTTATGGTTAGTTAGTTATGTATTATATAATAGTTTATATTAATGATAGGATATCCATATATCCATAATGACGACCACAATGCTGACACTCGGCGATGGCAGTGTGATTGTCATACTGTATTTAGTCTGGTGGAGAATTCACGTGACAATAAAAAAATGTGATAGATTAGCTACCTATCATATGTCACGAGAATCCATTTGATATATTACCCTTTACATCGATTTGGCTCGCGCTGTAATGATGTATAGAGCGATTCAACAAAACAATAAAAATAGCAATAACAATCATAATAATAACAACAATAATAATAATAATAATAATAATAATAATAATTGATAATTATAATAATAATAATACTAATAACAATTATAACATATAATAATAATATTAACAATAATGATAATAATAATGAAAATAATAATAATGAAACACACATCCACCGAATGCTTAGGGATGACGTAGCATGCAGTTTCAAATCTGACTAAAATAATTTTCAAATAGCTCGGTTTGTGGTAAGCAGATCTCGCAATAACATCATTAGTTTCTAATGTCAAGTGTCAGAGGTGAGAGCAACCAGACGACGGGACGCGCCCCGCTGGGCTTAACTTCGCTAAAGATAACAACACTCTTGGGAGCTTTAAATTGAGAACATGGCGTTTAACCCACCACTCGCAAGTACCGACAAACTATCTATACTTATTTATTCAAACAAGGATTTCAACACAAATTTATATTTTTAATTGTTGCTTTTTTTATATCATAATAATAAGTATATTTACCAAAAACTTGTATGTCGTCAATAAAGAGTACGAGAATATTTTGAATACAAGAGAGCGAGTGAGGAATACTTTGAAATGCACACGATGCATATGCCCGAGAATCATTCTGTCTGTGTTAGTCTGTGTTCATAATTGTGCAAATTTTAACGTGTGTGAAAAAAATATTGACATTAAAAGTTACAATGATGATTGAACCAAGTTTTTAAGTTTTATATTTTACTGGTTGCAACTAGTATATAGTATATTATAAATTTTAAATTTTATGAAAGGAAATAATATTTGTCCATTACAGCTGTTTCGTCTACATCATCGGGTGTTACAATAATATATCAAATGTATAAATAATGGTAAAAAAATATATGATTTAAAGATGTCAATGGAACAATAAATGACCGAAAATAACGTGGCACGATCAAATAACTCAAATATAAATACATTGAATGTCGGCCACGTGATGAATCGGAGAAATCAACGTGCGTGAATGACACGATGTATGAATGTTGAGAGCGATACGGCGTGATGGTTAGTAAGTTAGTTAGAGTTTTACATCATTGTTCAAGAAATATTCCTGTAATAAAATATCAAGAAGAACACAAAAGTTACATTAAATCGTGTTCTTCCCTTGATTAAATACAAGGGTTTGGTTTGCAGCAAAGTGTAACATTTTTGGTGATTCTTGGGATGGAATTTGGGCCTTTAATGTGGTATTTTCCCGTTGCTTTGCACATGTGTATACATCTAGTCATTTGAACCCTATTACTGTATATAACTTTTTAATCTATTGATTCTTATGACATGTTAAAGGTAGCTCTTCTATTGCCATTTTATTGTCACGTGAATTCTATACTAGAACAAAGATAGTGTTACAATCCCACTGCCATCGCCGTTATTTGAACCCGGGACCTTTGGTGTGGCAGTGATAGCCCTTGCCACTCCGCTTCAAAGGTCTTCGAAAGGAAGTTATAGGATATAAATTTAAAGTCTTACATCATTTCTAAAAATATTACAGATTTTATTTTTAAACCAACCAAGGATAAAATAAGTGATGGTTTGGGTGATTGATTACACTGGAGTAAAAGTGTGTTAAAATTGATAAAAATTATTTTATTAGAAAGCGACACAGCACTAGCGGAAAATAATATTTAGCACAATGGCCACGCATCATCCCATCCGTTATTTTGCCTTCTGCGTCACATCTCCACAACATATTGCGGGATTTAGTATTGTTGACGGCTATACATCATCGCCATATTGTTCTTTCTGCGTCCCGGCGCACGTCTCTCCCCGGGGGGCACTGAGTCTGGAGGCAGCCGCGACTACAGGCGAGAGACTCAGCAAACAGTTGACTTGTTTATTGGGGACTGTATTTTTTATTTTCACTCGCATATGTATCATAATATAAATAGGCAAAAACCCGAATGTCATCAAAAAAGAGAACGAAAATATGTTGAATGCAAGAAAGCGACGGAGGAATACTTCGATTCTCTCGTAATTCAAAATGCCCTCCATGGGCATGGCCGAAAACGTTCTGGATTATTTGAAAAATTGTTCTGATGATTGTTCTATGTAGTAGTGTAGAAAACAATTGGAGAACAATTTGGTTTTGCATTAATAAAATGTTTCTGCTTAATCAATCAATCAATCAAATCAATCAAATCAGTTTATTAACTCAATAGACATTACAAAGAGGAAAATGTTTAAGGCATCTATTAAGTACAGGTAAAATATCATTAAAATACAAAGTACCAGGAACGCATTAGAGATGGTTCGACATTAGGAAGACAAGATACTTTCTAAAGTCAATAGTATTTGCCCCCTGAACGTACTTTCACTAACATGCTTACACCTTATCTTAATAAATGGCGCTAGTGTAGATTGAACATAAAATATGTGAAATGTTCCTCAACATAGAAGCATATATACATATATCGCTTATATATATACATATATATATAAGCATATATAGATATCTCCGACGGCGACACCACAGATTATTTTACCTATCGGCCGCCAGAACCAATCTACCTCTGGTGACGCCGGTGGGAAGAGCAATTAGTCTGCTGAACGCGGTCTTTCATATTAGTGAAGGTAAGTTCAGGGGACAAATACTCTTGACTTTAGAAAGTATCTTGTCTTTCTAATGTCGAACCATCATTAATGCGTTGCTGGTATTATGTTGTATTTTTATAATATTTTACTTGTACTCAATATATGCCTTAAACCTTTTTCTGTAATATCTTTTGAGTTAATAAACTGATTTGATTTGATTGGATTTTTGCGAATCCAGACTTGGCAGACATTTAATATTTGATTGAGTTGATCGTGCCACGTTTTTCTCGGTTTTCCTCTATTTCTAGTTATGTTTACATTGTTTACATTTTTTTTACATTTCATTCATTCCATCGAAATGATCCTTCTATTATTTTGTTCATAACACTGTAATGTTAGCAAATACTGTATACTGAATAACAAACAAAAACCAAATATTTTATCATAAAAATTTCATTACATTTTATCAGTCTTGCCTCACAAGAAAATATTTGAATGTGTCATGGCCAGGTGGAACATGTTACTTCTTTAAAATAGAACTCATATTCTTGAAAACGCCTGTTTTCCTTCTATTTAATACTCTTTGTGAAGTTTCATATCATTATTTTACTTATTTAAATAGACACGAATGCTATATTCAGTAAATTAAACATTTCTGATATATTTTAACAATTAAAAAGGAAAAATTATATTTAGTATTTGACATATGATACTGATTTAGGAATCAAGCCATTAAATAAAGTTTTTTTCACTCTGATTTGTTTTTATGTATGTATATAAGTATCATGACGTACGGAGCCGAGACGTCGACACTGACAAAAGGTCTAGTCTACAGATTCAAGATCGCCCAGCGCGCCATGGAAAGAGCCATGCTTGGAATAACCTTGAGGGACAGATTAAGAAACGAATTCATTCGTCAACAAACCAAGGTGACTGAGGTGGCTCTGCGGATGTGCGGGCTAAAGTGGTGATGGGCTGAACATATCTGTCGGAGAACCAACGGCCGATGGGGGAGACGGGTTCTGGATTCGAGACCGCTTACAGGATTCCGCAGAGTTGGACGTCCCCCTGCCCGCTGGACCGACGATCTGAAGAGGATTGCTGGACATAGATGGATGGGAGCGGCAATGAACAGGGGGCGGTGGCGGGCTTCGGGAGAGGCCTACATTCGGCAGTGGATGGCAGACGGCTGATGATGATGATGATGATATAAGTATCATAATTTACACAATTTTACTGCTATAGACAACAAGATAAAATTATAAAGGGAAATGACTTATAAAAATTATGAATATCTAGGCGTTATCAAATTTGATAATGCCTTAGACAGTCAAAACATATCAATGCCTTAAATTATAATGGAAAACTTCTAGAAAACAGATATTTTCGTTCCTATTAATTATTTAATACTAGCGGACCCAACAACGCTTCGCTATTACAATATTAATAGTACATACACAATATATGAATTAAACTAATACTTATAATATGACATGGATTGAATTGTATGTGAAAAATAACATACAATTTACGTTGACATTGTCATACACTCGTATACAGTATTCTAACAAATTCAACTTTCTTACAGTATTCTAACAAATTCGACAAAGTTGACCTTTAGTGGCAGAGTGGTAAAAGCTCTGACTTCCATACCGAAGGTCCCGGATTCGATTCGGCAGTGTGATTGTCACACTGTCTTTGGTCTGGTGTAGAATTCTCGCTACAATAAAATGGCGATAGATTGGTTATCTATCACATGTCATAAGAATCAATATAAAAGCTAAAACAAATTGTTAACAGTAATTGGGTTCAAACGCCTGTTATATACAAGGGAAAAAAATGGTGTCAGGTAATCTAACGTATACGAATTCAATTATTTTTTGGACAACTACAGGAAACTTATTTTTATACTTATAAGATTCCTAAGTTCCAAGGGCTTTTGCTTTCTGATACATGCCCGATCGCTACCTGAGTTTTGGGCCGACTCTGCTGCACTCACTTCTATTTGCTCATACAAATTATCTAACTAAAAATAAAATTGTTTTTAAAATATCTCATGAAGGTGTTATCGCTTAACCAAGATAAATTTTGTTCAAAAAAACGCATTTTAAGAATTTGACATAAACGAAATACGTTTTAATTTTTATTCAAAAACGAATCTTAACATAAAATTTAAATATCCATCAAGAGAACAGAGCTCTTTTGAGAAAGCGTTCCGTGCGGTATCGGGATATGCAAATGTTTAATGAGAATTCATTAATATCTCTTACAACTTTGGGAAAATATTTTTTTTGCCATAAAAACTTGCTTGCTATTTCCATAAAATTCCAGGAAGATGTAATAGTTAAGCACACTTTCGGGGAGACTTTGAGAGCCATTTTTTCCAATTTCAGGAATGTTTTAAAATTCTGGTACTCAGCTATATTATAATAAAGAATTTCTTCCACATGCCGGGAGGAATGAAAAGCTCTAAAGGGCTGGTTAAAAGCAACGAGGAGAAATAATAAAAAAGGGAAAACGGATTAAAAAAAATTGGAATGACTCTAAATTAAAACTTGTGTAGGTATGAGGTATTCCGAAATTAATATAACGTGTATTTTTTTAAAACAGACGTAAATTGTCGTATCATCTTTTTGTCAGCGGGTTCTAAAACAAATTTAATTATTTTCTTTAATCAAAGTTCTTTGTTTCTGTATGGTTTATTTTACTTGAAAACAATGTTGCCGTCTATTTTTTGTTTTTGACATTTCATTTGAAATATGTCATTAAAATTTGATTAAGCTTGTTTAATATAATATTCAATTTTATTTTAATTTCAAAACATAACTTTTATTTGGCTATTGCAATATAATGTGGAAACGAAGACCAGTTATTTTTAATAATACATAAAAAGTACTCTAAATGTTGAGGTAAACATTTTTCATATATAATAATAATAATAATAATAATAATAATAATAATACTCAGACGACCTTCGTGGCAGAGTGGTTACAAGCTCTGACTTCCATGCCGAAGGTCCTGGGTTCGATTCCCGGTGATGGCAGTGTGATTGTCACACTGTCTTTGGTCTGGTGTAGAATTCAAGTGACAATAAAATGGCGATAGATTGGCTACCTATCACATGTCACGAGAATCAATATAATAGCTAAAAAAAAAAAAAAAATGTATACAGTAATTGGGTCCAAACGACCTGTTGCGTACATAAAAAAAAAAAAAAAAAAAAAATACATTTGTAAAATTTGTATATACGTATAAGCCACTTTATTCGTTATAAATATCAACCGGTTTTGCTCTCTCCGGAGGTTTCAGCTCTCAATATATTCCGTAGCTTTTCATAATAAGTACCTATGCATATAAATGGTGGTAACCTGTCTTTGAATATTTCCGACATCTCTTTATCTGCGTGTAAATGCTTAATATTTTATGTGAGAGCTATTCTTACCACCCATTCAACGTTTTATTTATTTTTTGTAAGTATATGTATTGTTAGACATTTAATATGATGTTCTCGCAAACGTATCAAAAGATTTTTTTAAGAATCCTAAATATTTAATGGCCACATATCCCGACAATGGAAATACATAATCTTATTTCGCACAGTATTATTATATATAAGATAACGATTTTCTTTCCTTACCTTGTATTATATGTTATTCTTATTCAGAAAAAAAAAAACTGTAAGGGAATAATGATCATCGGTTGAGCAGAGCATGTCGGATTGCTGCCTGCTAAAATAAATTTCTCACCAATCACGTTTGGACCGAGTCTGATGAAAACAAATATTTTAGGGATACTTCAAAGTTATTAAACAGTTTTTATTTTACTTTTAAAGATGATCCAACATACTTATCGTTACTTATTGGTATCAAATCCATATTAATTAACGATTACCCTTACCTCTAAAATTATCTCCATCCTCTTACATTTTGTATACATGTAACAATTTTGCATATTTTTTTATTGATATTGATATATAGGTATTTACACTAATTATTACTGAAATATTATAATTATTAGGCAGGATAGCGCAAACATACCTTAATGTGCCAATCAATGAACCCTACAATAATCCGGAACATGGGAAAATGTAAGTTTTTTTTATTACTATTAAAATATAAATAAACAATATTTTCTGTATACAGGGTTGTTGGTTGTTGAATACATTCCTTCTAGGAGGTTATTTACGATGAATTTAATCATGTACGGTATTTTGCAAACATGATTTTTTTTTAGATAAAACGAATTTAAGTTTTTTTTTAATTTATCGAAGTCAGGTGTTTTAAAAAATAATTAAAGAAAACACTGTTGGTCATTAACGAATTATTTTTTTTGTAAAAAGTAAACATAAAAAGCATGCTCGTATTATCAATACAAAACTAAAACTGTCTGTTCTTATTAGGAAATACCAGATGGCGGAAACATTGAAAAATTTAATTGACAATTACCAAAAGAATGGACATTTAAAAAAAATCACTGATAAATTTTCCAGGCAGATTATTTAAAAAACATCTACTAATTATAAGCTTTCAAACGAGTTATCTAAACTAAACAACGGTCACATAAGATTACAGAGAAATCAACATCACACTATAAATAGTAGAAAATCGTCTAATTACAAAAATCACCAATTCATTGAATTTAATAACTAAATGTTACTTAAACTATCAATAAGAACAACTGACAATACACTCAAATGCGCATATTTTTTTATAATTTGTTTTTTAGCACTTAACTTGTAAAAATAGTCTTAATTTGAGTTATTTCACTGATAATTTGCTTATGTCACGATTCAAAATCGCTTTTGATTAAAAACTATAAAAATTGTGTGAATTTTCATAAAATTAGTTTAAATAATCACCCAACTGACCATCCTCAAAGGGATACGCAGAGTTTTTGGTCGGGTGTGGAATTCACGTGATAATGAAATTGCAATGGATTAGCTACCTGTAATAATAATGATTAAAATTATTATATTTACTTATATGTACATGAATATAAAAAAAATAAAACAATGTTGCCACCTCTAAGTAAGTGCTTCGATCAATTACGCTTTATAAGTGTTTCGCGCTTTGTATTTGAAGATGCTCAGAATATTTCACGTATGGTGTTGAAAAATATCCACAACACTTGCGTTTGACAGATACTTAGTAAAGGTAGGGGGCGAGGCACCCCTTTGGGCATAACCCATCTATTTGTTAACCCCACGCTGCAGTGCATATTGTTTACTGTGTTGAATAATGTTTCCCAGCGGGGTATATCACAATCGATTGATTTTACTCAGATATATGATAAATTACGTTTATTTCTTAATAGAATGTGGAAAATTTGATATAAATTTTGTTTTGGGTATTAAGTTGATTATTTTCACCAAATTATTTCATCTATTATATATAAATAAAAATGTAAATGGTCGTTTGTTCCAAATCTTACATCTTCAAAAATTATTCACCCATTGCTTTGAAATTTTGAAAAAACGTTTATTTGAGTACGCACGTGTTTTTATACCGATGACAGGTGTATTTATCCCAAAAAGACAATATCCAATTATTGCCCGGTGGCTTATACTCCCCCACATGTGGGAAATTTTTTTCTTGGATTTTGAGGTTGGATATTTTTGGATAGTAGAGGTTTCTTGGAGGATTTAGTGTGATAGGTCTGACATTTGGATCTGACTTTCCGGGTAGGGAGAGTGTGGTGGGGCTAGTGGGTGACCATAGACAGGGGCCGAGGTCTTAGGTGGAGACCGAGGGACGATGACAGGGGATGCCTTGGGTTGGTAATGAATAAAAAATAAGACGCCGTTCCAAAGTTGCCGACATCATGGATCGTACAGCTATATTGAAGTGGCAGTGGGCTTGACAAATAACCACACAGGGTAGTATCCGATGGACATCCGGAATACTCCAACGGAGGCCATGGACAGAGAATATGAGAAAATCGGAAAGCCACCGAAAAGATAGTCTTACGACATTGCCCGAATAGGTGGAAAGACTTGAATAGGGACGGGACGAGACAGGAACATATAAAATACTCGAAAGTAATAGTTTCAAATCTATTTGTAAAAAAAAAACTTAATTTATTAATTATCAGTGTAATGATATTTCTTTTAAAATATAGATGTAAGAAGATATTTCTTCTTTACTTGAATATTAAAATAAACCTTGTAAACGTAGCAATTGTTAAATTTTGAGGTGGGTCAAAAATACTGTGCACATGTAAAACTCTGTATTATAATTCATCATCATAATCAGCCGTCTGTCATCCACTGCTGAATGTAGGTCTCTCCCAAAGCACGCCACCGCCCCCTATCCATTGCCGCTCCCATCCATCCATGTCCAGCAATCCTCTTCAGATCGTCAGTCCAGCGGGCAGGGGGACGTCCAACTCTGCGGAATCCTGTACGTGGTCTCCACTCCAGAACCCGTTTTCCCCATCGGCTGTCGGTTCTCCGACAGATATGACCAGCCCACCGCCACTTCAGCCCGCCTATCCGTAGAGCCACCTCAGTCACCTTGGTTTGTTGTCGAATAAATTCGTTTCTAAATCTGTCCTTTAAGGTTATTCCAAGCATGGCTCTTTCCATGGCGCGCTGGGCGACTATGAATCTATAGACTAGACCTTTTATCAGTGTCCACGTCTCGGCTCCGTACGTCATGACTGGCAGGACGCACTGGTTGAAGACTGTAGTCTTGAGGCATTGTGGTATTTTGGAAGTGAGAACATGACGTAATTTCTCAAAGGCCGCCCAACCCAACTGAATTCTTCGGTCGGCTTCTTTCTCGAAGTTGTTTCGTCCTAATTGTATGATTTGGCCAAGATATGTGTATTCTTGTACCACTACGAGAGCCGACCCATCGACGGTTACTGATCTCGGGATAATATGTTCATTATATGTACATGACTTTCGTCTTGTCCAAATTCATCCCGAGACCCACTCGTCTGGATGCAGTGTTCAGTTCATCTGTATTATAATTGATAAGAATTTAATCCTCTGAAGAATCATATACCGATGTATAGTATGTCATTGAGACCAGAGTCGATACCACAAGAACGAAGATTAAAGCTGTAATAAAAAATAAGACGCTGAGGACAAAAGCAGGAAAGACTTTTCGAAATAGGGTGAGGAACACGACAATTCGCGAAACCTGGAAGGTGGGAGATATTGTCAGATGGGACAACACAGAAGACACTGGAATGGGCACGTGTGGATGATGGATCCCTCCAGAATCCCATATGTTGTGATGCATCAGATTCCCGTTGGCTACCATTCCCCCGGAAGACCATTGAAACTATGGAGGGATAGGTAGGAGTCCACTTCCTAAGAGAGTGTAGCCTGACAACTGGAATAGACCAAGGGTTTAAACCTAAACAGAAAAGGTGAATAAGAAGATGAAAATGTCTATTTTCTAAAAGTTTTATTTTATTTTATGGAAACGACATCTTTCGCCTTTTTAAGATATTAACTAACTAACTATCACGCCGTCTGCTAACTAACTAACTGTTCTGTCGTGACATACTTCTCTCGATTCCTATACATTCATACACCTTGTCTTTCACGCACGTCGATTTCTCAGACTCCTCACGTGACCGACATTTCATATTTGATTGATTTGATTGTGCCGTGTTTTCCTCCGCCTTCCTCTATTTCTAGCTCCGTTTACCTATACTTTCTTCTCCATTCTGTCTTCATTCATCCTTTTCATGTGTCCAAACCATCTAAACGACCCTTTCATTATTTCGTTCATAAAACATTTGTTCGCACAGCATTCACTTCTTATATCTGCATTTAACACTCTATCATATACAGATTTATCACACATACGTCTTAGAGATCAAATTTCTATTGCATTTATTCTACTTTCATCCTTCTTTTACCAGTTCCATGCTTCACTTCCAAACATAAGGGTTGGCACAAGAATACCATTATGCACTATCATTTGATAATGCATAAGGAAATTGAAATATGCCATTCCCACAATATTTATGAAAACTTCTAGACATTTTTATCCGTATAAATTAAAGGAAACTTTTACTACAATACCATAGTGCTTCAAAGAATAAAGTATTTTTGCAACGGAATGAACTCTTAATATTTTCGTTAACTTTTATCTACATTTAATATGTTGTGATTTTCGTACATGCTATAGTTAAATGAAGTTTGATAAACGCATTGTGAATATTCATTGGGTTTGTAATGGAAATGTAATTTCAACATTATCATTTGATAAATGCGCTAATAAATTTTCCAGTGAAATTCATAAATGAAGCCAACATGGGTTTATTTTCTATTTGTAACTGATTTTCAGACAACGATTCAATTTATTATTATAGAATTTATGAAAGTTCAATGATATTGACTTCACGAGAAATTCGACACAACCATCTGACTTCAAAGAAAACAAATATTTTACGTGTTATATAAAGGCTGTAGTAAGCTTGAGAGATAATTCTTCAAATATAATGCAATAAAGTATCCGGAAATTGTAATTTAAATTGCTTGCGCTGAATATTTATTTTTATTTTGTATGAATGTCCTTAATTACTATGTCAAAAATGAATGTGGTCTGTCGACCAGTTTTTTACAGCAGCTGGTTGAATAAGTTCATCTAAGAAGTGCATTGAACTAAAATTCTGTCTTCAATTTTGTACAACATTTTAAATGTAGACAAATACTGGATTTCACCCATTGCGGATGAATTATTTTTATTTCTGGGCCAGGCCACCACATTCTGTTTCCATAAAACAATTTACATCTTCGTCTCTATTGAGATACAATTAATCCTTATAAAATAAAAATAATTCATCCGCGATGGGTGAAATCCAGTATTTGTCTACAAGAATTTGTATATATTCTAAATGTTGTATAAAATAACTGGTCCAAGTAGGCATAAAATTGGAGAGACATCTCCAGGCGAAGTTTAGTACTGAATGATTTGCAAAGACTTTCACAGTACATTAATAATGATTTTCTGCTTAATGCTCTCCAATCTTAATAGATGACGCTAATGTAGAGTGAACCTAAATATGTAAAGATAGGCGTGGAATCCTACCATATACGAGTACACAAGTTCCAAAAAAATTGTCAGACGTGGTGGTCATAAGAAAAAAGGAGGAATGGGGAATGTTGTTAAACATAAAGCGATCGCTCAACCCAACCAATGACAGGTCATAAGTCCTGTAAGCGCCTCGGCCACCACATTCTGTTCCCAGAAAACAATTAAATTTTGTGTTTCCAACAGAATTTCGTGTGCGAAATTTTTGCGAATGTTAGAAAAGGCTTATAGTGAATCAGTTTTTTCCAATAACAAATTGATACAAAGCATTTACAGACGATCGGGAGTCCGTCGAAGATTAACCTCGTTCTGGACGATCTTCGACCATACTGATGATAACATTGAAAAAGTAATGGAAATTGTGCTCAAAAATCGTCATGTGAGTTATTAAAAAGAGGATATACGAACCTGAACTATAACCACGTTTCTCGTGAGTCCATTAGTTTGATTTTGATGGAAAATTCAGACATGAAAACAGTACCGTGAACAGGTCTCTTTGGAGATGCTTGATTGTGTGAATTCTGATTCAACATTCATGGATCGCATTACAACTAACGATGACAGTCAGTATGACATGCAAACAAGTCACTCATTATCGGAATGGACGGAGAAAAACAAGCCGAAACCGAAAAAACCACCTCAAAGTCGCGTAAATATCAAAGTGTTCATCGATATTTGCTTTGTAGTCCATCACGACTTTGTTCCAGAGAGACAAACGTTCAAAAAGAAATAATATTTTGTCGTATTTAGGCGTTTATGTGAAAAAATCTAACAAAAACAATTAATGGATTTTGCACGGCAATTATGAACCATCCCACAGAGCCACAATTGTGACCGAATTCAATGCCAAAAACGCGATAAATACCATCGATCAACCACAATGTTCTCTGGATTCGGCTGTGTGATTTTCTTCTGTTCCCGAAATTTAAATTGCCGCTCCGTGGAACCCCTTTATTGGTCAATTGAAGCCACAAAACAAAATTCGTGAAAGGTGTTAAAGATCATACCAGAAAATGCCTTCCAGAAATATTTCGAAAAGTGGAAAAACGCTACACGTGTATCGCATCCAATGAGGAACACTTTGAAGGCGACATAATAAATATTGATGAATATTTCAATATTTTGCGTTTTAGTAACTACTTCCAAGTACTTTATTGTCACAGTAGTATGTAGTGTATATGATCTCAAGAAATATTTTAATTTAGTGATTTTAATCAAGGCCTTTTTTGCCAGATCATCATCATCATCGTGGCAGTAGCAAACTTGTTATGTGAGTCCTAATAAGGAAGATATTCATCTTCTTTTCTTGTCATTATGATGGAAGGGTTGGTTGATTTCATCTTGTTTCCAGCGGCACCGGGTGCTATAATAATAATAATTATTATTATTATGAGGCTAATTTGTAAAGCGCCGTTTTCATTAATAGCTCACCTCAAGGGCACTTTGACAATGTTTTTAGTCATGAGAGCTGCATGTGGCATAACCGTTGTTTACATTTTATGCGTTATTTTAAAAATGTGGGTTTTTAGGTGAGATTCAAAAACTGTCGGATTGTCAATGCATCTGAGGCTTGCAGGAAGCATATTACAGGCGGACAGACCTGCCACTGCGAAAGCCCGATCTCCGTAATTGCCGAGAAGTTTGTTGATCGAAGCGTAGATTGCCGCAAGCCTATCTGCAACACAAAGTTCAGATATATAGGCTGGTGCTATTCAGTAAAGCGCTTTAAAAACGGTCCAGCATGGTTTGAACTGGATTATTTTAGGACGCTTGAGCCAGTGACGATCTTTTAGATTTTATATGTTGTGAAATATGTGAGTTTTTTTGGAATACCTTTTATAAGTCGTGCTGCCGCATAGTAACACCACGTGTAAACTGTTAAATTATTAAACTTTGTTTTTATGTACCACAATTTTATTTTTATTTTTCGCGACAGCTGTTTCGTCAACCTATGTTGACATCATCATTATTGGTTGATACATTATTGTAACATCTGATAATGACAACAAAGGTTGACGAAACAGCTGTCGCGAAAAATAAAAATAAAATTTTGATACATTAAAAGAAAGTTTTATAATAATTTAACGGTTTATATTGTTGAAGTATCATAGTGTTTCGGCCAAAACAATGGAATATTTAATACCACGTGCCTTCCTTGCACCCTCTTTTTCCGGTGAAATTAACATAAAATTACAAATATTTATAGGATTGAACTGGTAAATTTAAATAATTACTAGTTGCAATCCCTAAAATATTCAAGGAAGTAAACCAAATATACATTTTTTAAATACCGAATGGAGCAAGATCAGCTTTAACTTTTCGGGTTCATTAATGTGTTAAGTTTAAAATGAAAAAGGTTAATTAATGAAGAATTTAATACTACTCGTATATAAGCTCTTTATACATGATGGTTTGTGTATAAACATTACTGTTGTTCATTTAAATCGTTGATAAAGGTTTCATTGAAAACTTCTTTCAGATATATAGACTTCGTCCACTATACGATCGTAATAAGTAATAAGTTTTACTTTTATAGAATAATTTTTTCACACGCATTAAAAATGTCACAATATACAGCACTTAATTGTCGTCTTTTTTTTTTGTACACTACTGTCATACAAAAGTAATCCGAACAAATTTCAAAATAGTTCATAAAACTTTCTTGACCAAGGGCATTGTGCACAATTTGAACATTTGGAGGAGATTTTAGCATCTTTATATTATGATACCGGTTTTAGATATTAAATAATAAAAAAAAAATCCGTAAATTATTCAACTATTTTAAACAATTCTGGCTCCGGACATTTGATATTTTTCCGGACATAATAAAAAATATTCGTTAAATTTTTTTTTAATTACACTGAATGACAAGAATTCTTGAAAGTGCGAAATATAACATTTCAGTTGAATTTGGTAAAGCTTCTCTTGCGTTTCTCATTTTAATACATCACGTCGTCTGTCTTATAATGATAACCAAGTTTTAAATGAATAAATTGTCACGTGACATCAAATTTTAATATAAATTATTCAAAACCAAAAGCGTACTTCATAAACAAAACATGAACTGCGAATAAGATGGTGGATACTGAAAGGTTTGTACACAGTATTAAAATATTATATTTGGTACCTTATTTTATTTATTTATTATAGGGTAACATACAGTGATTGATTATACACATACAGTTAAATAAAGACATAGAAGATTTTCCACCGCTTACTCTAATGAGTTATAGGTCGCAGCAGCGCCCTTTCGTAAGCTTTGCCCATACAATCCATACGCCCACCCCCGTCTACGAGGGATCAATCGTTGTCGAAAAGAGACAAAAGTGGAAAATATGATTAATTAACATCATATTATTTAAAAAAAAAGATGTTGTTATTTAAACTTTCATTGTAGAAGTTCATTGTAAATAATTAAAATAAAATAAAATGTAAAACACTTTTTAAAATATATTTTTTAAATAAAATCCACTGATGTTTGTATCTTCGACCGGTTTCGGCAGCTCGCTGATGCCTCACCCAGAAGATGACAGCGAGCTGCCGAAACTGGTCGAAGACATAACATCAGTGGATTTTAAACTAATTAAAAAATATCTTAAATAGTATTTTTATTTTTCGTTACCGTTTTATTTAATTTATATTTAAAATGAACCCCCATCGAGAAATTACAACAAAATCTTTACAGATAAAAAAATATATATATGCAAATAAAAATAATTGCATTGATATAA
The DNA here is from genome assembly GCA_022606425.2 of Lepidostoma basale. Taxonomy (NCBI): domain Eukaryota; kingdom Metazoa; phylum Arthropoda; class Insecta; order Trichoptera; family Lepidostomatidae; genus Lepidostoma; species Lepidostoma basale. The sequence goes on along the minus strand of JAHDVF020000477.1, from coordinate 31,948 downwards.
TTTATTGTTGCTTGAACAATGATGTAAAAATCAATATTTAATAATGGATACGTATGAAAACGTCAGTTTTCTAAAAGTTTTATTGTATTTTATGATCTATGATAAATTTGATATTTTATAACTGTTAATTCAAAAACTTTGTTTTATATCACAAATTGTATTTATATTCCTTTACGACAACTGTTATTATATATAAGGTCCTTACATATGAAATTAGCGTTTTGTATGGGAGGAACATAAAGTTGATTTTTTTTAAATATAATATATTTATTTAATCAAAGTATGTACCATTGCTATCTGTGCACTTTTGCCATCTCATAGGTAGTTCATCGATCCCTTTACTAAAAAAACATTCGGACGGGAATCAATAAAATCTTTGAAGTCGGTTTGGACTGCCCCATCGAAGTTGAATTTTTTCCCTTGCAAGAAGTTATCCAAATTTCGAAAAAAATAGTAATCTGTTGGGGCAAGGTCCGGAGAGTACGGTGGATGTCTTAGACTTTCCAATTGAAGCTCTTCTAATTTGGTAGCCGTCTGTTGTGCAGTGTGTGGTCTAGCGTTATCATGAAGCAGCAGTGGCCTAGAGCGATTAACCAGCCTCGGTTGTTTAGCAGCTAGCTTTTCCGTAATGGTTTGCAGTTGCTGACAATACACATCTGCCGTAATCGTCTGGCCAGATTTAAGAAAGCTGTAGTGAAAGACACCAGCACTAGTCCACCAAACGCTCACAAGTAACTTTTTTGGAGTCAATTTTCGCTTGGGGCATGGTTTGGCTGGTTCGGCAGGGTTCAGCCATTGCGATGAGCGCTTCCGATTATCATACAGGATCCACTTTTCATCACAGGTAATGATTCGATTCAAAATCCCTTCATTATTGTGCCGGTTGAGTAATGCAACGCAGCAGTCAACGCGCGTTTGTTGATTTGCTTCACTCAATTCGTGAGGTACCCACCTTTCAAGCTTTTTCACCTTCCCAATTTGCTTCAAGTGGATTAAAACAGTTTTATCACTAACACCGCAGCCTGCAGCTAACTCGGACGTGGTTTGCGATGGATCCGCTTCCACAATAGCCTTCAATTCTTCATTATCAACTTTGGTCTCCGGCCGTCCACGGGGCTTGTTCTGCAGGTCGAAATTTCCAGAACGAAAACGTTGGAACCAAAAACGCACTGTGTTTTCTTTTGCGGCACCGTCGCCATACACATCATTAATCCTTCGAGCCGTTTCTGCAGCACTGGTGCCACGGAGGAACTCGTACTCGTAAATAACGCGATATTTCAAGTTTTCCATTTTGTAAACTTAGTGACGCAAAGAAAAAAACAATTGTGGAAAAAACAAATAAATTTTAATTTTCAAAACACAAATACTTGAGTATTGACCCCCGATTAGCGCCCCGTATTAGCTGTATAAATTTGAATTTGGAATTCCTAACCAAAGTGAAGATATTTGAGATCAAAGTTGCCAGTACGGCAAAACACCAATTTCATATGTAAGGACCTAATATTAAGTATGCATTTTAATGCTAATTTAATATTTTTAATAACAATAAGAAGCTAATTTTAGATTTACATTAAAAGATTAATAATTTATTCGTGATAAGAACCTTTCATATTGTTTATTTCTAAATTTCTACCTGGCGGTCTTAACGTTCCCACGCCGCCCCCCAGCCAGCTACCGCCCCCATTGAAGGCTACATCACTCGCGTGAGGAGGTGTTACCCTCTTCATCGGAAACATATGTTTTTAAATAAACTAGGTTTGTTTTTAGAACGTTTTCATTCCCTGTGTACGAAAATAGCTCCTGTGAACGAAAAAATATATAATATATTTGTCAACTGTTCGTAATAAATTGTTGTTATGTAGCTTTCTTTTTCTTCTTCTCGAGGCTTTATTTTCATTATAATAACAAAGTATATAAAAATATAATGAATTAAGTATACGAATAATGATTTTATTTCATTACATTTCATTCATTTGAATAAAAAATCGTAAACATTCATCATCAGCCGTCTGTCATCCACTGCTGAATGTAGGCCTCTCCCAAAGCATGTCACCGCCCCCTATTCATTGCCGTTCTCATTCACCCAAGTCCAGCAATCCTCTTCAGATCGTCAGAACAGCGGGCAGGGGGACGTCCAACTCTGCGGAATCCTGTAGGCGGTTTCCACTCCAGAACCCATCTTCCACATCGGCCGTCGGTTCTCCGAATAATATGGTCAGCCCATCGCCTCTTCAGCCCGCTTATCTTCAGAGTCACCTCAGTCACCTTGGTTTGTTGATGAATAAATTCGTTTCTAAATCTGTCCCTCAAGGTTATTTCAAGTATGGCTCTTTCCATGGCGCGCTGGGTGACCTTCGATCTGTAGACTAGACCTGTTGGCAGTCACACTGGTAGAAGACTTTAGTCTTTAGGGATTGCGGTATTTTAGAGGTGAGAACATGACGTAATTTTCCAAAGGCCGCCCAACTTAACTGAATTCTTCGGTCGGCATCTTTCTCGATATTGTTTCTACCTAATTGAAAGATTTGGCCAAGATATTTGTATTCTTGCACAACTTTGAGAGCCGACCTATCGACGGATATAAAAATTATAGACATTTAATTCCAGATCGTTTGCAATTACACAATAAGAATATATAAGATAAACGAAAAAAAAACCATAGAGTGAGAATTAGAAAGAATCATAACATTGATATTGCATCCCTGAGGCAACTCACACTATCACGAAATATGTTGACCTCCGAGACGACCAGATTAAGCAATAATAATGCTCTACTCACAGGCATAACTATTGGCAGGTTGGTTCTGCAGCTTGGAAAATAAAACAATCTGTGCTGTCTTTGACGAAGGTAATTATCAGAGACAAATAGACCTACATCACCCAGCACATCCGAGTTTTGTAAACGGCCCTAATCAACTAAAAGAAGTGAACTCCCAAGTGGATATTCCTCCTTCTCCCCAATGATTGGTAGTTGAGAATACCTTGCAAGAATTCAGTTAGGAAGAGCCACGGGCCATGATGGAAAACTCCATAATAAATTATTTCTATGACTTATGTACTATCAAAACATCAAATGCGAATGTATTTTAAAAATATATAGGTCATCATCTGATTAAGAATAGTTTCTGATTTCGTAATTTGTTCTCTGGAATAGGTAAAATAACACTTCTTTTAAAATTATTTGATCGCACAATTTGTCTCACTAGTTTTTTTTAAAAGATACACAATCGATGAATTAAATACAACTTTTTTCAGTGAAATTTAATTAAAATACACACATCAATATATATTTACTATTTCTTGAACGATAATATAAAACTCCATAATAAATAATGCATGCTTATGAAAAAGTCAGTTATATCAGCCTCACAGGACTTGTCCTTGTAGAAAACCTCTTGAATTGAAAAAATAATGGAGGGACAGCTGGAAACCCACCTCCCAAGAGGAGCAGCCCACTGGAAAACAAACCACATAGGTCTATAGCAAGGAAGAAGAATAAAGATGTAAAATATCTCACGAGCTACCCATGATGTGTGGTGTGGTGGGTGGTTGAGATAACGACCAAACGAATGACTATTATCAAATGGCGCCCAGCGCTAATAACTGTACTTAAAATGCAGTTTCGCAGCAATAATTACTGCCGGTACAGCGCCGTTTATAAAACGCGACCTTATCATTTGCCGCACATTTATTTACATAACGTATGATGCTCACTTTGCCATGTTTCTCTTTTTACGTGCCTCACTTTTACACGGTCCAGGGAGTTCAATATTATTTGTGAATTATGGTTTGCGATTGAAACAATCTAATTATTTTTTTATTGAAGGAGTGTCCACAGATTACAGGAGTTAATTACGGCAGCACAAAACATTTCGGCAAAAATCATTTTGATATGGAAAACGTATTTTCGTTACGCAAGGAGATGAAACGTTTCTGTGATTTAATTTTTCTCAAATTATGATAAATAAAATATATTTTTTCATTATACAAGAGTAAAAAAATACGAGCTTTACAAACAATAAATATTACATATTATAGCAATATAAGCAATAATAACTTGATATACACAGATGATACAACCATAATTGCGTCCTCAGAGAGTGACCTCGCAGAACTTATCGGAATAATCGAGAAGGAGAGTGAGCTGGTGCGATTGAGGATTAACATATCAAAAATCAAGATAATGATTAAAAACAGAGCTATCGTAATCACAAATAATGACCTTCTCTCAGATTCGGAAATTGTGGATCTGTCTATCTTGGATCACTGATAACTGATCGGAAGAATGGGAAAGGCAGATTAGATGCAGAACTCAAATGGCTAAAACTGCCATGACAAAGCTCACCAAGATCTGGCAATTCAAAAATATTTCTAAAAATACCAATATAAGACTAGTTTAACCTTTTTCTCTCCTTATTCCTTTCCTTTTTATGGCTGCTAGTCTTGGACTATGCGAACTTAGGAGAGGTCCGAAATTAATGCTTTTGAGATTTGGTGCTGGCGGCGAATGTTGCGTAGACCCTTGACGGCAAGAAGAACAAACCAGTCGATCATTGACTAGCTAGGTATCAGGGCAAGACTCTCGCGGATGTGCTCTCAGAGAGTGTTTAAGTATTTTGGGTACAAAGCCCGAAAAAATCAGGACAACCTTAAAGCAACCATGTAGTCGCTTTCCCACGTTTTATCTCCTCGGTTTACCGTCACTAACTTTGCTTAAAAACTTTACACTTTATTGTCTGTTGTCTGTCTTGTATTTTGTCTGTCTACTTTTCCTGTACTGTGAATGGTTTTCGGAATGGACGCGAACCTCAATCATGAGGAATACGACTGAGTAGAAGAAGAAGAAATATAGCTAAAAAATAAGTAAGCATAACAGTTTGCAACATAAGCGCGAACGAATAAAATGTGAAACAAGAGGATGAATTTGTACATTTAGGAAGTATGTTTATAAAGGATAGGCAAATGAATAGCGTAAAAAAGCGGACCCTTTGTTTACACATCAGGTCGTTCCAACCCAATTACTGTATATAATTTGTTTTAAGCTATTATATTAATTCTCGTGACATGTGATAGGTAGCTCATCTTTCGCCATTTTATTGTCACGTGAATTTTCCACCAGACCACATACAGTGTGAAAATCACATTGCCATCGCTGGGAATCGAACCCGGGACCTTCGGTTTGGCAGTCAGAAGCACTCAGCCACGAAGGTTGTACATTGTCTTGTTGTGTAGGTTCCGGACAATTAAATTACGATAGATTTACTGTCGATCACATGTCATGAGACTTAATCATGTGGTTCAAACAATCTGCTCTATACAAACGTGAAAACAACGGGAAACTTTCATATTAAAGGACCAAGTGGCATCTCAAGAACGAAAATGTTACACTTTGCTATAAACAAATCCCTTCGATTGAAACAAGCGAAAAAGTACATGTTAAAACGTACTAGGGCATTATCGAATCAAATAAAGTCCATAGTCCCAGAAATTTGTTCAAAGTTGTATTGTATGGTACGTTTTTCAGAAAAAACTTACATTGAATTCATTTCAGAATATTGCGGTAACAATGTTACTTCGTGGAACTTAAATAAATAGTGGTCTTTTTCAAATAATGTATGGGGGATGTACAGCAGCCGCGAGGAGGCGGCGGGCGGCGGGCGGCCCGTCGTGCTTGCCATTGTAATATCAATAAATTCATACCCCAGCTTTAAATATTCCACGCCTTGTTATTAAATACACCACAATGTTAATGGCACTTAAGTTCCATACTTATATTGTGGATACATTTTGTTTCCATGCCATGGAACATGTTTGGCATTTCTAATGTTTCAAAGATAAAATATTATTTTTCAACAGAAGAGTGCCATATACGTATTTTCAAAACATAAATACTCTAATGCGTTTACTGAAATCTCTCAATAGAAAAATCAGAGAACGGGTATGGTTAATTCCTTCAAAAGGTCTTGTAAAAGTTTGTTGATTTATTTAGTATAAAATATTCGCTGCACTGTAAAAACGGTATGATTATGTTGGATTCTTAAATGCACAAACAATATAAAGACTAATAATAAAATGTAGATATCCTTATTCTGGTATGTTCATATGTGATTTTTATTATCGTCAATATTGATTCGTGATTCTCCTCAGTTCCAGAATATTTCTCTATTGTGTGCTTCTTTACGATTTCTCGTCGCCAAAATCGGAAGTCGATTGATTGCGACGCAGCGATTTAGAAATAATGTTAGTCCCGCTACACTTTTGTCTACAACGTAAAAAAACAAATCTATTTTTTCACAAACTACACAATATATTATTGTGTCATATCGTTATATAGGTACTTAGTATACATATAACTGTTTGAACTATTAAGAGACATACATTTAAAATAAAAATCGTAAATATTATTCTGAAATGTGAGTGTTCATACATTATTATAACTAACTAACTAACTAACCATCACGCCATTTCCCCGGAGGGGTAGGCAGAGAGGATGGATCGCCACAATGGCCTGTCCTGGCATACCTCTCGGGCTTCATCTACATTCATACATCGTACCATGCACGCACGTCGATTATTCCGACTTCGAATATGGCCGCCTTTTAGTAATTGATTAATTTGGTCATGCCATGTTTTTCTCGGTCGTCCTCGGCTTCTTTTCCCACTCACGCTCCTTGTGTACAACTTTTTAACCATGTTACCCTCATTCATTCGTTCCATATGTCCAAACCATCTCAGGGATCCTTTTTTTAATTTTATTCATGATGCAGTCATCTGCCTTACATTTCTTTCTTATTTCATCGTTCGGTATTCTATCATACAACGTTTTCCCGCACATTCTTCTTAGTGATCTCATTTCTACGGCGTTTATCCTGTTTTTATTCTTCTTTTGCCAGCTCCAAGCTTCACTTCCATACATGAGGGTTGGCACTAGAACTCCATTGTGTACTGCCATCTTTGCTTCTGTGGATATATTTCTATTTGCAGTAATGACTTTGAGTGCGCCATTTATTTTATTCCCAGCACCAACCCTTCTTTCGACGTCCATTTTTGCGTCTCTTGTAAACATGCTTCCCAGACACGTAAATTCAGTAACTTGCTCCAATTTATCGCCCATCGCACTTATATCACAAATCGTCATACATTATTCTTATTATTATTCTCTTCTTATTTTATTTTGATAAAGGAACAGATCTTTTTTTCCATTTATATTTAAATTAGTTTTCATGTACTAAGCAATGCATAAGATACATATGCGTATAATTAGTAAATTGTACATTTTCATATTCTGTGCTGTAAAGTAATTAGATTAAAAGCATTTTAGTGCATATCACAGTTTCTTCAAAGAGCTGGATATATTACTAGTTTGTGAATTAAATGTTTGTGTGTTATAATTATACTAAGTAATGTCACATTCTAATTACACATTGAAGCTATGATAAAGCATTTAACAGAAAGTGCTTTCTTTAAATATTATTGTGTGAAAACTGAATATTGGCCGACGCTGTGTTAGAAACTGCTTTTTGTGATGAAATTTTGTAATTTAAGATTTATTGTATCCTTTTGTTATCATTTGATTCTCATGACATGTGATACGTAGCGAGTTTACTGCCGTTTATATTGTCATGTGAATTCTACCAGACAAAAGACAGCGTGAAAACATATATATTATTTTTCACAGTGTAGTCGCCGGTATTCGAACCCGGAACCTTCGGCGTGGCATAGCTGTTGCCACTCTGCCACGAAGGCCGTCGATTATCACATTGTTTTCAGAATATAAAGACAGAAGAGATGAGCCTCTTTATTGTTTAATATACATCAATTTCTCGAGATTCTTAGATATTCATGCATCGTGAAACGTCCTTCGAAGATTTTTCGACCGTCGATTATTACCGCCGTAATTAATTACCGTATTTTCTTGACCATAAGATGTACTTTTTTACTCTGAAAATAAAACCAAAAATTTGGGTGCGTCTTATGGTCTAATGCATCTTATTGTTCGCAAAATACGGTCGTCATTAATTTAGAATACCTAATTTTCTTTCATTTGAATTGATTTTTTTTAATTCACAATACTTGTAAACCATTTTTTAGCACTTTCACTCTTTTACCCATTTCACGTGTCTCTGCCTTTTTCAGTGACCCTGTCTAATTTTGAATAAGAAAGCCTTTATCTTCCTTACATTGCAAATTAATTTCATCGCTAGTTATAGTATACTTTTCATAGTTTTTTACAAACTAGGGTAAAAGTGGGATAGATGCAGCAGGGGGATAGATGCCACGATTATCATATCGAGACATGCATAACTATTACATTGCCGAATTTGACTTTATAACAAAGCTCTACCCCACTTTCCGCCAGGGTGCCCAGTGCATCGCGTTGTGATGGTCGTGTTAGTGAGGAACTTGTTAAATAGGTGATTACGCTCGAACGATTGCTGGATTCGATTTCTTACTTTATCATTTCGCTCGGAACTTTTGAGCGTATGAGGTAAGTGATAAAATTGTTATGTTTACGATCAATTTATACACTAAATGCAAAGATTGTACTGTGTTTTAGAATTTTTTTCAGCTAACTTATTTTATATATTTAAAGGCGTCTATCCCCTCCAAAAAGGATAGATGCCCCAGTCCTCGTGAGTATAGTTGCCCTTAGGGGCATCTATCCCATACTAATTCAGAATTTTTATTTTCCAGCAATGCCATGCAAATACGTACGCAAAATTGGAAGAGCATGACCAAGAGCCATATGGACCGAAGATGTTCTTAAAAACGCTTTATGCCATTATACAAGAGAGGGAAGCAACCGGCTGCAGTACCTACTGACCACTAAAGAAAATATTTCTGCAAAGGAAAATAAAGTTAAAGGTAAAGCCAACCCATGCTTGTATGCAAAAATAGCAAACAACGTACCTTATCTGAAGTGCAGATAACTTCATTACTGTCAAAAAAAGACCTAGAGTAGTTTCAGAAGATAGTGATGAAGATGAAGAAAGTGACCATGAATGCGTGGAATGTTTTGAAAATTACCGGAAAACTAAATCTAAGGTGGATTGGATACCATGTACTCGTATTATGTGCAGGAAGTGGCTTCAAGAGTTGCACTTTGTCCGGGAATATCTGTAATCAATGTAGACGGACTAAACTTTTGCAAATGAAAAAAAAAAATTTCGTATAAAATATTAGGTATAAAATTGCTAAACTGAATTATAATGTTAGTTTTAAGGGCCAAAAATGATTGTTACATGATTGTGACAAAATTAAATAATACATTCAAAATATTGTTTTAACTGATTTCATAAGGCAACTATCCCACCAGTCAAAATAACATTGAGGCATCTATCCCATAGAGTAGGCATCTATCCTCATTCATTTCGAAAGGGGTTTCGAAAATAATTTATTCCAAAAAAAATACCATGAATACTATACTTTTTACACATGCACAATATTATATAATAGGTAAACTAAATGTCACATAAGTATCAGATAGTTTAATTCATAAGTTTGTCGAAAAATCGTATTTTTCAAAAAGTGTGGCATCTATCCCACCTTTACCCTATATTTAGTATTCTCATTTCTATCGTGTTTTTCTGACTTTCAAATAAAATACTTGTCCTTTATTGAACACTGTCGTATTTGCTTTCTTAGCATTATTAATCTATTTTTACTATAAACAAATGTTTTAGCTAATAGGTATATATTATCACAAATTAAATTTTTCTTTAAATAAATGTGGAATTATGTAACGGAAAATATTTTACCGTTTATGTTTAAAAAGTTTTTTTATCGCATTAAAAATTTATGTATTTTTTTCCGCTTTACCTTATATTATATTGTTTTTAAAACACTATTTTTATTTTCTCGAAACAAACGGTTTTGTTAGGGTTACAAAAACTTGTTAATGTCACTTCGGTGGGAGCGAAACTGGTTGGTTCGATATAAAAAAAAAATGTTAAATTTTTTTTAAATTAAATTGTTTAAGTAATTTTTAATAAAACCTTACCATAAATTAAGTGCTTTGTTCTAAATTATTATAATTTTTTGTTTAAAACGTTTAACCATAAAATGAGTGCTTACGAAAATCAAAGGTTGTAATAATAGTTTTACGGTATTTTTTTACTCTAAAAAGAAAGCAAAACTATATGAATTTTATATAATCAAGACAATACATGTATAAACACGATATTTCAAAACCAGTTAGATAATTACGGTACCCCACAACTTAATCACTAACTTTGTTATGTTTACTAGCTCCATTGTTTATATATTTATAATTATTGCTTTTAGTGTGTTAAATTAGGTAGCTACTAGCTTCGTTCGAATAAGCTCGTTATTTGGTCCTATAATTGGTACATTATATATATTGTGCTGGTTATAATTGCCCGCCTCCTACACAATCTAACGGCAAACAATCACACAGCCTCTCGTTGTCTCAACATCTAGGTTGCGCTAAGTACCCTCGATTCGCTCACTTTGATGTCTTATACTCGTACATGCATCTTGACACGCACGCTTGTCAATTTTTCTGTATTCAAACAAAACCATCTCAGCGAATATATGGAGGCAAAAAACATTTTCATTTAAACTCAGAGTCGGAAGAGCAGAAATCTTTTGAAAAATTCCTTCACATTACAGATATATAGTTTAATTTTACTTAAGTTTATGGCTTCGATAATTGTGGGAGGTTGAAGTTTAGAGATATATAATGACTTACACTTCAACCCCCACCACTGTCATTTCATATATAATGCCTAACAAACTTTGATGTAAGTACCACAAGATGGCAGCGAGCTGACGAAATCGGTCAAAGCCATAAACCTAAATTCAATTAAACTAAATATGTACTGTAAAAAATTGTTCATATGTTTTAGTTAATTTTATTTTTTACATTGAACTTATCTAGAAATTTCAAATAAGAATATTAATATTTAGAAATCTCTTTATTATGGAATTTATTATTTAACACAAAATTCCGGATCGTCCATGTCAACATGTGCAACATCGAAAAAAACATTATGTGTTATTACATTATGTGCTAAATGAAAAAAAACGGTGGATTCGTGGACCATAAATTAAATAGTCAATATGTGCACCATCTAAAAAGAACATTTTGTGTTAAATTATTTTTATTTTGTTATTTTATTTTATATCATTGTATTGTATACAATATTATTTGTTTTATATTTATTTTGTGGGATCGAAGTGTGCGCGGGAGATACCTATTGGTGGCGATGAGGTTCGCAACCCATCACACCGCGTCTCCCGCGGGGCGAAAAGAGAAGGATGGAGTGCCGCATCAGTAAAAGTGTGACAGTCCATTCTTTCTGCCTACCCTTTCGGGGACTTAGGAGTTAGTTAATTTTTTTATTATGGATAGTCAGATCAAATGTAGTTTAGTTACTCGGAGTTTTGATGAGGCGAGATGAGCGCTCATGTTGAAGAGGGTTAAGAAAAGATTTCATCAGTATCTCCAAATGAGGACGTTTGGTAGCTATCTATAACTCTATACAACGCATTCCGTTTTTTTTACCAAACTTACTCATCAGGGATCAGCATTTTGCAGATACGTAGGAATTGGTTCGTATTTATATTTTTTTTAGACCCATTAACTCATTTTTTAGAACTTCGCTTTCTTGGTGAATATGCATTTTATATCTTGGATGGGTGCATAAGCCTTCTAAAGCATATGTATGAGAATGAGGGAAACTTAAAGCCTTTTTATCATCGAATTTAAGCTTGTATTAATGAACCGATACATGCTTCCAAATTGACGATTTTAATGTTTATATGCTTGTAATGCCCAAATGTAAAATAAAAAAACACTGATTGCCCCTTCATTCATGAGTTTATATAGGGGTTTAATTTAGGCATCAATGTTAGTTAAAATCATGTGATTATATTAGTTTTAATTGAATTACTGTTTATGACACACCACAAGGCTGAAAACTTTATTTGAAAAGAATCCAGAAAAGGAACCAAGGTAATTTTTTTAAATATTCATCATCATCATCAGCTTTTAGTCGTCCAGTGATGGACATAGGCCTCCTTTGCCGACTTCTATAACTTTCTATCCATTACCACTCTGTGACATTGATCTCCTGCCACTCTCTTGATGTTATCAGACTATCTTGCTTGTGGTCTGCCAGGAATTCTATGCCCGGTTCTCGATCGTCACTCAAGGGTGCATTTGGTCCACCGAACATCCGTTGTCCTCACTATATGACCGGTCCAATTTCACTTCAACGAGTCTATTTTGCACGCAAGTCGTCGAAATTTGGTTCTATCTCTGATCCATTAATTTCGCTGCCTGTCTCGCATACTGATGTTTAACATTTTCCTCTCCATTGTCCGCTGGGTCACTCGGAGTTTCTGTACTGTTATTTTTGTAGGCGTAACTGTTTCCTGCCCATATGTTAGTACTGGGAGGATGCACATGTCAAATATATTTTTAGGTGGTTCGCGAATCTTTGGGACTTAATTTGATATAGTTTACCGAAAATAGCTCACGCAAGGCCCCGCCTACCACCTTGTGTCCCAGGCCCTTGTGTACATACGCATACATAATTGAGGTTAAGTGTGAAAAAGTAATTGAAGTATGGCAAATTTATCTCATTGTAACTTTGATGTGTAGTCTCCCAGGTGGCGTTGAAATAAGAGAGGAAATAATTTCACGCAACGCTTACAAACGTAAATAACGACTTAGTATTAGCAGATTTCCCTAATTCAGAACCATTGAGTTCTTTTTTAAAACTAATTCTAGGTTCTCCTTTTTGAAAAAATATAAATATTCTTTATATTATAACACATCTTATTTTCATTATACAATTTTAAAAATCAAATAAAACAGAGTGGTCACTTATATACTAAAAGGCGGTGGAGTGTTGTATTGGACAAAAGTGGAGTAGGTTTAATTAGGATTGAGGAGAGGGGAGATGTAACGGGAACATTTCTAACATGGGAATTGAATATAAATTTAGATAGTTGTTTATTATAATTATTTTCATTATTTTCGATGGCTTTTTTAATGCCTAAATTGTTTAATGTTAGGTTTTTATTATTCATGTGCAAAATTTCAATACTGTTTTATTTATCAAATGTATGATAATTATAAATTTAATGGTAAGTGAACTTCAAAAATTATTATTAGAAAGGCATCTCATATGTTTGTTCAATCCTATGTTAAAATAATGCGTTATTTTCCCTATGTAAAATGACGTGCAATCGTTACATTTAAATTTGTAGACTCCCGACTGAAATAATTTATTTTCTTTACCATTATTATTAGTTATGAGTTTACTGAGATTATTATGAGCATAAAATGCGGGTCGAATATCAAAAGGTAATTTTTTAGAAATTGTATTTGATATGTTATTAATATATAAAATTCTACACCTTATTCTGTTATCATTATTAAACGTGGGTGAATTTGAATCCACAAAACAAAGTGAAGGCGAATACAAAAGAAATTGAAGTTTCCTTTCAGCTACGGTTGGAACTTTTCATATGCAAGCGATGCTCTGTTCCATGTTGTATAAGTCTGCAATTTCTTTATTCAACTGTATGAAGTAATCCACCATGCCAACCTGAAACATCGTTCTCTCAATATATTCTAAAAGCTATCACTTGTGTCTTGTCCCCTTTGATCCAGTGATATTACATTCGAAGTATATGAATTGAAACACTATGCAAATACGAGTAGCATCACTAGTTGCGGTGATAATTCCACGAATTTAAGCCTAGCTTTTTCCTATAAAAACTTCTATCCTTATAACAATTGTTTTTGTAACTCTTCCGTTAACTAAGTAATCCATGCCCATCGTGAAGAGACTGAGTAAATATGAAAATGATATAAAATTATAAAACACTAGGTATATTTTGAAACCATGGTATGGTTTTATAATTGATGCCAACTTGCGACCAGTGTAATTCCACAGTGTTAACGCCTCAAGTTTATCAAAAAAATATTAAATATTTTTTATAACGTATATCTTCTTCTTATGGTGCAGTGTCAAGTTCCCTCAACGTTGGCGTTCACTACTGTAAAAGCACCTATGTCCTGTGCTACTTGGAACAGGTTCTCAATTCAACTTTTTTATATATTAAGTTTAATTACACTTGATTTTATTACTTCAACAATATATATTTTTTAATTCTATCATTATTTTTTTAATTATTTGAACGTACTGATCACATAATCATGAAATGTATAAGGACAAGCAAGAGCTTAAAGGTGGCATTTACATTATTAACAAGTATGTTTTATTTGAAAATAAAAATAAAAATGTGAGTTTTTATATAATTGACGATAGCTTTCACGTGAATATTTCAATAGATATGTTCGATTACTTCTTGAACAATGATGTAAAACTAAAGATTCAACAATTAATTTGAATGAAAACGAATGTTTTTTAGAAGGTTTATTGAATTTTACGGGAATGACTTGTGTCGCCTTACTTAGACATTATCGAATGTTTTTAAATTAACATTTGATATTGTCTTAGTAAGGTGAAACAGGTCATTCTTATTTCGTGTAATTATAATCATATCAGATATACTTCATAATGCCTTAGTGAGGAGAAACCTGTCATTCCCATGCACTCGAATAAATTAGATAAATTCGACTTGTTCAAATACTGAAATATTTTTATTATAAGAAGGTAATGGAAAAATGCTATTTAGAATTTCTTGCAAAATACAATTTTCCACGAATAGGTACAGGAAAGCGGATGTTGTTTTTAAGTCCTTTGTATCTTTACTTAGCATCCTTCGGTGGAAAACACTAAGAGCTCTACGAGTATTTCCAATGAATTCAATTTAATGGCTACTCAAAAAATATTATTTTTCTTTATCTCCAATTAGCGGACGTCTGTTTTCTTCTCAATTCATAACTTTTATAATATTCATAGTTAACTAAATAATCAAAACAACTATTAAGTATTGTGCAGAAAAAAATATTTTATATTATTGAGAATATTTTTGTAAAAAAAAAAGATTTATAAATATGTAACGTAACTTCATTGAATGCCTTATAAAGGTAAATCATGTAATTCCCATAAAAAGTAATCAAATTTCGATTAAACAGACGATTATGTACGAATTATTATTTTTTATGTACAGTACAAAATATGTACAGTACATATTATATTTTAAAAGAACAAAGAGTAATGTGAAAGTTTTACTCTAAAACTGATATACAATGACGCCTTTAGCTAGTTTATTTATGTAAAAAATAGACCCCTCTTTATTCCTCCGTTCCTTGGTTTTATTAACCAAACTTTCGTTAATCAATTGCGGGCGAACACTGAACAGGTGATCAGGCCGGGAGGTTTCCACTGTGAGCCGTCCAATTAACACTTACCTTTAACGAAAATTGAATCCAACGTGACGGGACCGACATATTTTCGAATTGTAGGGACGATTCGGATTAAAGTGGACAGGGTCTGATTCCTATTCGGGAGTGGTCCGCATACGAATAGAGTTTAAACCGGAATATTGGAGTGACTTTTTGCATAAATTATATTGCGTAGCCATTATTGTCGATTTCGAGTTCCTGAAAAATAACACTTTTTCCACGCACAATGCGTAGTCCCTCCTTTGGTTTTTATTACTTTCTGCAATCATTATCTAATATATTAAAATTATGTTATACTCGTATATATTTTACTCCTATACGATGATAATAATGAATAAAAAAAAATTTCATACAAAGCCATTACTTGGTGGTTTGACATTTAAAAAATTAAAAAAAAAAAACTTTTAATTTATTATAAACCACTTTATTGAGTAAGTAGAGCCAAACGGTTTCACTATGTAGCGAGCTTCCTCAGGCTCACACAAACTGTCGTAAACAAGGTGTCGAATTTAAATAATGTTCGATTGAGAAGTGATGGGGGGACGCAGGAGGTGTTTTGGTATTATGAACGTTGAGGATCCTTCAGTCACTATGGAGTGTTGGACAAGAGAACAGCGTCCTAACGTTTTTGAGGCGTACCTAACCAATGGCTTTTCACCCATTACCGCGCGGCGTACGTTTCTTGCTCTCTTCAACATACGCCGCATTCGTCATGCATCATCGACTAAATTTATTGAGACTGGGTTGCAGGGTTAAGAGCTTTAGCTTCAGCAATAAAAATACGTAGGCCTGGACCAAGACCAACCATATCAACTGAAGAAAACGTGAAACGCGTCAGTGATTCTGTACTCGGAAATTCTCAAACGCTCTAAGGTTTTGGGCACCCCCAGGTCAATTTTGGAAACGAGTCTAAAAAAGAAATTAAATTTTCATCTCTATAAAATTCAAATAGTGCAGAAGTTACAAGATAATGATGATGATAAAAGAAAATCCTATGCCGAAAAGATGATGGAGAATTTTTCGACTGATTATTGAAAGGGGAACCTGTTCTTAAGCGATGAAGCCCATTTTCATCTCAACGGTTATGTCAATATATAAACCTGTCGCTACTGGGGTCCAGACAATCCAAGAGAAATGCATGAGATGCACACTCAAAAGTTCACTGTTTGGTTTGTCGTTTTAGGGATATGCGATAAAGGGGCTTACTTTTTTTAAAACGAGCGAGGCGCAGTCGAAACCGTCATTTATTAAAGACTAGCTGACCCGGCAACCCTTCGCTATTGCTATATTGGAGTATATAAATACACCCAATATATATTAAAAAAATACAATTAAAGTTCAATATCAATTATTTTATTGGATAAAATGACATGTGTACTCGTATAGGTGCAAGAATGTGTGTATCCTAATTCAGTTCATATCTTTAAAACATTTTTTTAATCCAAGCAAACTTGCTGTGAACTTGAATAATACTAATGTGAATTGAACAATTGAAGGCTGGACATTACCAAGGTGGCAAGTTTACAAAAAGTCCGAAATGAGTTTTTGATGCCAATTGGTCTTAAACATAGCTGTGCAAAAGCGCGTTATGATTTAATAATATAGTGTAGTTCAAACGTTACCCTAAAGATGCCACCCAAAAAAAAGTTAATATTTATCTTTTTCAGCTTTATGTTTAAACCATTTTTGTAACGTCCAGTCTTAATTTTTTTCCTTAATATTTTAAGTGAAATTAAAAAAACAAATAAATATACTATATCACATTTGCATAAAACATTCATACTCGTACATATACAATTCATATCCGTTCACTCCTGGGCGTAGGCCTCCTCCATCTACTTCAATGTCTGTCGATCCTGGGCAACACGCATCCAATGTCGTCTCTCCATCGAAGTTGAGGACGTCCTGGGTTTCGGGTTGCAGTTCATCTATCATCAGGGCTGCGAGCGGCATGCTATTTTAGCGCTGCCACTCTTCCGATGATGTAATTAGTTCAATATTGTGTACATTGCCATCGATATTTATCGCATCGCACAAATTAATGTATTGTTCAGAACGCAGTTTTTTTTTATTCATGCGAATAAATAACAAACGTTCCGTTTCAATCTTTGCATACATGTCAACAACATATTGATGAAACAATTGACGACATTTTAAAATGTGATTTTCCTCACCTTCACGAATCATCAACCTGTATGAATAGTAATTCATAGCACTGACTTTTTTGTTTGTTTCTCCACCTAGAATTAAATAAATAAGTAACTATTAGAATTCAAAAAAGGTTCAAACATGTTCATTAAAGAATTAATATAATTTTCATTAAAACAATACAATTATTATTTACCGTTTGCTGGATTTTTTTAATTTGATGTTAAAATGATATCCATCTTCGCCCTGCCAGAATGGCCGGGTCGTCATAACCTAAAATAACACGTAAGTAAAACGATATATAATTTCTTCTCTATTCGATATAATTTAGAACTACAACTTTGAAATATGTAATGCGGAAATATAATCTGTATTCATTTCAACGGCGAAATAGAATAACCTGAAGATATATATGAAATAGAAATATAAATATTATACTTACGTATTCTACGACGCACGATTTGACAGATCAGAGAACTTAATAACTAAAGCAATTAATAACGAAATATAATTTGTCAGCCAGTGTGTAATATAATTACTTAAATACAGAAGAAACTGTATTCATTTCAACGGCAAAAATAACTATTTAAATACTCACTTATTCAAACAAAACACGCGTTCACTTCCATAGACTCGTTAACATAGATGACAGACATCGTTTACATAGATGACGCGACAAAAAAACGACTTATTTCCTATGTGACCACACCAAGAGTCAAAATAGCGACTTATTTGCTATCTGATCATGCCAAAACGTGCGTGTATTATTACGGAACGCAGTAATTCCGGAATTAAAAAATATTAAGCCTGAAGATATAGATTATGAATAATAAAAATGAATAGTTACAAATAATTTGAACTGCGATCAATTTGAACGATGGCGTATTAAATAATTTCCATAGATTCGAGACGACCTGACAGATTGTTTAAAAATATTACGTGCGTATATTATTCCGTTAAAAAAAGCGACTAATTTCCTATGTGACCACGCCAAGAGTCAAAATAGCGACTTATTTGCTATCTGATCATGCCAAAACGTGCGTGTATTATTACGGAACGCAGTAATTCCGGAATTAAAAAATATTAAGCCTGAAGATATAGATTATGAATAATAAAAATGAATAGTTACAAATAATTTGAACTGCGATCAATTTGAACGATGGCGTATTAAATAATTTCCATAGATTCGAGACGGCCTGACAGATATTACGTGCGTATATTATTCCGTTCAAAAAAGCGACTAATTTCCTATCTGACCACGCTAAGAGTCAAAATAGCGACTTGTTTGCTATCTGATCTGGCCAAGCGAATATAGACTCTAAAGATTGATACTCAGGTGATACGAACATGAAGGTCTATATTCGCTTGCACTACCAAAATTTTCAATTAATTTATTAATTTATAAAGTTAATTAGAACTCGATTAATAACAAAAATATGCCTATGACCACCGGGGTATTCCATATAATAAAGTGTATCAATTGGAATAGGATAAGCAACGTGAATACTAAATGACGTTGTATACAATACATCAAAAAAGTATTTCAGTGTTCGAAAGAAAGTGTTTTTGAGAAAAACACATTTTTACAATTATTAAAAAAATTATTATATTAATGATTTAACCTATTTCAAATTTAAAAATGTTTCTAAATATTAGGTGTATAACTTTGCTTCCGCCGTTTTTTTCCGAAATTCAAGGCTTTATCGTAAAAAACTGGTTATACATTTATGATTCAAAGTATTGTCCATCGCTGGCCACTACTTTCTCCCATCTTTCGGGCAGCATACGAATCCCGCGTTGAAAAACTGGTTATCTTTTGAAGCGATCCACGAATCGATCCAATTTTTTACTTCTTCATAAGACCGGAAGTGCTGGTCAGCTAGGCCGTGTGCCATTGATCGAAACAAGTGATAGTCCGAAGGAGCAACGTCTGGAGAATACGGCGGGTGGGGTAGGACTTCCAATTCAAAGTTTCCAAGTATGTCTTGACCACTTTCGCAACATGGGGTCGAGCATTGTCATTGCTGTAAAATCACTTTATCATGTCTCTCGTTGTATTGCGGCCGTTTGTCTTTCAATGCTCGGCTCAAACGCATTAATTGCGTTCGATAACAATCGCCTGTGATTGTTTCAGTCGGTTTTAACAACTCATAATACACTACGCCGAGCTGGTCCCACCAAATACTGAGCATAACCTTGGAACCGTGAATATTCGGTTTGGCCGTCGCACACTGGGGCCGATCCAGGAATTGTGCGAATAAACCCCTTTTTAAAAAATAATATTAGGTCACAAATAATTCCTGGAATTGATAGTTAAATATACCTGGCATACAGCTCAGTAGTCTAAAGTCATGGTGCAAGTCAAATTTTATCCCTGTTCCAGTCGAAACTTGTCCGTCATAGGCGAAGCTTTTGCCGTCTGCGATTTCAATACGAAAATTCACCTTGTATTCATGGCAATTACTTTATAGTGCTTCCAAATTTTGTTATTATTTCAATATGGCATTATCGCTCACATATTGGTACATATTTTTTTTGAAAATATCTTTGATATATTCTGAATTGTAATATTTTAAAGGAGTATTTACATTACTGGGGAAAATATTTGCTTTTTTTTAGTTTATTGATTTTATATGTAAAGTTTTAGTTGATATCAGTTCATATCATGTCTGTAGTTTTGGGCTTATTTGCTTACGTATTCATTGTTCTTAAGGAAATATAAAAAACATTTTGCGCATATTTGCGCTTTTTCACTTAAAGGTCACTTTTGTCCGTGATGTGGAAACATAGTAAAAAAGAAAGCATTTATGAGTTATTTTAAATTAATTTCAATTATTATTTTTTCTTTCAGGATCAGGTACAACTAATATTTTTATAAGTAGACGTACCTTATTTGATCAAATGAGACAATCTGGCTACGTTAAATTGGCTGATCAAGTATCATTTTGAAGGAATTTGTCGAAATACGTACTAAATGTCCAAAAGACCAATTACCAAGCCTTCATAAAACAATTTCATTTTTTGTGTCTGATTTTAAGAAGAAGTGGCAAAAGGCTATCAGAAAAGAGAACAGATATTTGGTTTTTAATAATGACTGCCTAGATACTTCAATAGGTTTTCATAACTTTTCTATTGTTTTAAGTAAAAAAGTGGGTCGCCCTCAAATAAATTTTGAAGAATTTTGTGATAGAGCTAAACGCCAAAAGACTAAATCTTTAAGATCAATGCACTCTCCTAAGGAATGAACATTCGCAGTACAGGTGACTTTGCGAGCTGCTGGTCAAGTGGATGCATCCAAAGTTTTGAAGGAAGTTACGACAACTTTACCCACAGCTGCCTCATATAAAAATGCATACAAGAAAATTAACATCTCTAAAAGGTTAGCAGCTTACAGAAAAAGAAGCTCTTTTGATGTTTATTGAAGTAAAACTCACCAAACATCAATACAATATAATTCGAGAACATGACAAATTCCTATTTCCATCTTGCAAAAAAATACAACAGGCGAAAAGCGAATGTTACCCACCAAAGGAAAGCATTGCAGTCACAGATACTTTTGCTGAGATTAAATTGCAAATTTTACTTGATCATACTGCCACTCGTCTTTTGGAAGCTCATAAAGAAATTTTAGAAGTTCAGAAATCAGAAAATATAAAAAATATAACCTTAATATGCAAATGGGGCTTCGACGGATCTGCACAGTCAGAATACAAACAGAAGTTTAGTAGCGATCCAAATTCTAAGGATAATAATATTTTTATATCGTCTTTAGTACATTTAAGATTGATATCGGACAATTTAGAATTACAAAATAAAATAGTTTTTTTGGCAAAATGAAAGACACGATACTGTAGACCCATAAACTCTTTGCGGGAAAATATGCGTGGTACCCGATGCCTCCAACTATTCACAAAGTTTTAATTCACGGCCCAGAAATAATAAAGCATGCTTTATTACCTATAGGCCAGCTAAGTGAAGAGGCCCAAGAAGCAAGAAACAAAGAGTTCAAAAGATACAGAGAATGCTTCTCGCGAAAAATGTCACGTATAAAAACTAATGAAGATGTATTAAATTTACTTTTAATATCTTCGGACCCTCTTATTAGCAGCTTGCGAGAAGTATCTGTAAAGAAAGATGTAAATTTTGAAAAGGATACTTTGGATCTATTGGCTCCACCTAATATTATAACGTCCGACGTTTCCACGCAATCCACGATCAGCGAAAACGAAGCCGAAAGTTCTTCAGATAGTGAATAAAATTTAAAAAAATCCTGTTTTTCTTATTAAAATTACTTTATAACAATTTATTTACATTGTTTTATTTATTTCATATTTAAAAGACCACAAAAATAATTTATTCCGACAATTCTTAATTCGGCTCCAGTGTGTGACGGCTAGAAGCATATCGGTTTATAAAACGGGCATTTCCTATCAATTAAAACTCAGTTCTTTCAAAATGACACCCATGGGCGGCTGTCATTTGAAGCTTCTCACAAAAAAATTTAATTTCTGCATTTTGGCAATACTTTAAGATTAAAAACAATTCCATATACAAGTATATGCATCATCATGAGTGGTTTATTGGTTTTATTAGTGTACAATCTCATACTCACATTGTACATCGCTCTGCACCCCTTCCAATCAGTCAGCCAATTAAAATGACAACCTCTGCCTGAATAGGCTTTTACCTCCGGTGCCGCCACCACAGTTCCTGACCATCGTAATCGCTCACTCTCCATTTTGCCGATGCTATCGTCTTCCTGACCCGCTGCTTCTCCTGCCGCCTCCTCCTGCCCCGCCGCCGCCATCGCTGCCGACCTGCTGTTTACTCCAACGCTTCATGCCTAAACCTTTCCTTTCCACCATCCTTATCCCATCCTGTATCTCAACCCCATTGCCATATCGGTCCCCACCCAAGGCCACCGGCCCACGCCCATGATCACTCTTGTCCCACATGGTTCCATATCCAGGACCAATCGGCCCCCATCCAAGGCCACTCCCTGTCACCGTCCCTTAGTCTCCACCCAAGACCTCGGGCCCTTTCCAAGGTCATCCCCAACCCCTCCACCCTCCTCCCTACCGGGGAGTCAGGTCTAAATGTCGGAAACAACCCACTACATCCACCAAGTAACCCTCCCCTCACCATCCAACAATATCCAACTTCATCTCCAAGAAATAAATTTCCAACATGTGGGTGAGCAATAGCCTCCGGGCTGGTACTCCCGAAAAGACAATATCCAAGAAGAATAAATTAAAACAAAAATGACCGTTATCAATGTCTGTTCTAGTTCCAACCCTTATGTATAGAAACGAAGCATGGAACTTGCAAAAGAAGGATGAAAGCAGAATAAATGCGGTAGAAATGAGATCCCTTGGACGTATGTGTGATTTTGCGATGCGCATTTTTTTTTGCTAGAGTATGACGCTATTGTGTGATTTGTTACTATATAGTTTGGGCAATAAATAAGTGTCATTTTCATTTTGTTTATAATATGCAAGCAATAAAACTGTAAAAAATATTAGCTCATCAATAATGACAACACTAAACCATGACGCAGTTTGACAGTTTAAGCTATTGTTTCTTCTATATTCGCCATTACTTTGTATTGCAGATGTTTGAGGTTTCATTTTTTACATACCTACTCTGTATACAACACACACTTTATTATAAAAAAAACACACACACATGTTTCGAACACACAAGCCCTTCACCAGTGATATTATATAAATATTAAAGATATATAAAAAGAAGAAATCATGGCAGTCTGCAACATAACTGCGAATGGTGAAAATTTGGAGCAAGTAGATGAGTTCGTGCATTTGGGTAGTATGTACAAAAGATGGGCGAGTGAAGAGGGATATTGAAAGAAGGGTTGGGGCAGGCAACAAAGTGAATGGTGCACTTAAAGTTGTCATCGCAAACAAAAACCTATCCAAAAAAGGTAAAATAGCAGTGCACAATGGTGTTCTTGTTCCGACACTTATGTATGGAAGCGAAGCATCAACTGGCAAAAGAATGATATAAATAGAATAAATGCAGTAGAAATGAGATGTCTTAGACGAATGTGAATACTCTGTGTATGATAGAGTGTCGAATGAATATGTAGGAAGTGAATGCAGTGCGATTGAAAGTGTTAAAGTAAAAAAAAGTAATCATCTTCTGAGATCTGACAGAGCGAGTATCTGTCTCTTTGAATGGATTAATATCCTGGCTAGAAAACCTTCGAGAATGGTTCAGTTGCAGCACAACAACCCTGTTTAGAGCTTACGTCAAAGGTAGAAAAATCAATGAAGTTGTCCAACCTCCGATAGTAGAGTAACAACAAGAAGAAGAAGAAACATATCCAATAAATGATATTTTTAAAATGGACACTCGTATTTTATAAATAAGACAACATAATATCTAAATATGCAGGAACAAACACATGCTAACCGAAAGTAAAGTCAAGATATACAAGGCTTGCGTTCGCCCCATCATGACGTATGGAATAGAGGTCAGAGCTGATACTAATAGAACTAAGAACCTTCTTAGAATAGCAGAAATGCGAACCCTACGCTCCATCGCAGGCAAAACCCTCAGACATCGGATCAGAAATTAAACGATAAGGTCTGTCTGTGGTGTTGAAGACATAGTGAGATGGGGAAGAAGCAGAAGGCCCTTTTGGAGAGACCACGTGGACCGCATGGAGAATACAAGTATTGAAAAAATTGTTAAAGATGAAAACGCAAGCAGCAAGAGATTAGCAGGAAGGTCGCCGAAGAGATGGAGAGATGGCTGAACATTATCATCCCAGGACAGCCCACCATAAACAGGTCATACGACCTAAACTAAGAGGAGGAAGAAGAAGAAGAGAATATCTAAATGCTAAGCATAATTCTTGTTAATTGTGAGTCATAATTGATTATATAGAAAAATACCATTAGTAGTAGTAGTTAGAATTCACACGCGTTTAGAGTTTCTTGCACAAAATATTTGTATTCTTCTCAAACTCAACCGCGCGATGTCCTTTCCTCAGCATCCTGTTGTGATTCATGATCAAGCAATTTATAAAAATATTCAAACTGTACCAATAAAACCGATTCCCGCGATTGCGCGAGACGCGGCCATTTCAAGGCAAATCTGTGTCTGTGGGTAAGATATTAACCTGACATTGAACTGCAGTGAATTCACTGGAAATTTTTGATCCAACTGCACGTAGTGGCGGTCAACTTGTAATCATAAGCATAATAATATTGCATATTGTTATAGAATATAATGTAGAGATAAGATCCCTTAGACGAATGTGCGATAAAACGACGCACGGCAGAATTTCAAATGCTAATTTATAAGGAAGAAATGTAGCGGGGAAGAAAGTATTGTGACCAAAATTATTAATGATTAATGCGTTGGTTTGGACATATAGAACACATGGATAAAGAAATATTTGTTAAAAATATATACGTAAACGCTGTTAATATAGTACGAAGTCATGGGAGAGCGAGGAAAACTTAGCATGACCAAATTAATATAATTTTAAAGGTCGACGAAGTATGAATGTGGTGAGGAAGCTATAGAGGTGTCAGGATCGAGTAGTAGTCCATTCTCTCTGCCTACCCCTCGACTGTGTCCTGTTATTTCTCTGAGCCTGTTACTGGGGATCATCCGCTTCATACCGCCTTTGCTTATCACTATTTTAGAACACACTCTCTCCACATAATCTATCTAGTAACGTCTTCAGTCAGTCTTCCCCATTGCACAATATCTTCAACATCGCACATCTTCCTTATTTTGGAATTTCTCACTCTATCTCGAAGTTTTGTTCCCGTAATGGATCGGAGAGTCCTTTTTCTGTGGTTCTTATGACACTATTTTTGTTCTAAGGGTGTCAATTCTATGTGCTTTGTAGGATATTAAAAGAATATTTCATTCATTTCTTTTTTAGCGCGATTTTGTTAGGTACCTACCTCAATTGATTTCAATAAGATTTTCGCCGTTTATCTAAACACATAAAATATTTATTGTTTCTGTTAAATACGTGAATTATACCAATTTCGAGACCTTCAATTTTGTAATAAATGGTAACAATATTGTAGAATTAGTTTGTCGTCAATTCGTTAAAACCCCAATTTTTAAATCATCGCTCTCTCAATTATAATTCAATTTATACATATATTTGAATATATAAATGTACGTATGCTATTTTTTTATATAAAACTTTCAATATTACTTGCAAAATATGCTTATTTTGCTTTTTGTAATAAAAAATCAGTTACGCCATTTTTAGCAATGTTTTGATAGAACCAAAAAATTGTGTGTATTATTAAAAAAAATTATAATATATATGTTCTAAAGAAAAATGTGGAGTTTTGTATTGTGCATTATGTGAATACATTACTATTTTATTTTAAAAACGATGTCAAATACACGAAGTGACGAATAGCATAATTTGAACGACGCCATTTTGTAGTGCATCTGTGCTATTGAAATTCCAACGCAACCATTTAATATATATAAAATTCGAATGGATTTAAATCGCCTTGTGGGTGGTGCATTTTTCTGCTACTGTTCCATATATTAGGAACTCCACTGTCTCATTCAATACTTGCATTGGCTACTGAAGTAGGTACTTCGACATGATGTCAAAACCGGTGGCTACACTGACCATGGCATACTTTGGCAGACTACCTACCACAAGGCGAGACTGTCCATATATAATTATTATAATATTTATCCAATACAGGGAACAGACGGCACTTTAAAATTAATTGTTATGCATAAAGTACGCAATTTACACGTATAAAAAAAAATTGTAAAAAATGGATGCGACCGAGAATCAGAGTTCCGAAAAGTAATTTTCCCTTTATTTTTAATTATAGGTGACAACGGCGTCATCGTGTTTAAATAATTGTTTTTTATATGTGGGTTTCCAAATTTTAATTGGGATTACTTTTAGAGTGTAGCTCTGCATATCAAGTAGCAGTGCTGACCACGGATAATACTTCACAAATCTCGTCTTGAGGCCAAGATCAAAGTCAAAGTTAGTTCAGACTATTAGGTTTAATCAATTCGTGGAGTTGGGCGACCACAGTTGCGTTGGCGCGACGATATCATATCTGGAAGAGTCCGGATATGATAAGATCTTATAAGTTTAATCATTGTTTAAAAATATGTATCAGAAATCATTTGATTCGATTTTTATGATCCTACCACTATAATAATACATTTTATCATTTTAAACTGTTAAATTAATAATTTTAAAGTGCCTGGATGCGGATCGCTCTAGATAGATGGGAGTGGAAAATACGAAAGGATGCCTATGTCAAGGAGTGGACGGCAACAACAGGCTGAAGAAGAAGAAGAATTGGACTATTATTATATTTATTCATTCAATCATTTAGTGTATAATTGGTAACAAGCAAGCTAGGAAACAATATATACAATGTGCATTTTTTTAAGATTTTTTTTGCACTAAAATCAGTTATGCTATTTTATAAAAAAATCGTAAGTTTGAAGTACCATGGCGAAGCATTGAACTGGCAAAAGAAGGATGAAAATATACAATAATTAATGGAACAAAAATGAGATCTATGAGACGAAGGGCCGGTAAAAATGATAGTATCAAAAGATTTTTCAAACCTTCATGTGTATTCTATTTCTATGTCAATTTGAATAAGTTCTTTGATATGATTTTGAAGTTCATACAATAATCCATATACCTGTATTATGAGATTTATATTTGTCCTCTCGTTAATAATATTTATACCTGTATTCTTAATTTTCCTGTAAATGTCCTGTCTTTATTATTCAATATTCTCTGTATTCTCATTAGTAATAGTGCCATTCTTTCATTAACAATCTACAAACTTACCTGTATTTTAATACTGATCACAGTCTTAACTCGTCTCAGTCTTAAAATCAGTTATAATCTCTCACCCTGGCTCTACAGTCCTGGGTAGACCTCGACCGCCTCCAAAAAGTGTCTCCAGGCGACCCTATCCTGAGCTCTCACTTCCACTCCTCAGGTCTAACTCCCAACAATTGCAGGTCCTTCAGAACACCGTCAAGCCAACGAAGCTGCGGTCTTTCCATGCTGTGTCTTTCCTCCACTATTGTAAATGTCAACTGTGCGGGTGTTGACAGCTATTCCATTCACACTAGATTTCCAACGCGCCTAAACCGTTGGAGTTTTATAAATTTGACGACGCGATGTTTGGTTGATTGTATAGTTCGTATAGCTCAGAGTTATGCCGGCGTCGCCATATATTGTATTGTCAGACATATTCACATTGCATCTCAAGTACATTATTTATTAATCATTATTTCTTTAAATAGTCCATTGTTTGGGCCGAAACACTATGATACTTCAACATTATCAACTGTTTTATTATTATTATGTTACTATAAAACTATGTTTATGGTTTTCCAATTTCTATTTTTTTATTTTTCGCGACAGCTGTTTCGTCAACATACATATGTTGACATCGTCAGGTGTTACAATATTTTTTTCAACTGTTAAAATTAATTTTCGTGATTTTTTTAACCTTCGTGTGTATCTGTTTCTATGTCTATTTGAATAAGTTCTTTGTTACCATTTTGAAGTTCATATAATAATCCATATACCTACCTTTATTCTTAAATTTATAATTATCCTTCTCCCGTTAATGTTACCCGAATTCTTAATTTTAATAGAGTCATTTCTTTTTTATTCAACATTCCTGTATTCTCATTTATAATAGTGTCCTTCTTTCATGAATAGTCTAATACAATCCTTACCTGTATTCTAAATTCTGATCACAGACCTAACTCGTCTTTTTTCCGTTGCTCTTAAATTGTTCATTGATTTAAGTGAACTATCTGTATAAAAAAATATATTTTAATGTATTCCGTTTATAACAAATAAATAAATATTATTCCCGGGCCAAAAATTAATTATTATAGGGATTTAATTTATTTTTGTTCGTACACATACAAAGCATCTAATGTACAATAGTATTTAGTAACAAAAAGTTCGTAATACCTACTGGGAGTGCAATTGTTATGCACCACCCTTCAGTGTATGCAACTGTCAGGTAAAATAAGATATTAGCAAAAGAAAGAAACAAACCACACACAAATCAAGTAAAATAAGGCAATAGCAGAGGATAAAGAAGAAGTTTTCAATTTCATAGAAACAGAGGAAATGATTAACCACGCCAAAAACATTGGTAATTATACTCTTCTCAGATTGACCTATGGCAATAAGGGGATTTTTTATTCCAGTATTAATATTTCATAGAAGTAAGTAATTCACACATTTGTGCTTATTCAAATCAAATTACAAATTAATGTGTATTTAATATGTATAAAATGTGAAAAATTGCAAATAAGCTTTTGTAAATTATAACCATTTTTTTTTCTTCTTAATGCTTTTAATTTTACCTAAATAGGATGACTAATTTTAGAGATATAATTTTTTTATAACAGCTACGTGTAGGTCGCAAGATGTGCGAATATTTGCTTAGGCAGTGGGCTACCTTTATTGCATGCGGCGCACGGGCGTTTAAAGGTTAAGATGACATACCATGTCGCCTTACACTGAAGTACTGTACATGTAAGAATATTTTCACCGAGATAATGCACCGAAAAGTAAAAAATATATATTAAAATTAATGGTATGTCAACTTAGACTAACCTGTGTCATTTTTTTTGTACACAACAGGTCGTTTGAACCCATATGTTGTATACAATTTATTTTTTAGCTATTATATTGATTCTTATGAAATGTGATAGGTAACCAATCTATCGTCATTTTATTGTCACGTGAATTCTACACCAGACCAAAGACAGTGTCACAATCACACTGCTATCGCCGGGAATCGAACCTGGGACCTTCGGTTAGGAAGTCAGAGCCCTTGCCACTCTGCCACGAAGATAGACCAGCATGAACGTGTGTGTGTTTAATTATTTTTATTTTATTTATCAATCTGTCTACAGCGTCAAGATTCTGTTGTATGTTAATTAAATAAACGTTTTAAATATTTATTATCGCCTTTAATTTTTTTTTATATTTGCCTCAAAAAGTAAGTCATTTTGAGCCCAATTCCCCTATTATATATTATTCTACAAAAAACATAGTGTTATTCATTGTATTATAATTATAAATATGCATATGTTTATTGTGGGAAGTAGGGATTCCTTTAAATAAAAATCTTTTTATTTACCGTAGTACGCAGAAAACATTTTGGTAATGTGCGTAATTCAGGTTATGATAGATGTATAAATAGTTTGTGGTTTTAGTTATATTAATAGATTGCGGCTTTTAATGAAAACTTTAATTCAATTACTTTTATTGAAATCTTGTCCTTGTCTCGTAGTATCCACTTCGACTTATTTATCTCGACAGATTTCAACAACATAAACGTCTTCTCCCGATGACGAATATATACTACATTCGAAAGAATATTTTAATTATTTAAAAACACGATTAAGGCGTTCCACAATTGTTTAAGAAATCTGAGTTTATTAAAATAAGTTAAGGCGTTCTTCTTCTTCTTCTTGTCCTGTCACACCTCCGTGGTGCATCAGTGGCGGTACTCCCATAGAAGCCCAGAAGCCCGGCTTGCGTAAGAAATTTTGAATCAAAACCTCTTCTGGCTTACAGAGGTTCAGCTCTTGTGGCTATTTCTCTTACGTCTGATGGTAACATTGTTGGAAGGTGATTTGGTGGGTTGTTGGTTTATGCGGGAGCATGATAACTTATATTTGGGGTTTTGATTCAAAATTTCTTAGGCAAGCCGGGCTTCTGGGCTTCTATGGGAGTACCGCCACTGGGTGCATAGGGCCTCAAGGAACTTTCTCCACCCGACTCTATCGCATGCCTGATGCCCAACATCATCCCAAATAAGGCCTGATGCTTTAACCTCGTCCTGCAGGGTTCTTCTCCAGGTGTTTCTAGTCTGCCTCGCTTCCTCTTTCCCATAGGGGACCAGTCTAGTACGCCCTGAGCGATGTAAGCTGGGTTCCGTCTCAGAGTTTGATCGATCCGCAGCCATTTCCGTCTAGCGACTTGTTCTCTAATTATATTTTCGCCTGCCATACTCCAGAGAGGCGGAAGTTAAGGCGTTAACACTGTGGAATTCCATTATGAATTTAAAAGGAGAATTTTAAACGTATTATCCTCTTTATTTGTGTAATATTTTTTTACAAAAAAAAACATATTGCACACTACATGTTTAGAAGGTAACCTCCTCTATCCTCAGATGTAAATAGTTTTCCTCTTCTTCTTCTTCTTCTTTTAATAGATCTGGCGATCTGTGACACAGAAATCATATCTCGTCGAATGATGAGATCCAGCTATCCCTCCATCTCTTAGGCGGTCTTCCAGGTGGGCGGTGTCCGGAGGGGATTTCATAAGCGGCTGTATATGCAAGTCTGTCACCATCCATTCGGGCTACATGATCCCTCCAGTATCTTCTTCTGGATCTACTCCACTGAACGATATCCTCTATTTGGCAAGTTTTAGGACCTTCATCTCCGATGGTCTTAGTAGTCCCTTGGTTCGCACAGTGTCAGCCCGCGTCTCTACAGCGTACGTCATGATAGGTCGCACGCATGTTTTATAAA
This sequence comes from Lepidostoma basale, assembly GCA_022606425.2. NCBI lineage: Eukaryota > Metazoa > Arthropoda > Insecta > Trichoptera > Lepidostomatidae > Lepidostoma > Lepidostoma basale. The sequence continues at coordinate 870 of JAHDVF020000477.1, read as the reverse complement.
TTCTGATCTTGCTGTCGATACGCATGTGCTTGTTCTTCCAGACCAGATTCTTCAGGCATCCTGACACGGCAGAGGCTTTACTGACTTGTTCTCGTACATTGGTATAAAGGTCATTTTGGCTGCAGATCTCTACTCCCAAATATCTGAAACTCATTACTTGCTCCACAGGTATATCATCAACAGTCAGCTTACATCTTGTAGGTTGCCTATATATAGGAGACTTTTTGTTTTGTGGACTGATATAGCCATATTTAGCCTTTGTAATACTGTGTGGAATTTGTACAACATTCTTTGCAGGTCATCTTCAGACTTTGCTATTAATGCGGCATCGCCTGCATAGCAAATGACGTTCACAGTTTTACTGCCCATTTTATAACCTAGTTCCAAGCCAGCTACCTCTTCTATAATTTCGTCCATAATACGAAATGTGTAATGACTACACAACACCGTAACGCACGAGCTTTATAATTGCAGTAATCAAATGATTAAATATGTAACTACAATAGATTGAGCAGTATGTACACAACGATAATTTATGATTATCGTTATAATTTTTGCACTAAAAAGTAATTAGATCAGACGATGTTTCAGATAGCTTTTGTAACGTCTCAACCTTGTGGTAGAAGCGCGATCGTGCGCCGCGACGGTGACGTCATGAATCCTTAGGATTTCCCCGAACAGACCGGACATTCACCGTGCACTCGGACGGCGCCGGCGGGTACCTACCGTCGGTACCTACCTCTGCCGGATATAGCCAAAGTGCGTGCGTACCCACTAATAGTGGCAGAAATATTTGAACACGAATTGAGGTTTTAAAATATTTAAAAACTTTTTGCCTTATAATTAGGTACTGATTATTCAAAATAATAA